>OX578151.1:39511714-39919214 GCA_951213105.1 Amaurobius ferox
TCAGCCGATACCTTTACTCGTATCTCATCAACAACCCAACTAAATGGTGACGAAATTTATATACTCCTTTAAAAAGTTCTGTAAAAAGTAAGTAACGCGTGAAAACTTTAGACAATCTACGAAATTCAAGAAGTTTTCAGAAATCGACTAATGCTTGTTAAATTCGTCAGCCACGGTAATCTAATTTGTGTCCAAGATCAAGTGATTCAGAAGTTCAAATTATAACAATAGTTTTCTGTTAGGGATTCATAACAATAGGATGTCACTTTGTAAACTTCCTTTTCATCCTCCTTACATTTCTTTCAGAATTTACTCCATACTCCAAGATATTTCACACCAAAAATCTTAGCCAACGGCCTTTACCGTGCTGAAAACAACGGTACTCGTTAGATCACCGAAATCAAGCAGCATCGGGCGCGGTTAGTACTTGAGTGGGCGACCACCCGGGAACACCGCGTGCTGTTGGCACATTTCGGGTGGCGGTAGCCTGGTGGTTTGCGCGCTGGATTTGCACGCTGCCACAACTGCCGCCGTGTTCATGCGGAGTACGATCACGTTAAACATGTGGGTCCGTAAGTCCTTCCGAGAGGTTGGTGGTAGGGGAAGGAGGGTACTGTCCCTGTGGATGCCTCCCCAACTGGGTTCCGGTCTAAATTGGGTGGCATTTCCCGGCCGTCCAAACGGTTACCTTACACCTTTCTGGAAGGTCGGACGGTCTGGGTCTCAACAACAACAACACCAAAAATGGTAAAAAAATATCCTCTCCCCCCCCCCCCCCCCCCCCCCCCCCCCCCCCCCCCCCCCCACACACACACACTTAAAATATAATGTCTTTTGAGACTTGGGATAGAGACAGGAATTACTGATCCATTGATGCTATTATTCGGATGCGTTTGAAAAATGAACACCAAGGTTTCAAAATCTGATTTTATGTTCACTTTCTTGATTAGTACAGAGGACTAATCTATTTGATTTAAAAATAAGGGCAAATTTTTGCTTTCAAATTTTCAGATAGTGTCAGGAACAGATTTACAGTTTCGAAGCTGTACTACGAATAATAAATTTCGAAACTGTGCTGATCCTCCGTTAAAAATATAAATACTAAATATCATACATATTACTATTTCTCATCAATACACTCTCTGCTTGAAAATCTAGTTATGTGTGCAAAAAGATCAACCACTGCTCCGAAAGGGACCAACTGGAAGTCCATTTGCCTATTGACACTCCAATAAATTTGAATACAGAAAGAACAGACAATTGCGAGAATTTGGAAGATGTTGTCAGTGATGTGATTTCCGAAGGATGTGAAGAGAAATGTGAAAATCCAGTGGAATCGTTGACTCCAGGTAATATTATGCTCCTTCTAACCTTTCGCACTGTTTAAAACAGATCAGAAGCTATTTTGCTTTCTGAGGATGATTATCATCCATCTATTATTAGTTTTTTTAGCTGATGTAGGGTCATAAAAGTTAGAGGCAATCGTAATAATTAATAGATATATATTTAAACAGAGCAATTTCAATAGTTATAATTAAATTATTAGAAACACTGCACATCAGTTTGAAAGCAAACTACAGCAAAATTTATAGAGAATTTCATAATTTATCTGATATTGAGGTTTTAAGAATCTTAGAAAAATGTTTGAAAGGAAGATTAATTTTTACTTTCCTAATATACATAATGTATAAGGAAAGTATTGTGACGGGGTCGAAAATTCGAATTCGAGTTTTCGACGGGAGACCACGTTTCAAGCATCCCTGATCACGAATCAAACATTTTTGAGATGGTGTCTGTGTGTGTGTGTGTGTGTGTGAAAGTATGTGTGTGTGTGTCAGTGAGTCTGTGGAGACGATATCTCACGAAGAAATAGAGATTCGAATGAAATTTGGTACAAAAATCACAATCCGTGAATACTGGAAGCCTATTGTTTTTAAACGTGATCGAATGTTCAGAATCCCTCTAAATTTTCGATTGAAATTTTGAAAAAAACGTCAAAAAATCAAAACCTTTAATAAAGTTACACAAATAAACATTTCTTGTGTAATTTTTCCTTATAAAACGATTGACATAAACGTTAGAACGCTAGCATGAACCGTTCTCGAGATATTGCGCATTTTTTAAATAAATGTATTAAAAAAATCCCATAAATTGAAAAAAATATATTAACTGTTGAGAAACATGTTCACTTTTCATATGTAATATCATGCGATAAATTGGGTGACATCATTCTCGTGGATCTAGCTCGTTCCATTCACGAGAAAAGATACTTTGAGTAATACTTTTGTATTTGAACGCCAATAGTCATTTATCTGCTATAAGAATAACTTATTTCTCCGTCCATAACGCTTGGCGAGATTTTGGCGCCGAATTTGGCGGAATGTCAACTTGGCGAATTTTTTAAATGTTGCCAAAATTAACGAAAATCTCACCAAATGGATAGAAATGACACTAAATCAATGAAAATGACGACTCATTGACGGAAATTCAATATCTTGGAACGAATATAAATATCTACTATAAGAAAAACCTATTTTTTTTATTGTAAATGTAGTAAATTCATTGCATTATATAAGGAAAGTCATGTGTTGTCCACAACAGATTTTTTTTTAAATATGGACATGGTATTGATAATATTTTTAAACACTGCAATTTCAATAGTTATTATTCAATCATTAGATTCACTAATTGGAGTGCATGAAATTGAAAGCGAACTACAGAAGTTTCCCCTTTGGCACTCCACTTGATTTGGATAAGCACAGATAAGTGCGAGAATTTGGAAGATGTTGTCAGTGATGTGATTTCTGAAGGATGTGAAGAGGAATTTGAAAATCCAGTGGAATCTGAAGCAACACTGACTCCAGGTAATATTTTGATTCCTCTAACCTTTCCCATTATTTAAAACAGATCAGAAAATTCTGAAGATATTTTGTTTTCTGAGGATGATTATCATCCATCTATTATCATTACTTTGAATAGATCAAGGGCCATAAAAATAAGAGATATTCAAAAGTTAATAGTTATATAGTATCTAAACAGTACAATTTTAATAGGTTTTATTGAATTATTAGAGACCCCGATTTGAAAATCTTAGTTTGAGAGCAAACTACAAAAAAATGTATAGAAAAATGTATAATATATCTAATCTTTAGGTTTTTAAGAATCTAAGGAAACTTGTTATAAGAAAGATTAAAATTTCTTATAATATGTGCATTACTGATATTAACAAAACTTTATAAATAGTGAAATTTAATAGTTATTATTGAGTCATTACAGTTACTGATTGGAGTGCTTCAGTTTAAAAGTAAACTACAGAAAAATGTATAGAAAATGCTATGATTTATTTAATCTTTTTTAATAATCTGAAGAAAATTGTTAAAAGGGTGATTAATTTCTTTTAGAATATATACATTACTGATATTGATAATATTGTTAAACACTGCAAATTTAATAGTTTTTATTGCATCATTAGAGTCATTGATTGGAGCACATCAGTTTGAGAGCAAACTACAGAAGTGACCTATTGACATTTCAGTAGATTTGAACACAGAAAACAAATACGAGTATGAGAATTCGGATCAAGTTGTCAGTGACGTAATTTCTGAAATATATGAAGAGAAAAGCACATACAAGTTTCAGAATTAGGATCATGTTGTCAGTGATATCATTTCTGAAAGATATGAAGAGGGTGTACACCTAAGTTTGAGAATTTGGACCATGTTGTCAGTGATATAATTTCTGAAAGATGTGATGAGGAATTTGAAAATCCAATGGAACCTGGAACAGCATTGACTCAAGGTTTTTTTTTGCTTCACCTAACTTTTCGTATACTTTAAATCAGATTTGAAAATTCTGAAAATATTTTGCATTCTGAGAATAATTATCATCCATCTATTATTGTTGTTGTTGACTAACTGATCTCCTGTTTCGGCGGAGCCAATTCAGGACCAGTGACGCAGGAAAGAACGAAGAAAGACACAAGACGAGAGAACAAAGTTTATTACAAGAAAGCATCACTGACGAAGAATTATCTTCAAGAAACATCCATGCCTTATTCGGGATTCGAACCCGAGCCCACAAGACAGCAATCGAAAATGCTATCCACTTCACCGTCTGGGCGACATCCATCTGTTATAAATCCATTGAGTAGATTTAAGATAAGGGGTGAACTTAATGTTAATAGTTATACTTTTAAAAAGTCCAATTTAAATAGTTTTATTTAATTATTAAATTCGATGATTGGAATACATCAGTTTAAAAGCAAACTACATAAACATATTTAGAACATTCTATAATTTATCTGATTTTTAGGGTTTTAATGATTTTCGGAAAATTGTTAGAAGGAGGATTACAATTTTTCACAATATACTCGTATACATTACTAATAGTGATAATGGGCCTACTAATTCCAGAGAGTTTTAGAACTATTCTACTGGTAGATGACAAAATGTTTTGTCCAATGGTCAAACAGTAAATGGTCGGAATATTCTGTCGAATTTTAACAAAATTGCTGAGGATTTCTCAATTTATTTTAAAACTTTGTACTCGGATCTCAAAGACTATAATTCTGATGATATTTCTTTTGATTTCATTGCCTTTCATTTTTCGTGTGACCTTAAAAACTCTGCATGAAAACCTTGATTCTTTACAAAAAATTATCTAATACTATAAACTGTAAATTTACATATATTTTTTTTCTATAAAAATAAGAAAAATAGAGATTTTAGGAAATAAGCTAACAGAGGAGATAAGTCATTTATTTTCAAATTTTTTCTGCCTATTCTGTACTTCAGTGCGGGTAACTCCGTCCATGTTTTTGAGTTTTAGGGACAGGCATTATCGAGATATTAATAAAAAACTACTTCATTAAAATGGTATTATGTAGACAATATTTTTCAGAAAATTTATTATGCTATAAGAAAATTATATTATATTGCTTAACAAAGCAATTAAATTAAAAGTGTTTATACGACAGACTATATATATTTAATTTATCCTATTTAAATAATAAAAAAATCTGATGTGGGCAGCACATGACTTTTCTTATATAATGCAATGAATTTACTACATTTACAGTAAAAAAAAATCTGATGTGGGCAACACATGACTTTCCTTATATAATGCAATGAATTTACTACTTTTACAGTAAAAAAATAGGTTTTTCTTATACAGTGACCGCCGCTTATAAGAAACACGTTCGTTTCGCTCGTTTTGTTTCTTATAAGCAGTTGTTTCTTAAATCCGGAAATTTTTTAAATATCGTTCTTCCATTGTAAATACTAACTATTGAACACAGTTTTACAGAATTTAAAAGATAAATGTATATAAGTAAAATATTAGTACGTACATAATACATTTGTAAATTAAGTTTTGCATTCAAAAATATTTCTCATTTTACAAATTAAGCCTTACAACTTAAATTATTATCTATATGCATATAGTATGCAGTTAAATAAGAATAAAAAGTAAAACTCATAGGTCGTTCATTTATGTATAAGAGCATAGTACATTTTCATACATACCGTAATCTATTACTGAAGAATAGCAAAAAACTTATCCAGTATTGTTTGTGCTAACGAGTCTGTGATTAGTTTACGTACATCCATTTCTAAATCATAAAACAGTCCATAAACTTTTTCTGATGCCCCTCTGTGTTCAAGAGTTTTTCTAATTATAGTTAGGGCTTCTCGCGACTGTTTGGCTGTAGGAAAATTTTCTTCTTGTGGAACGTCGTCTTCATTTTCTTCTTCATTGCAAACATTCTGAATTTCCGCACTATGTCATCATCATTGTTTTCTTCAGATGTTTGTAAATTTTCGTCGATGTGAATCCATTCTTCGAAAGGTGCTTCAAATTCTTCTTCATCTTCTGCTGGTATGGCAACATTATTTTTCAAAAATCCTGCTTTACGGAAGCAATTAAAAATGCATATGTCAGAAACTTTTTTCCATGCGCCTGCGATCATATGGATAGCATCAAGCAAGGTTGTTTTCTTGCTTATTGACTACACGGAGGTGGAGAATCATACTTTTTAAGTAAACTTTGCTTTTCAAGCAAAGTAAGGGTTTGCGACATGCTTCACTAGCAAAACATAAAATGACTAACTAAAGCTGTACGAATCTTATTTGAGTGCATAAGCAAAGATGCCTTTCCTTATCAGTACGTTTCCTTAACTGCCAAAAGATTAAAGCTCGTTTCTTACTGATTTGGGGTTGTACTCCCCAAGCCTTTCTGCGGAGAAATCCTCTGTCATCCTTTGTTACATAGCAAACTCCCACCCCCTCCCCGTACGCCCAGAGACAAGAGATAACAACTCGTCCTTCAGTTAACCTTAAACAAATCGATTTTTTTTTTTACACCAGCGTCGCAAGGAAATCAACAAATTTTCTGTAGAAAACTGTTTCTTATAAGCGGAATCGTGTTTCTTATAAGCGACACAATTTTAATGTTAAAACGAAGTTTGTATTTGTTTCTGTCGTTTTGAGTCTTATAAACGGCTGTTTCTTATAACCACTGAATCTTATAACCGGCGGTCACTGTAGTAGATACTTATATTCTTTCCAAGATATTGAATTTTCGACAATTAGTCGCCATTTTTATCCATTTGGCGAGATTTTCGTTAATTTGGCAACATTTCAAAAAGTCGCCAAGTTGGCGGCATTCCGCCAAATTCATCGCCAAAATCTCGCCAAGCTTTATAGACGGAGAAATAAGTTATTCTTATAACAGATAAATGACTATTGGCGTTCAAATACAAAAGTATTACTCAAAGTATCTTTTCTCATGAGTGGAACGAGCTAGATCCACGAGAATGATGTCACCAAATTTATCGAATGGTATTACATATGAAAAGTGAACATGTTTCTCAACAGTTAATATTTGCTTTTAATTTATGGGATTTTTTGATAAATTTGTTTAAAAAATATGCAATATCTCGAGAACGGTTCATGTTAGCGTTCTAAAATTTATGTCAATCGCTTTCTAATGAAAAATTACATAAGAAATGTCTATTTGCGTAACTTTATTAGAGGTTTTGATTTTTTGACGATTTTTTAAAAATTTCACTCGAAAATTTAGGAGGGTTTCTGAACATTCGATTGCGTATAAAAATAATAGGCTTCCAGTGTTTACAGATTGTGATTTTTGTACCAAATTTCGTTGGAATTGGTCCATTCGTTCGTCACTTATCGTCTCCACAGACTCACTGACACACACACACATACTTTCACACACACACACACACACACACACACACACACAGACAGACAGACATCACTTCAAAAATTTTTGATTCGTGATCAAGGATGCTTGAAACGTGCTCTCCCGTCGGAAACTCGAATTCGAATTTTCGACCCCGTCACAATACTGTCCTTATACATTATTGTATATAAGGAAAGCAATAAATGGATGTAAAATAAATTGTGTAAATGAGCGGTATTATATTTTATTTTAATTATACCAGTTTCTGTCTATGGATATAAGATAATAGGAGATTATTCATATTTTCAATTTCTGAAGTGTTTTGTTTTATTTAGCAAAAATTTTTCGAAAACATATATTGTGCGAATATTCGAACACATATTTCGAACACATGTATAGGCCTACAGTTGAAACAGGATAAAATTGGTTAGGTCTTATCTGTGCATACATTTTTTACAATAACGTTTTCGCGTATATCATCACATTTAAGATTTTTTGTAAATTTATTTACAAACGAAACCAGGGTCAGCGGGTATTGCTTTGGCAGGAGACAGTCGTCTTTCTTTCGTCTTCTGAATTTTTATGCTTTGGCAGCGCGATTTTTAGCCCTAGGATAGAGTTCATTACATCAAAATGTGCATCTTATCGAGATCTTCAACGTGATACCTGGATATCATCTCTACGACCTATAGTTCGTAAATTATCATTATTAAACCTTGTTAATTTGTTCCAAAAGCCAATTTATTCCGAAAGTTCTGTTTATCGTCTGATGTGTTTGTTCTTGCACCCTGGGAGCGTGATTTTTGACTCTAACCATGAAATTCCTTCATCAATTTGTGCGTCTTCAAGTGACCTTCAATTTGATACCTGGATCTCAACTCTGCGACATGTAGAACGTGAGTTATCTTTTTTAAATAGTGCTAATTTGTTCCAAACGCCATTTGCAAGAACATGCAAATGACATTAAGCGAACATTAAATTCGCTGATTGGAGTACATCAGTTTAAAAGCAAACTATATAAAAATATTTAGAACATTTATCTGATTTTTAGAGTTTTAATGATTTTCGGAAAATTGTTAGAAGGAAGATTACAATTTTTCACAATATACTCGTATAAATTACTAATAGTGATAATGAGCCTACTAATTCCAGAGAGTTTTAGAACTATTGTACTGGTAGATGACAAAAATGTTTTGTCCAATGGTCAAACAGTAAATGGTCGGAATATTCTGTCGAATTTTAACAAAATTGCTGAGGATTTCTCAATTTATTTTAAAACTTTGTACTCGGATCTCAGAGACTATAATTCTGATGATAATTCTTTTGATTTCATTGCCCTTTATTTTTCGTGTGACCTTAAAAACTCTGCATGAAAACCTTGATTCTTTAAAAAAAAATATTTCATACTATAAACTGTAAATTTACATATATTTAGTTTCTATTAAAATAAGAAAAATAGAGATTTCAGGGAATAAGCTAACGGAGGAGATAAGTCATTTTTTTTTCATATTTATTCTGCACTTCACTGCGGGTAACTCTGTCCATGTTTTGAGTTTTAGGGACAGGCATTATCGAGATATTAATAAAAAACCATTTCATTGAAATGGCATTATGTAGATGATATTTTTTCGAAACTTTATTATGTTATAAGAAAATTATATTATGTTGCTTAACAACGCAATTAAATTAAATATGTTTATACGACAAACTATATGTATTTAATTTATCCGATTTAAATAATAAAATAAATGGATGCAAAATAAATTGTGTAAATGAACGGTATTATATTTTATTTTAATTATACCAGTTTCTGTCTATGGACATAAGATTATAGGAGATTATTGATATTTTCAATTTCTGAAGTTATTTGTTTTATTTAGCAAACATTTCGAACACATTACGACAGACTATATATATTTAATTTATCCGATTTATATAACAAAATAAATGGATGTAAAATGAATTGTGTAAATGAGCGGTATTATATTTTATTTTAATGATACCAGTTTCTGTCTATAGTAGATTATAGAAGATTATTGATATTTTCAATTTCTGAAGTTATTTGTTTTATTTAGCAAAGATTTCGAACACGTATATTGTATGTAGCCTACAGTTGAAACAGAGTAAAATTGGTAAGGGCTTATCTGCTAATACATTTTTTACAATTTCGTTTTCGCATATATGATCGCATTTCATATTTTTTTGTAAATTTATTTGCAAACGAAACCAGGGTCAGCAGATTTTGCTTCGGCAGGAGACAGTCGGCTTTCTTTCGTCTTCTGAATTTTTATGCTTTGGCAGCGCGATTTTTAACTCTAGGATAGAGTTCATTACATCAAAATGTGCATCTTATCGAGATCTTCAACGTGATACCTGGATATCATCCCTACGACTTACAGTTCGTAAATTATCACTATTAAACCATGTTAATTTGTTCTAAACGCCAATTTGTTCCGAAAGTTCTTTTAATCGTCTAATGTGTTCTTGCGCCCTGGGAGCGCGATTTTTGACTCTAGCCATGAAATTCCTTCATCAATTTGTGCGTCTTCAAGTGACCTTCAATTTTGATACCTGGATCTCAACTCTGCGACATATAGAACGTGAGTTATCTTTTTTAAACAGTTCTAATTTGTCCAAACGTCATTTGCACGAACATGTACACATGTAGAAATTCAACGATCTTCAATAGTAAACATAAGTATTACCAACTCCAAAAAACGACGTTCGGGAACTTTCGTACTGAATTCTATATATTTGCTAATTCTTACTGTCCCTAATTGTTTATTTAATTCTTAATATGATTTTATAAATGTTAATATGTTTGGATCTGTGAATTATAAATGCAGCGTCATTTCTGTCAAGTGTCGAGATTGACTGCATTTTGCGTCATTTCTGTCATGGCAACTACTCTCAGGTTAAGGCACTCTTTCTTTTTTTCTCGTTGTAACCTTGTTTCTCACAGTTTTATGTTATTTTGATGATTTCTTCGTATAAATGATTTTTTTTATTTGCATTCTTCTGATACATATGAGAATTTGTTGTCTTTCATTTTAGATTTAGACTATTTTTGCGGGCCATTTCACAAAACGGGCAGATTTTTTCTTTTCGAATTATAACAAAATCTACTGAGTACCAGGGTCATCCACAAGTGACTTATCTTTTGAATTTTGTAAAATTTGGTCAATTCTAGAATGGATACGTACAATTTTTGCAGGCTATTTCGCAGAAAAAGGCTGACTCTTTTTTTTTTTCGCACTAAATTCTAATCAGCATCAGGGTCACCCACAAGTGACTAATCTACCAAATTTTGTGACATTTGGACCATTAGTTTTTTAGCTAGAGTGGGTACATACATTGCACAGACAGACAGACACACAGGCGCACACACACAGACGTCATACGCTAAAGATAGATTTTTTTGGATTCTAGAGTAGTCGAAACGTGTAAATTCGTCAAAAATTCCAGTTATGATTTTCGACACGATTCGAATATTTGTTCTATACATTACCATGTATTAAAGGGAAAGTAAAACGGTTTATTAGCGTGTGCATCTAATATTCCTATAAAAATATATCAAATTTCATATTTTTGTATGCTACTTATATAATAGCATATTTTATATGCTAGCTTTTGTATGCGTTAGCTAATTTATTTTAATATAGCGTGATTTCAGCTTTCTGTTAAACTATATTGTTTATCTAGCTTATTTGTTACTGTCTGACGTAATTTAAAGTTTTGTTTTCTATTTTTTATATGTTAGCTTTTGTATGCGTCAGCAAATTTATTTTAATATAGAGTGATTTTAGCTTTCTGTTAAACTATATTGTTTATTTAGCTTATTTGTTACCGTCTGACGTAATTTAAATTTTTTTTTCTATTTTTTATATGCTAGCATTTGTATGCGTCAGCTAATTTATTTTAATATAGAGTGATTTTTGCTTTCTGTTAAATTATATTGTTTATCTAGCTTATTTGTTACCGTCTGACGTAATTTAAAGCTTTTTTTTTTTATTTTTTATATGCTAGCTTTTGTATGCGTCAGCTAATTTATTTTAATATAGAGTGATTTTAGCTTTCTGTTAAACTATATTGTTTATCTAGCTTATTTGTTACCGTCTGCCGTAATTTAAAGTTTTTTCTATTTTTATATGCTAGCTTTTGTATGCGTCAGCTAATTTATTTTAATATAGAGTGATTTTAGCTTTCTGTTAAACTATATTGTTTGTCTAGCTGCATTTGTTACCGTCTGACGTAATTTAAAGTTTTTTTTGTCTATTTTTTATATGCTAGCTTTTGTATGCGTCAACTAATTTATTTTAATATAGAGTGATTTTAGCTTTCTGTTAAACTATATTGTTTATCTAATTTATTTGTTACCGTCTGACGTAATTTAAATTTTTTTTTCTATTTTTTATATGCTAACTTTTGTATGCATCAGCTAATTTATTTTAATACTAGCAGTCTTCGGCGACCAGCCTGTTCACTACCCTTGAAAATTCTGACCTTGAATTCTTTTCTAATAAATATAATAATTTCACTCTGTATACTGTTACCACCACCCGATGTATACAATACATTACCACAATTCAATCCACCATAATTCAATCATTTAAATGTTATAATGACCATATGCTAAGCTCTTAATTCCATCATTTAAAATATAACGTCTAACACGATGCACAATCTCCATAACTTTCAATTCCATAATAGCTCAATTCCACATAAGCTCTTAATTTCATCATTTAAAATATAACGTAATTTTCTAACCCGATGCACAATCTCCATAACTTTCAATTCCATAATAGCTCAATTCCACATAAGCTCTTAATTCTATCATTTAAAATATAACGTAATTTTCTAACCCGATGCACAATCTCCATAACTTTCAATTCCATAATAGCTCAATTCCTCATAAGCTCTTAATTCCATCATTTAAAATATAACGTAATTTTCTAACCCGTTGCACAATCTCCATAACTTTCAATTCCATAATAGCTCAATTGCACATAAGTTCTTAATTCCATCATTTTAAATATAACGTAATTTTCTAACCCGATCCTCAATCTCCATAACTTTCTTTTTATTTTTTTTTCCTCCATGGAAACACCGTGCGTCTACGCGCGCAGTGCGGCTGCGCGGGCATGTGGGTAAAAAACTACTTTAGTGGTTTGCCGAGAAATTGAAATTCGGAAATTCTTAAAATCCGGATCCTGCAGCTATTTTTTATTATTTCTTGACCAGATTGGGCTTGTAAGAATGTCTGATGTTTGAGTTTTCTAAAAATGTAAATTATTATTCAAAATTATCGGTACTTTTTCCGACGTGGGTATTTAAAAACGAAAATTCGTTTTTTTTTTAGCCGAAAGTGACTTTTGTTTTAAAATCTTCAAAAAGTATTAGAATTTGCCCCTGAGATTTGAAATTGATATATTTTTACTCGCAATTGTCTGCTCTTTCCGGTAGTGTGATTTGTTTTTTTCATGACGTCTGGATGGTGGAGAAAAAAGAGGGGGAAAAACTGTCGAAATCGTATAAAACATTAAATAATTCAAATTTTAAAAATCGGTTTTCACGTGTCACCCCCCCCCCCCCCCCCTCCCCCGTGGAGTCTCCGATTGCCAAATTACGTAGCTCTGCGACGCGCGGTCGCTGAGCCTATGGTGTATAAGACAGACACACATACAGACATTGCCTTTTATTATATAGATAGAGCGATTTTAGCTTTCTGTTAAACTATATTGTTTATCTAGCTTATTCTTTACCGTCTGACGTAATTTAAAGTTTTCATTTTCTATTTCAGATATGACGAGTCCATTTTCTGCATTATTTCAAGTTGATGACTTTCAGTTGTTATTCAAGACATCTTTTGTTGTTTAAGGTCATTAAGAAACCATTTGTTATTGAAGACTTTCATTTGTTTTACACTTTCCTTTAAATTTTATAGCAATTTGCAAGGTAAAAAAATGTTTAGAAAATGTGGAATTAATAAGGTCCACAATTAAAATATCCCATTCAATAATTTTAATTGAAATTAATTTTTAAATGTCTTTATAAGAATGAGATCATGTAAGAAGGAACACTTACATTAAGATTTTAACATTAATATTATATAAAATAACTGTAATTTTATTTTAACATATAATAATTCAAATATACTGAAATAGAAACAAGATAAATATAAGAAATTAAGTGTATATAGAAAAAAATTTCTTTATGAGATATAATAAAAAATTCTTAATTTTAATTTAATATATTTGAATTTGTTAAGAAGTATAATGATTCTAATAAATAATAAAATAAAGAAATTAATATATATTTATATAAAAGCTGCTATTTTTAGGTAGTCATTTCAGAATTCATTAATATCTTTAAAATGTAAAGTGTGATATTATAACACCAACAGAAAATATAGCTAGTAGCCAAAAGTTTCATCCGCAATATTTTTAATTTACTAAACAGTTCTTTAATATATAATAATATCTTTATAATAGCTCTTAAAGTTTTAATAGAAATCAATATCCATTGATAACAGGTCATTTCATATATATTATGTTTTAATTATTTTCTTTTTGCTGTTCATAACTTGCTCATGGCTTGTAGCAAAAAATTTGGGAAAAAAATTAAAACCAATATCAATCAGAATGTATTTATACTTAATAAAATCCACTTATCTCTATAGATTAAATGATTATATTTGATTAGTATTCGAAATATTAAAAATATTTCCTACTAGCCGCCTTCGGCGACCAGCCTGTTCGCTACCCTTGAAAATTCTGACCGTGGCAAACTCACTGGCACCATAACCCCGTGGAGTTAACAAAGTTTGTTAACGTTAATGACGTTAAAACTAATGAAATTTTAAGATGAAAAATAACGTTAACACTAATAATTAAATTTTAAGATGAAAAATAGTGTATTCCAAAAACAAAAACATTCATTATTTAAGATTGTATATATTAAAAGTTTTTTTGTTTTTAATGAAAACACGAAACAAAATTGTAAACACCCATAATACCAATAGTTCACTGTTAAAATAAACTCTAAACTGAATAGAATGTTTATAAATTAAACAAAAATCTAAATACATGTCTAGAATAGAAGTTGAAAACCTGTTAAATCAGAACAATATGTAGTCCCTGTTTAAATCAGAACAATTTTAAAACAATATAAATAAAATACACTACAAACGTGTAAATACACTTAGTACGTAATGTTATAAAAAGAGAAAGAGAAGTTTATGTTCTTAAGAACAATAATGAAGTAAAATAAATTTTTATCTTCATACGGATAAACCGCTCCAAATAAACTGCTAACACAACAAAGTGAAAGGTTTGGGTTGAGAAAGAAAAAATAACTTTTTTAAAAAATTAATAAATGCATTTCTAGCAAATTGAAATTTAAAATGAAAAGTAATTTATTATGAAAATAATAATTTATTCCAATAAAATGGATGGTTTGTTTTAGTTTAATGGCGTACATTCATTATTTGGCGGGCACAAATATCGAATGTTCTATTCGATTTCGCTATGCGTATCTGACGCAGCCTCGTCAGAACCGTGACGTCAGAACCTCGCCCACCTCCCCTCCACCATAGAAACACCGTGCGTCTGCGCGCGTATGTGAGTGAAAAATCGATCTCTACTTTCGCGGTTTGGCCGAGAAATTGTAAATCATTACTTCCTTAAAATCCGGATCGTGCGGCTACTTTTTCTTATTTCTCGACCAGATTAGGCTTGCAAGAAAGCCTGATCTTTGAGCTTTCTAAAAATGCAAATTATTAGTCAAAATTGTCTGTACTTTTTCCGACGCGAGGATTTAAAAACGAAAGTTCGTTTTTTTTTTTTTAGCCAAAAGTGACTTGTTTTAATTTGGTCGAGAAATACGAAACAGTAGCCGCACGATCCAGATTTTAAGGAAGTAATGATTTTCAATTTCTCGGCCAAACCGCGAAAGAAGGAAGGGATCGATTTTTCACCCACATGCGCGCGCAGACGCACAATGATTCTATGGTGGAGGGGAGGTGGGCGAAGCTATGACGCCACGGTTCTGACGAAGTACAAGGTCCTACGTCCTTCAGTTTTTTAAAAACTGTCGACGTAACGGTGTGTGATACTTTCAAGCAAGCCTGCCAGATGAGGGGCCTTCTCGAAGATATTGTTCACTTTATTATTGTTTACTTCATTATTGTACTTTACTTCATTATGTTGTTTAAATGATTGAATTGTGGTGATATATTATATACATCGGGTGGTGGTTGGGACCACAATTAAATAACTTAAACACTGAAGAAATAAAAAAAAGTTATGGAGATTGTCGCGGTGCATTTATGCATCGGGTGGTGGTGGGGACAATCTTTAAAAAGCAGCATCGTTATTTCTTAAATACTAAATTCACATGATCAGTCAAATCATTCAACATCATCAGTCTCAAAAATACTTTCATGTCATTTGCGATGCAATACTAAAAATGCAGACAAACGGATACAATTTCATTTATGTAAAGCAAAAAATAGAGGAGCATACCGCTATAAAAAGAAACATAGGAGCAGCTGATCCCGGCTGTGAGTACACATCAAAGGGATCCCTTTCCTAGGGTTACAGGTACAGAAATCCTCAGAATCTCACAGTTCACAAACTTTAGAATAAATTCACTTTACAAATCAATTTTCAAGACCCCCACCCCCTAGAACATTATTTTTCATCTTAAAATTTTATTATTAGTTTTAACGTCATTAAACTAAAACAAACTTTGTTAACTCCACGGGGTTATGGCGCCGCCGAATTTGCCACGGTCAGAATTTTCAAGGGTAGCAAACAGGCTGGTCGCCGAAGGCGGCTAGTAATAAATAAATTTAAGATAGGTGTGTATGTGCGATACACCCATCCATCTTAAATTTCTTATAAAATTCAGCATTCCTATAAATTCCTCATATCTTTATATCTCATTTTTAAAACTTCATTAAAATATCAAGCCATATATCAGCAGATACAAAGATAGGAAAGCAAACCAATAGCAAACATACTTAATTTATTAAAACTCCTTTCATATAAAAATAGTAAAAGTTCAAATTATTTATTTAAAAAAAAAATCTTTAAACGTCATAAAATTAGTAGTAAAACGTTTAAAAGTAAACAAATGCCTTTCAAAATTTAAACTTTGGCAGTTTTGAAACTGCCTGCATATATCTATTCTATCTCTAAAATCTATTTTGCTAAAAACATCTATTTTGCTAAAAAATCGTCTGCTGTATAGACACATTTGATTTACTCGCATTTCTAAGCAGTATGATATAATTTTCTTCAAATAAATTTGCGGAAAAATTATCGTCTGCATAATGGTATTTCTATGCAAGGTTTAATTATGCTTTTTAACACTTTACAACAAAGTTGAAAAGTGTTTATGACTTTGTTCATTCTGTCTGCCTGTCTGTCCGTTAGCACGATAACTGCCGTAAAAATGACTTAATCAAAATGAAATTTTAGTATGTTGTTCAGACGGTCTATAGGACCTATGGGAATATAAATGAATAATATCACCCAATTAGTTTTGGATTGAACCCGGGTTGAAAAAATGGAATATATTGAGCCCTATGGGACCTAATTTTTCAAGCATTTTTTAAGCGGATTTAAAATTCACAAATTGCTTCGAAAATTTTAGGCAATATTCAAATTGTTCGATAAAATATATAAAAAAAAATTCAGCGAAATATATTCAGTAGTTTTTTAAATAAAAATTAAAATAATAATAACACCTCTTATATTAAGCGATCACGTGTCCATGATATGAAACGATCACATGACCCACTTCAAAATGATATATGGCATCCATCTTGTGTCAAAATCGTGATTTTTAAAGTTCTTTTTAATTCATATTGAGTGTTGTATCCGTCCTAAAATTACTTTATTTTTGCCTAAATTCTGTGCATCTACATACTGAAACAACGCAATGACAATATATTTCAGTTTAAATGCTCTTCCAAATTTGATTATTTCTACTATTAAGCCTATTTTTCACCTATGTAAAATGTAAACAGCAAAATATGTAGAATGAGTTGTATTAGAATCGCTGTAATTCTTTAACACAAAATCATTTAGTCCATGGAGTCTGCTTAGCTGATATGAATGAAATATTCATTGATTTTAGAAAGAGAAGGACGATAATTTTCGATGAAGTTTTACGCATAGAGTTTTACTTACTTGTAGCTCCATGGTCTTAATTTTTAAATAATATAAATTATTATAGTATTGTGATGAATGACATGAATGGGGGAATTATTTATGAATGAAATGTTGCTTTTATAGAGAGAGCCAGGCGTGTTATTTTTTTATGACGTCATTTGAATGGATTTCAGTTGTTTTCGATGAAGTTTTCAAATATAATAAATTATCGTAGTATTATGATAATTCTAAAATTATTACCGAGGAATGTATAATATTTCAGAGATGTTTAAACCAGGCAATTTATACTTTAATGCCGTCATTTGAATGAAGTTAATTTTTTTCGATGAAGGTTTAAGATTTCAAATATAAGAAATTAATGTAGTATTGTGATAAGTTTTAAAATATTACCGAGGAATGTATTGCATTTTAGACATGTTTAAATAAAATTGCATTGAAGTTGGAAAGTGTTTCATAATCAATGCTTTAAGCATGATTGATCTTTCTTGTTTAACAATTAAAAACAAAGTTGAAAAGTGTTTATGACTTTGTTCTGTCTGTCTGTCCGTTAGCACGATAACTGCCGTAAAAATGACTTAATCAAAATGAAATTTTAGTATGTTGTTCAGAGGGTCTGTAGAACCTATAGGAATATAAATGAATAATATCTCCCAATTAGTTTTGGATTGAACCCGGGTCGAAAAAATGAAATACATTGAGCCCTATGGGACCTAATTTTTCAAACATTTTTTAAGCGGATTTAAAATTCACAAATTGCTTCGAAAATTTTAGGTAATATTCAAATTGTTCCATAAAATATATAAAAAAAAAATTCAGCGAAATATATTTAGTAGTTTTTTAAATAAAAATTAAAATAATAATTACACCTCTTATATGAAACGATCACGTGACCATGATATGAAACGATCACATGACCCACTTCAAAATGATATATGGCATCCATCTTGTTTCAAAATCGTGATTTTTTTAATTCATATTGAGTGTTGTATCCGTCCTAAAACTACTTTATATTTGCTTAAATTCTGTGCATCTACATACTGAAACAACGCAATGACAATATATTTGAGTTTAAATGCTCATCTAAATTTGATTATTTCTACAACTAAGCCTATTTTTCACCTATGTAAAATGTAAACAGCAAAATATATAGAATGAGTTGTATTAGAATTCCTGTATTTTTTTAACACAAAATAATTTAGTCCATGGAGTCTGCATGGCTGATATGAATGAAATATTAATTGATTTCATAAAGAGAAGGACTATTTTTTTCGATGAAGTTTCAAGCATAGAGTTTAATTTTTTGTAGCTCCATGGTCTTAACCAAAATGTTTAAATAAAATAAATTATTATAGTATTGTGATGAATGGGAGAAAGTTATGAATGAAATCCTGTTTTTATAGAGAGATCCAGGCGTGTTATTTTTTCTATGACGTCATTTGAATTAATTTCAGTTGTTTTCGATGAAGTTTTCAAATATAATAAATTATCGTAGTATTATGATAATTCTAAAACTATTACCAAGGAATGTATAACATTTTAGAGATGTTTAAACCAGGCAATTTATATTTCAATGCCGTCATTTGAATGAAGTTCATTTTTTTCGATGAAGGTTTAAGCTTTCAAATATAATAAATTAATGCAGTATTGGGATAAGCTTCAAAATATTACCGAGGAATGTATTGCATTTTAGACTTGTTTAAATAAAATTGCATTGAAGTTGGAAAGTGTTTCATAATCAATGCTTTAAGCATGATTGATCTTTCTTGTTTATTAATATCTCGACAACCCCTACTTCTAGAAACTCAAAACATGGATTGAATTTTAAGTGAGGCTATTCCATGGATAGCCACAACATTTCATGAAATATGGTGCAGCCGTTCTCCAGTGGTGTTGAAACAAACAAACACACTAGACAGATATTCAATTTTATTGATACAGATGAATAAGTGTTTGTCAGTGGAAATATAATACAGCCTCTATCACAGAGTTCAAGCACTTATTAGCAGAAAGTTTTCTGCTCTTTAGATGTTAAAAAAAAAGTAAACAACAAAAAAAATCAACATTGTGTCTTTATAAAAAATTTTCGTATTTATATTCATTTTTAACAATTTACAACATAGCTGAAAAGTGTTTATGTGTTCATTTTGTCTGTCTGCCAGTTCGCACGATAACTGCCGTAAAAATGACTTTATCAAAATAAAATTTTAGTATGTTGTTCAGACGATCTGTGGGACATAGGGAATATAAATGAATAATATCACCCAATTAGTTTTGGATTGAATCCGGGTTAAAAAACTGAAATACATTGAACCCTATGGGACCTAATTTTTCAAACATTTTTTAAGCGAATTTAAAATTCACAAATTGCTTCGAAAATTTTAGGAAATATTCAAAGTATCCCATAAAAAATATGAAAAAAATTTCAGCAAAATATATTCGGTAGTTTTTTAAATAAAATATTAAAATAATAATTACACCCATATTATGTGAAGAGATCAAGTAACCCACTTCAAAATAAAATAATATGGCATCCATCTTGAGTCAAAATCGGGATTTTTAAAGTTATTTTTTGTTTAATTTATATTTAGTGTTGTATCCGACCTAAAACCACTTTATTTTTTCTTAATTTCTGTGCATCTATATTCTGAAATAACGCAATTACAATATATTTGAGTTTAAATGATCAATGCCATCCATCTTGTATCAAAATCGTGATTTTTAAAGATCTTTTTAATTTATATTTAGTGTTGTATCCGTCCTAAAACCACTTTATTTTTGCTTAATTTCTGTGCATCTATATCCTGAAACAACGCAATTACAATATATTCGAGTTTAAATGATCATCAAACTTTGATTATTTCTACAACGAAGCCTAAGTTTTACTTACGGAGAATGTAAATACATCAAACTGTAAGATGAGTTGTATAAAAATTGCTAAATTTCTTTAACGCAAATTTATTTAGCTCTGGAGTCTGCAATATAGCTGATATGAATGAAACATTCATTTATTTTACATAGAGAAGTAGACGATTTTATAGCAGACTTTTTCGATGAAGTTTTAAGCATAGAGTTAAATTACTTTTACCTCCATGGTTAAAGTTTTTAAGTAAAATAAATTATCGTAGTATTGTGATGAATGAAAGGAATGGAATGTATGAATGAAATATTTACTCCCTTTACACAGAGAGCCAGGCGATTTATATTTCAATAACGTCATTTGAATAAAGTTAATTTTTTTCAATGAAGTTTTAAGTTTTAAATATAATAAATTACTGTAGTATTGTGATAATTTTAAAAATATTTCCGCTGAATGTATCGCATTTTAGAGATGTTTAAATAAAATTGCATTTCAGTTGGAAAGTGTTTCATAATCAAAACTTTATGCATGATTGATATTTCACAATATTATTCTTGTTTCGCATTTCAAAACGCCAGATTGCAAAAAGACAAAAAAATCGTTCTTTAAATCTATTTGTGGAAATAAATAGAATAGACTTTAATTTGTTTTGAAATAAAAGAATTGTGCTTCAGAATGCAGACGATCTAAAAGTAACCGGTTTTATTCAATTCCACGTGTATCTCTCTCCCTCTCTCTCCATTCTTGAGAATGGTAAATAGAATTTTAACCAAGAGATATAGACTTTTTAAAGTTATGAAGATATTAATGCAGCTCATTATTTTCGTCACGACTCAAATGATTTCAAGCCTGAAACTTTCCATGGAGTATGCCAAAAATATCGGTGTTCCAAACAAATCAAAAGAAAATTATCATTGCAAAGTAAAAGTTAGAAGGAGTGTGTGCTTTTAACCAGCATCCTGCAGTTGCCACCAATGCGGCATACGGATCATTAAACCAATGATTTTAATTAGATAAAAATTTCTCGAAAATTATGGAGGAAAATGCTTTTTTTTGCCCTCAAAAATCTCTTATAATACCATATTGTTACGAATGTGTAAGATGCTCTAGCTTCTCTATTTCTCCCTTTCGTTGGAGTGCCTTTTGAAAACCAGACAGAGAAAACACCCGTACAGGTATCCTTTCCCATGAAGTGAATCTACGGTTACCATGTTGTTGATGTTGAAACCCAGACCGTCCGACCTACCAGAAAGGTGTAAGGTAACTGTTTGGACGGTTGGGAAGTGCCACCCAATTTGGACCGGAACCCAGTGGGGGAGGCATCCACAGGGACCGTACCCTCCTTCCCCTACCACCAACCTCTCGGAAGGACTTTCGGACCCACATGTTTAACGTGATCGTACTCCGCATGAACACGGCGGCACTTTTGGCAGTGGCTGGAATCGAACCCGGGCCTACCGAGTGCAACTCCAGCGCGCTAACCAATGGGCTACCGCGCACCTACGGTTACCATGTGCCGAAGTTCGAAGAAGAGTTGCCAGATTAGACGATTTATCATCAATTTGGTTGTATTTGGCTATTTTCCGAAGGTTCGAGAAACACCTCGAAATAACGATTATTCTACGAGATATGAGATATTTCAAGAAGTTTCTGCAGAAAAAGTCATCACTCAGTTGGAGAGCATGGCGAAATACGAGTTACATTGAACTGTGACTTACGTCAATGTTTTGAGATTAGTAACTGCTGTTCTGGGAAAGTAGTGGAGCATTTATTTAAGTGTTGTTTTGCTATATATTGTTCCTATTTAGGTTGTGCTTATGAATAAACGTGTTAGTTATCCAGAAAATTTGGACTTATTATATCCTGAACGTACACCCACGATTCCTAAGGATACGTCGTAACAATATTAAACGAAACAAATCTGATGTGGACAACACATGAATTTCCCTACACAATGCAATAGTTCAGCTTCTTTCACAGCAGAACATTGGTGAAAAAGATTCACAGAACAGTGTTTTGGGGCATTGTACAAACACCACGCAAATTGCTATGTGGCGCTTTTGATAACTCATTAGACCAAACAGAGCCACTTATTCACACTCTCGTACGAAATCTTTATCAAAATACCATGAACATTTAATTAATATCCCGTGAAATAAATGACCATTGGCAAATTCTGGGCATCAATATACAAAACTATCACGAAAAGTGTTTTCTCTCATGAATGGAATGAACTGGATCGAACCACGAGAATGATGTTAACAGATTTGTTTCATAATATTGCTTATGGAAAAAGACCTTATTTGATGCTACTTATTACGCCTGAAATGATTATTACTTTCCCTATATGCATGGTATAATGTATAGAGAAAGTATTGTGACGGGATTCGAATCA
This sequence comes from Amaurobius ferox, assembly GCA_951213105.1. Lineage (NCBI taxonomy): Eukaryota > Metazoa > Arthropoda > Arachnida > Araneae > Amaurobiidae > Amaurobius > Amaurobius ferox. The sequence goes on from OX578151.1 coordinate 39,534,345, forward strand.
AAAGGAAAAGCACGTTTTAAGCATGTCTGAACTCGAATCGAACGTTTTTGAGGAAATGCCTGTATGGTGAGGTGATTTCTTTAAAACAACTGATTTGGGATGCTATATGAGTTGGCTTTTAAAGAGTATAAATAATGTGGATAAATAATACTTCTATGGTTAGGAAAATGTAAGGCATCAGAGAAGTATTATTCTTTATGCACATCTTAGACTTTAAAAATTAGCTATAAAGGATCCAAAACCGTTTTTTCCTTTGTTTCCTTCTTTCAATTTGGTTATATCCTTCCTACTTGATTCCTGTCTCATTCACTGATATTTTTCAGTAGACTAATCGATTGATATTTTGTTTTAGCTGCCGGTGTTAGTTAGCCTCTGAAACAAGGTTTTTTTTTCTTTCTTTCTGTGTTACATTCTCGTTTTGACCTAGTCTCAAACGTTAATTTTATAGTAGTTGCATTGGCGAAATTAACTTTCAAAACCGGTTACTCTTTTTGTAATTTTCTTCTTAATTACTGCCTCATTCCCCTGTAATTTTTTTATCTCTTTTTCCTTTACAAAGGTTTGACTATTTCTCCTCTCTTTAAACTTTGTTTTTGCAATTTTTTCTTACAAAAATTTTCAAAAAGGAAAAGAAGAAAAAAATTACAAGTTGCTTTAAAAATGATTTTGGTACGAGATGGTCGAGTTGGTCCGCACTACAGTTAATTTAAATTAAAATGTAAAAGTCAAAAAATCTATCATAATACTCTGAAATTCCAAGAAACATTCTGATAATTTGGAAGTATGAATTTTACAGTTGCTCCCCCCCCCCCCCCCCCGTCATACACACGCACACACATCTAGAAAAAAATTTACGATGCCATTCGAATGCAGACTATTTCTCCATAAAAATATCGATTGATGTTTTTTTTTTTTTTTAAACTTGAAGACTGCATCTTTGATGGATGCTCGGCATTGCGATCCATGCAAATTAGATTTGTTTGATAATTTTTATGAATGACGCGCTTCTATCCCCAGCCAGATATTTAAAACCGAAAATGCTTGGCGCCATCTATCGATTAGTAATGCAACACACTTTCTAACCTTGGTCGGGAACATCATTGGCGTCATTTCCGGATTTGCATAGTCTTATCGTCATCAATTCATTTTCGGACGGACATTCACTTCTTGGGAGCAAGAAACTATGGTGCCTTCTGGGAATAAGAGGAAGTCTGGATAATGTAGAATGTTCTAAAAATATCTAGACCACTCGACTTTCTCATGCATTCATTTTTCACGTGTTATTTAGGAGAATTTATATCAGAATAGGGCCGCCCATACGAATTTTGGGCCCCCTCTCCTACAAACATTTATTACGGGCCCCTCTTCATATTTGAATGTCCTCTCTCTGTGAATTTTTATATTTTCTGCAGCTTCAAACATATATATTTGAAATCTTGCCCACCCCCACCCCCCAATCGAGTGGTGTACATCTCCCATATGGACGGTCCTGACCAAAATGGAAAAAGCATGTATATTTACTTTCTCATACTATTTAATATATCATAGAAAAAGCATTGTTTTCCCGAAAATTTTCGATTTGATGCCAATATACGTTACAAGACCTCCTGAACAGTTTTAACCTTTTTTAGAGTGATGTCTGTGTGTGGTCCATTTCTTTTATACACGATAGCTGCCACAAATATTAATAGATTTTCATGAAACTTTATATCCGGCTTTGTTAACAAAAAACAAATCTAGAAGGAGCTAGAATTTTTTTTAAATTTGAACGAAATTCGAATTTTTTTTTCTAAATTCGACCAAAATTTATTCGAAGTTTTATATTTTCCTAACATGGCAGAAAACATGGTAAAAAACCTAACAGTTTTATTAATCATTGTAGTGAAAAATAGCCGCGATATAATTTTGGTGTCCGTGTAGCGTCATTAGCCTCCCACGAGAAGGGGAGGGGGGTTACCCCCACCCACCCTTGGGGTACGTTATCAACATTGGCATCAATCAAAAGACTTTTTCAAGCCCTTTAAAATTAAGGGTAATATGCTATAATTGTGATCATTTGAACCAACGATACGATTTTTCAAATCATTGTGGGGGGGGGGGGGAAGAGAGGATTATCATAAGCTACTATGAAAAAGTTGAGGTAATCCGCACTACAGTTAATTTTGTGAGCTTTAGTTTGCAAGTTATTCTTCAAGTTAGCAACAGGTTAGTGAAGACGATTAATTATACGTATTTCTCTGATTTTTTTATAATTTCATCAACTTGGCGTCATCCGGAACAGCGCATTTCAATATTAAAAACATTGCGCCGTGGATCTTATACATAATTTTTTTCACTTTGAAAGAAGTAAATTCATTGCATTATACACTGATTTCCAAAAGTTAAGCATGGGCGGTAAGTAAAATCAACAAAAATGAAAAAGTAAAGCTTTGATTAACTCAAAATTGTACATGAAGGTAGCAAATGTGTTTATGCATTAAAGAAAACAAGAATTATGTATAAGGATGAAAAAAATATTTACTTTTCGTATGTTATATGATGATGTCGCATTTCGGTCATTAACAAAATGATGTTTAAAGACAAACAAAACTTACATTTATATGGTATGTGACCATCCCGGACCTTCACACAAGCTTTACAACGATTTTCCGTGCTTTCAATGAGGCGATCAACCATCGCAGATGCGAGCAATGGCCACTCCTTCAATAGGGCAGTTTCCAACTCTCTGAGACTGGCTGGAGGAGGTGAACGTGCAGAGGCAGCACGCCCGATGGCATTCCAAAGGTTTTCAATGGGATTAAGGTCGGGGGAATACGCCGGCCACTCAATACGAGAAATGCCCTCACTTTCCAGGTATTCGTCAACGATGTTAGCTAGATGTGGAAATGATTATCGTCAATATGGAGGAAATCAGGACCAACTGCTGCAGCATAGTCTCGCAATGGGGTCATGGACTTCATCCCGATACCGCGCAACCGTCACAGAACCGCCTTTAAAGATGTGCAGCTATGTGCGATATCCCATTGAAATTCCAGCCCACACCATGACGCTGCCACCTCTGAATGCATGATGTTCGATGATGTTTTTGGCCTGATTACGTGTGCCTCGTTCTCTCCAGACCCTTACACGCTTATCATCTGATTCCAGGGTCTGGATTCGTCCGTGAATAGGACGTTGTACCAATCTGAGAGTCCAATTGACATGTTGACGACACCACTTTAATCTTGCCCCTCTGGCTGGATGGTTAGTAGAACACAAAAACTTGGTACTCGGTAGTACAGTCCCTTCACGTGGAGCCTTCGGCGCACAGTACTGGTAGATATTGTCTTACCAAGTGCCGCTGCAACCATGGATGTAACAGTTGTGGAGATCGATCGTCGATTCCGCTTGACTACTATAGCAATATACCGATCATCAGAAGGGGTGGTAACCCTTGGACGACCGGGCACAGGTCTCCGGATAACTGTTTGACTTGTTTGGAATTGTTTCCATAATCGAGAAATTACCGAATGATCAACGCCAAAGAAAATAGCGACATCTTTGATTGACTGTCCTGCTTCAATGCATCCGACAGCACGACAGCGCTCACTATCTGTCATTCGTCTTCTTTCAGCCATAAAAACACAAATATCATCAAAAATAATCCTACAAAAGTTATAAACATTTCGTACCAGCATTTAAATGCACCTCCTCAAATCCTTCAGAATGCTGGCGTCTTCAACGACTGCCTAATTAACATATATCCGGACAGTCCATCGTGATTGGCTGTAACATACGATAATTGCATACTGCCATCTACATCCGCAGCGATTTTTCAAATTCAAATGCGCTTTCGAAAAATGAAAATTTGCATTGCGTGCTTAACTTTTGGAAGTGGGTGTATAAAGAAAGTCATATGCTGACTGTTGCCCACATTTTTTGTAGTGCTTCACTACAAAAAACTACACTAAGTGTTAGGGCACTGTAACACTTCTTTAGAGATGCCCTAAACATCTTCTTAATCTGTCTGTCAGGGTCAGATTCTACAGAGAAAATCTAATGTGGACTTTGCATAACTTTTCCTACATAATGCAAGTACTTTACATCTTTCAATATTAAATAATGAGGGATAAGATCCTCGGCACTGAGTATTTCTTATTATTCCTATATTTCTTATCATTATTATTAGTAGTAGTATTTTAGCTCTTAGATTTTACAATTTTCTGCCTTAATCTTTTAAAAACATTCCCACTCTTCGTTCTTTTTCCAGGGCTATTAAAGACAAATTATTCACTTATAACTCAGCTGAAGTTGAGATATTTTTTTTTATATTGATAGCTAATTATTTACCTGCTTGAATTGTCATCCTTGCTTCTTCTGTTGTCCATGTTTATCTTTTTTAATATTAAGCTGTATTGATTTCAGCGGCGCCGACTTCGTGGGTTCTTGACACTTTTTAAACCCCCAATAATTGTGTTGTAGGTTCCTCGGACCCAAAATATTTTGACGTATTTAGTGAGGAAAATGTATACATATATGCATAAATTTTGGGTTTTTTTTATCCATTCTTCAAGTTTATAATTATTCATTCCCTACTTACTATAAAATGTATATTTACCATTCAGGCTGTTTATTGTATTGAGAATACAAGATTTTAGCACGGATATGATTTAAAAAGAAATTTGTTGACATTTTTAACACTGGTAAAAGGACATAAAAAATGAATTTACATTTTTTTTTTGTTGCTTTTATCCAGATAATGAAGTTGGAAATTCACGCAGTATCTGTATATATTGTATATAATAATGTTGCGCCTGCTTAAACGAAATAAATAAAATTAATAATTTTCTAGAGTAAAGAAATATTTTTTTGTACTAACTATAATTTGCTTCATTTTAGCATTTCGGACGTATTGTGCCAGATAATCAAAATAAATGAAATTCAAATTAGATTTAAATCCTTTGAAAAACTCATGGGTCATTCGATTTACCATCTTCGGAACCTCCAAATAATTTTTCAAGTCTACGTCTCTGATTGGTTAGCACATGCACAGAGAAAATTATGCGTGACACGTCAGCAAAATTGACACATTCGAAAGGAAGTTAGCGGAAACCGACCTCCATAGTCAGTGAACTACCAATAAAGTTTATTGGAAATTTCAAGGATTACAATTGAAGAACTATATGTTTTAACACAGACAGTTTTACATAGGCAAATTAATATAGATAAAATAAAATATTTTTCTGTTTTTAACACTTTCCAACAAAGTTGAAAAGTGTTTATGACTTTGTTCATTCTGTCTGTCTGTCTGTCTGTCCGTTAGCACGATAACTGCCTTAAAAATGACTTAATCAAAATGAAATTTTAGTATATTGTTCAGACGGTCTGTAGAACCTGTGGGAAGGTAAATGAATAATATCATCCAATTAGTTTTGGATTGAACCCGGGTTGAAAAAATGAAATACATTGAGCCCTGTGGGACCTAATTTTTCAAACATTTTTTAAGCGGATTTAAAATTCACAAATTGCTTCGAAAATTTTAGGTAATATTCAAATTGCTCCACAAAATATATAAAAAAAAATTCAGCGAAATATATTCAGTAGTTTTTTTAAATAAAAATTAAAATAATAATTACACCTCTTATATGAAACGATCACGTGACCATGATATGAAAAGATCACATGACCCACTTCAAAATGATATATGGCATCCATCTTGTTTCAAAATCGTGATTTAAGTTCTTTTTGATTCATATTGAGTGTTGTATCCGCCCTAAAACTACTATATTTTTGCTTAAATTCTGTGCATCTACATACTGAAACAACACAAATACAATATATTTGAGTTTAAATGATTATCCAAATTTGATTATTTCTACAACGAAGCCTATTTTTCACTTATGTAAAATGTAAACAGCAAAATATGTAGAATAAGTTGTATTAGAATTGCTGTATTTCTTTAACACAAAATAATTTAGCCCATGGAGTCTGCATGGCTGATATGAATGAAATATTAATTGATTTTATAAAGATAAGGACGATTTTTTTTCGATGAAGTTTTAAGCATAGAGTTTAATTACTTGTAGCTTCATGGTCTTAATTTTTAAATAAAATAAATTATTATAGTATTGGGATGAATGAAATGAATGGGAGAAAGTTATGAATGAAATGCTGTTTTTATAGAGAGATCCAGGCGTGTTATTTTTTCTATGACGTCATTTGAATTAATTTCAGCTGTTTTCGATGAAGTTTTCAAATATAATAAATTATCGTAGTATTATGATAGTTTTAAAAATATTACCGTGGAATGTATCGCATTTTAGAGATATTTAAACCAGGAAATTTATATTTCAATGCCGTCATTTGAATGAAGTTCATTTTTTTCAATGAAGGTTTAAGTTTTCAAATATAATAAATTAATGTAGTATTGTGATAAGTTTTAAAATATTACCGAGGAATGTATTGCATTTTAGACTTTTTTAAATAAAATTGCATTGAAGTTGGAAAGTGTTTCATAATCAATGCTTTAAGCATGATTGATCTTTTTTGTTTTTTTAATGGTAAAAGAATAAGAATTTTTAAATTTGGAAATTTGCTTTAATTGAGCAAAGATCCTCAAGATTATACCGTAATCATTGATGGAACAGTAAAATACAAGATTATTTAAATTTGGAAAGGAGCTAAAAAGCAAAAAAAAAAAAAGGAATTTAGAGAAAGCCAAAAAAGAAAAGAAAATAATAAGGAAGGATATAAAATGAGCCAAAACAAAAGGAAGTGACCGAAGGAGAGGAAGGAAAAGAACAGAAAAAAAGTATATACAAAACAGGGCAAAATTAAGCAGAGAATAAAAGTATATACAAAACAGGGCAAAATTAAGCAGAGAATAAAACTATATACAAGTTACAAGCAGTACAATAGTCACTATAATAAACAGAGTCAATTGGAACAGTGCAGAATTAGTTCATTGATCATAAAGAATGGAAGGCAGTAGGCACACACAAACAGATCACTTAACTTTATTAGAAATTTCTTTAGCAACGAGAATACATTTCTTAAGTTTATTAATAAGAATATTATTATTTCTAAGTTTAGAAAACCAAGTCGCCTGGGAATTAAGAGAGGGTTTAGATAAATAATTTTTTTTAGAATAAGGACAGGAAAATACCTAATTGCAAGCCCAGACCACTCAACTGACCATAGGGTTTGTAGCAGCTGTTTGAGTGGTCGGGGAGGAAATAAATACATAGCGATCGACATCGTCAAAGGAGTTACAAATACAATTTGAGGTTTTTTTTGATTTAAAATAATATAGATAGTCTAAAAATGGACTATGACCGGTTAGAAAATAAATAAGATAGTTATTGAAAATTTGGAGATTAGGGTTTATTTTTGGAAGACAATTTAGTATTCTTGTGGGGTCATGAGTCCTAGGGGAGATATAATTATTTAAGGGGACGGAGGACGTTGAAATTTTTTTTATTTATTTATTGACTTAGAAACGTGAAAATTTGTATAAATATTCCTCTTAACATTACTATATACAATACCATTAAATTTTTTTTTCAAATCTGTTATAATTTTGTATTTTTTTTAATTTAATTTTTTTTAAAGAAAATTTGAAAATGCTCCTTGCGCGTCCATTTGTTTACATTTTTGATTAATTTTACACTATGATCACTCAAAAACACATTATGAACAAATATAGGTATTTATTTTTAAATCCCTTAGAAAGTTAATTTTTTAAAAATATTTTTCTGCATTAAAACTTAATTTTCATCATTTAATTAGGTTCTTATTCACGTTTAATTACTTTAATAAAGTCCAATCATAAAATGCATACCCAGTTTCATTAAAAAGTATGAGAGGTGTCTTCTTGCCAAATTTTATGCATCTCAGACAAAAATTAAGACGCATGGAACATTTTAAAAATGTAAAACCTTTGAAAATTCCGTTTCGAAAAAATGCATTCAACCTTTTGTTTACGGGTGGGACAGTATCCATCCAAAACGAAGAACCTCCCAAAAATACAGATATTTGACATACCCTATCCCAAACAGTTTGACCCCCTTTGCATGGCTCAAACATGACAGAAACATTTTCACCTGCTGCAGCAAGTGCAATGTTTCTGTCAGCGATTTCCATGGATGCCAATGCCTGCAAAGAGGGTCAAACTGTTTGGGATAGGGTATGTTGAGACCCAGACCGTCCGACCTACCAAAAAAGTGTAAAGTAACCGTTTGGACGGCTGGGGGATAGGGTATGTGACATACCTATCTTTTTGGGAGGTTCTTCGTTTGTGATAGACGCTGTCCCACCCGTAAGCAAATGTTAAATGTGTAAAATAATGTTATATATTAAAACTGTTTTTAGTCGATTTTTTCTCATTTCAACGTCCACCGTCCCCTTAAGTAAGATTGCCAATTGTTAATAAGGAAAATTTTACAATAATTAGCTATAAAAGGATAGGGAAAAGGAATTTTAAAAGGGGTGCCGAAATTTGCGGCTAATTTAGCATAGTGGTCGGCGACTTCATTTCCCAAGATATTAGCGTGTGCTTTAACCCAAATGAGATTGAATAAAAATTTGGAAGAGGAAGCTGAGGATTTAACATTACAAAGAAAATTAGATTTATTTTTAATAAAATTTAGTGCCAAAAGTAAAGACAGACTGTCTGAATAAATATTGATTTTTATATTATTTTCTGAAGCCCAATTGATAGCATAATTAATAGCTACAAGTTCAGCTTGGAAAACTGTATTTCCATTGCTAAGTTTAAAAGTAAAAACCTTGACCAAATCATCATGTTTAAAGATGCAAATAGAAAATCCTATTTTGTCATTAATTTTGGAACCATCTGTATAAATGTTATAAGAGGAAAAAATGTTTAGATCAACTTTTGGGTAAATTAATTATACGATTTGAGGGTAAGATTACGGTAAAAGGGCAATTATGATCAAATTAACTGAAGGGAGGGAGAACGTGATCAAGAAAAAGGTCAGTTTTTAATTTCCAAAACATATATTTTCTGTATAAAGTGTTAATAACAAAGTGGATGAGGGGGATGCCAGTAATTGAAAACAGAGAAATGCTGGAAGTTGTTCTAAAGCCGGAAGAAATTCTTAAAAGGAAGTCCCTTTGTAAAGAAATTAGTTTAGAAATTTGGTCCTGAGTTAAACTTTTAGCCTAAACCCCAGAGCCATACACAATGATTTTTTCAATTACCGCTACATACAAGATTTTAAGAAATACTTTGTTAACCCTCCTACTACTCCCAGAGATTTTCCCAAAGGTAGGCTTAAAGCATTTCTCTTTTAAGTAACAAATATGAGGGTTCCATTTTAGATTATCATCAGTAACTATTTCGAGATATTTAAGGCGTCTGGTAATTTTGAGAAATTTATTATGTAATTTAATAGGGGGGGGGGGTCTTTTGCGTTTGGAACGGGTTTTGTTAAAAATTATATAATGAGATTTTTCGGGAGAGATTGAAAGTTTCATTAGATTGAGGGATTTCGAGCTAGATTTAAAGATTAAATTTGTATTTAGGGCTACAGATTTTATAGTACTGCCGAAAGTGACCACTGCGAGATCATCTGCGAAAACCTGAAGGCAAAAAAGATCGTTATTTAAAGTTAAAATATTCCACAGGATCGGAGAAATAACAGAACCCTGTGGAGCACCCATAGAAATTAATTTAGAAAAGAAAATATTGCCGTCAGAGAAAGTTATAAATCTGGATTCTAAATACGAGAAGATGAAAGATCGGTAAGGGAAAGGAAGTTTAATTTTTTCAAAATAGGAGGGCAAAAAATTCCAGTTGAGATTATCGAAGACTTCGCAGATGTCAACAGTGGTGAGGGAAACATGATAAGATGGTTTAAGATTTTCGATATAAGTAATAAATTTATGCGTGGCATCTTCACAGCTGTGAAGCTCCTTAAATCCGAATTGAAAGGGATGCAAAGCATTTTCAGTCTAACCAATAGTTTAGTTTTTTTTAATAATTTTTTTTTTCAATAATTTTTCCAAAAGTGAGGAGCAAACAGATTGGGCGGTATGATGAACATAGGGAGGGATCTTTACCAGGTTTATTTAAAAATAAAATTTTTGAATTTTTTAAACATTGGGAAAGTGACAGTATTTAAAACTGAGATTATAATTTTGGATATGAGGGAAGGGAATGATTTATATAAATTTTTCCATACGTTATAATCTAAGTTATCTAAACCTGGGGCTTTACCTTTTTTTTAAATGGTTAAAGTCCAAAAATCGCTCTTCATGCGAAACCGCCCCCAGCCCATCCAAAGGTAAATCCAGGTGAGGCAAGAAAATGAAATCGATGTCATCCTTGAAACAGTGGTCCAAAAGACGGTTAATTTTATCATTATAATTTAAAATTATATTGTCTGAAAATGGAAGGTTAATATTATTAATTTTGTTGAGATTTTGGAAGGCGAATTTGGAAACCAAATTTAGAAGAACAGACTGTACAATATTTTTTCCATGAATTAGTTATAGCGTTATTGGTTAATAGTTTATATTTCGCCTTATTGAGTTCATATATAATTTTAGCTTCTGATATAGATTCTTTTTAGATAATTTTTCTCGAATGATTAAATCCTTTTAAGAAGTGCGGTAACAAAGTTTCTAAATTCAGTAATGTCTTGGTTCTACCAGTTGAAGCCTAAATTTTTAGTTACTTTCTTTTTTCTTATAAATTTAAAAGCACAATTTTGGGTTTTTTCAATGAAAATTATGAAGAAATTATCTAACATGGTGGAATCTTTAATATCATTGATTAAAGGGTTGAAAAATTTTGATGAGAGGTCTTAAATTATAAATAAATTTACCTAAACTATAATTTGTTTTGTAAAAGAAGGAGTTGTCCGTATTAATATCTACGTTAATGGTTATTTTGATGTATTTATGATCACTAAAGGAAGAATTTCCCAATTTTGAATAAAATCAAAAAAGCCGAATGAAACTAGAATTCGATCGGGGTAGCCTTTGTCTGAATGAGATTCCACATTTCGGATCATTAAAAACAATCAAATTATTATCAATACAAAAATCCATTACACTGTAACCTCGGTGATCAATGAAACCATAACCCCACATCTGAACTCTGGCTTTAAAATCTTCCAAAATTAAAAAATTGGAGGAAAAAAAAATTTAAAGAGAAAAATTCAGAAAGCAGATTAATTGTATTGTCATGAGGGGGGAAGTAGAGGGATGTAATGTTTAAGGAGTTATCATTTGGTAACTTAATTTCAACTATAACAATGGAAGTAGATTTAAATTTTAATTTAACTAAGAGATTAAAGATAATTATTGCAGCTTTATTAGAATTTGAGTTAAATTGTTATAGGTCAAAAGGGGGGGGGGTAAGAATGTTACCGTTAGAAATATATGGTTCCTGTAAATATACGAAATCGATGGAGTGCTCTAAGGCGAATTGAAGTAAATTATTATGAGCGGAAAGAGAGTGATTCGTATTAATTTGTAAACTTTTAAGCGCCATTTAGAAAATTTCAAGGCCAGAGTTCGGAGGAGAGAAAAGTATAAAACATAAAAGAATCAGAGTTCTTTTTGTAAGCCCCTTATACGTTTAAGTTCACATTGTAAGGTTTTGCACGCAGATCCATCGTGCGTGTTATGATATGTTTTTCAATGCAAGTTTTTCTGCATCGTTGGCAGTACAACGATTCACGCTAAGAATTTGGCTTTTCAGTTTTGATAGGAGTACTGGATGCTCGTGCAATTGCCACAGTTGCCAGTTTGCCACGTGACCGTAATCTTGGCACTTATAACACATCTTAAAGCACACATATTTCTTGATGAAGAAATAGTTAAAGTGGTGAAATAACTTTTTTTGTAGGAATTAGCAGTTTGACATTGAGCATATCAACTACCAGTTGATGTTACCATTCCCGCTTCTGAAATTTTTGATTAAACTAATGTCAGTATGTTTAACAGATGACACATTATTAGTAATTGAATTCTTGACATATTCATCTTTGAATTATGCAGGAATGTTCAATAGGAAAGCTTGTTTTCTATCTGGTTGTTTTTTGATATTGAATTTTTCATTTAATGCTGAGTTTTGGAGAATCGGTACTAGATTATCAGCATTGCCATTCTTGCAGGTGATCTTCAGAGTGCCGTTCCTCAAAGCAGAGATGCTTTTTTATACTAACTTCTTTGGGACAGGGAAGGGCGAAAAGGTCTTTTTTCAATTGGCTGTTTGTTTTAAGCCGATCCTTATCCTGAAGTAAAATGCTTGAGTATGACGGTTTAGAGGCTGAAGAAGGAGGAACAGACAAATGAGCAGAAAAGTTGGATGATGAGAAGTTTTCTCTAACTGATTTATTAATAAATTCTGAAAGATTGTCATTGATATTTCTTGCAAAGAATATCTTTTGCTACAGAAGTTTTTAAGTTCAGGATGGATGATTCAGGAGCAGATCTAGTAGGATTAGAAATTTGTAATTGCTTTTCGAACAGTAGGCAAGAATCTTTTACAGATGTCAGCTTATCTTCCAGGTAGCATTTTTGAGTCAGTGTTAGTTTAACGTACCTGGAGAGATAATTTTGAATTTGATTATTGTATCTTTGCATTTTAAGCAGAAATATATTACAGAAATCACTATTGCCTCCCAGCAAATCATTTGTTTTAGCTATGGAGATATTATCTTCATTTTCATCTGTAGTAAGTTCGGGAGAATTCTGTAAGATCATTCTGTTTGAAGGGATTCCCATTGTGTTAATATCTGGACTGGTGTTTATGGTACCATCAGCAAAGTTTTTATGAGGTTGAGAGCTTAATGGTGTAGCAGAAGGAGGAGTGGAGCCAGTGTTTTTAGATGAAGCAACATTCGGGAAGGTAGCTCTAGGTTTAGCATCTTTGTATTCTACCAATTTGATTCCAAATTTACTATTAGAGGCTGAGTTAGAAGGTGCACTATTGACTTTGGTATTAGCATTGTCACTCGATTCAGATTGCATTTACTCTGATTGTCTTATGTTCAATGGGGAGAGCACAATGGGTGGTAGAGGAAGAAATTCGGTTAAAGTATGTAGATTCATTACGATAATAAATGTAATGCTCAAAAATAAAATCAGTAAGCGATGTCTCAAGAAAATTTAACATAAATTGTCATATACAATGAAAGTTGACATAATAAATTTACACGACAAATATGAGAACATATAACATTGAAATTTTTTTGGTCGGGACCAATTCAGCCAGGACAGGCTTCCCGGAAAGAGCAAAATAATGAAAACGAAATTTTTTCGGCCAGGACCAGCTTCCCGGCAAGGAACGTTACACGTAATGAACTTGAGTTCAGAATTAAAATAACTGTCCAGGTAATAACGAAACATATACCGAACCAGAACCCAAATGAGAACAAATTATGAAATGACATTTGAAAGATAACATCGTAAAAGACATTCAGATATTATACAGTAAGAAATAGGAAAATTGGCGAGAAATTAGCTATTGGCGAAGTACCACATTCTGAACTTTAGCCAGAATGTGAAAATAAAAATAAAAAGCAGGGAAGATTTAAATAATGACTGATTATTTTAAATTGAAAAATATTTTAATTTAACTTGAAATTATTATCAAAGCAGCAAAATAAAACAGAAAATTAAAGAATATCAGATATGAAAACTGTGAAACTTCGGCCAATACCTGAGAACATGTTTATGCAGTTAAAGGTAATAAGTTTAAAAATACACTGTTCCAAATCATAATAAAATTTAAAATTTATATTAATGCAATAATAGTTGATCACAATTACAATATTATGGCAGTTTCAAGTAGTAAATCTTAATATTCGATGAACAGTGCCAGGAATCTTTAGTAATGTATCAGAGTGTGCTTAAAAAGTTCGTTGAGTTTTAACATGGGAAATTTAGGATTTGGCGAAATGGAATAAAAATAGAATAAATCACGAACCAGTGATCGAAGAGCCGAAAACTTGGCACCGTTGGAAAGGGCTCGAAAAGACGCACACAGAAATGCAACTTACAAAGTTGAACGCTCAGAAATCATGCGACAAATGATCAAGAACACGCCAAGACGAAAAAAGTTGAGTGAAAGCCCACGAAAGCAGAATCGCTGACATGCAAAAGGAGCGTCGAAAACCTATACCACTCGACTGACCCGAGGGTTTATAGCAGCTGTTTGAGTGGCCGAGAACGGAATATAAACTACTGTAGTACATGCGAAAGGTTTGTGGAAAAGAGTAAAAAAAATGTTTAACAAATCCGTCGAAAATGAAGCGTATACGTCGTTTACCATCATATGAAGGCTCCTTTATAAAATTCTTGTCAAATTTGTTGCACTAAAAACTGTTTACACGCCCAGTTTAAAATAAGTGTGGTGAAAGACGACATAATTAGTCACGCAGCGAGGATACGCTATATGAAAAAGTAAAATTTGAGGATGCCAATAAACGAGAAAAAGCAAATTTACTTAGAAATATGATAAACTAATTTTTAATAAGCTGTGCATCCAGTGTTAAGTTCATTTTGTATCATTTGGTAGGTACAGCGAATATCATTGATTAACATTTTTCGAATGGCCGACACATTTTGTGGGACTACAGTTGACAAAGGTCTTCCTGTGTGTTTTTCATCTAGGAGGGAATTTCGACCTCTTTCTTCTGAACTCTGTAAACCATCTGAATACAATGACACGAGATGTAGCATCATTTCCATATGCTAATTGTAGACATTCTTCTTGATTTAGCCCCACTTTAAAATCATAGCTCGATAAAGCTCTTGCGTCAACTCCATTTTCTTTTCTTTCAAAATTTATTCTACGATAGCTAAATTGTAATTCTTGCAACAAATTATTATCTGCGGACATAAAATAGTTCAAATTTAAATATCTGACCAATAATTTTTTTCTAGCGCATATCGTCTGCCCGTGTCTCAAAAATTTCAGTGTGACCCTCGTATTTTTATCGTTTACCATGTATATCTATCTAAATATTAAAATATTCAAATTATTTATATATACGAGTATATACATATATATATATATATATATATATATATATATATATATATGTATTTATATTCATTTTCTGGACCCTATTTCCGACAAAACAAGAAAATAATATTTACATTTTTATTTATCGGATTCGGAGGTATAAGCTTCCAAAATGTTTGCATTTTTCGTAACGCTCCGATTTTCGCCACAGAAATCCTTAGCATAAATCTTGAGCTGGCAGGGAAAAAACACAACTCAAAAACAAGGATTTTGAAATATCGAGGGGAAAAAATTTTTGATGCTTTCAGGAGAACTTTTTTTTAATTTTATTTTTTGTTTCAGGATACAAATTTAATTTTTATGGAGTTTATTATACATTTATGAGCTAAATAAATAATAACTTTTCTTAATTTATATTTTTACCCCACTCCTATCCGTACAAAATTTAATAAGTGTTTAAAGTTTTTCCTTTTTTAACATCTTAGAAGCGTAACTGACTTATGTGCTTTTTCCACAACAAAGTTCATAAATTTCTTAAATCAAATATGTTATAAAACAAAATTGGAATTTTTGATTTATGTGCATTTTCCTGCCACCTCTGGACAATGTTATTCGCATTAAAAAAATAAAAAGAAAGAAAGAAAAATTGTATAGTGTAATATATTCCCGCGCTTATAGCTATTTTCTTGCAGCAGATTCGCTTCCCCTTTCCTCAGTTGTGGCAGTTATGTATTTGCTTTCAGGTGGGTTTCCATTTAGATTGCAAAAGAGAGAGGGCCAATCATACCACCTGCTAACACTACTCCTACCTCCCTCTACCATCGTCACAGAAGCTCACGCACTTGATGTATTTTCGCCTCTTAAAAAAAATACCATGAAATAACGGTTTGTTATACTCACTTTTCGCTTTGCGTGAAACGGTGTCTCTCAAAATGTGGCCCACGGAGTTATTCTATGTGGGTCGCAAGTAGAGTTGCAAAAGAAAAAAAAAAACAGGAATTTTGCAAAGAGAAAATAAACTCGGAAATTTTGGGGCATAAACCAGAAATTTTGGAAGCATTGGAAACTTTGGTTAATCCGGCGCATTACGCAGTTTAAACTTTAATGATGGATCAAAATTTGATAAATTTACAAGTCTTTGTATTAGTGTAAGTCTATTGAAATGACATTTTTGGAAATTTAAAATTTCAAAATTTCGTTGAAAATGTGCCAATTATATTAGTCACAAAATTATTAAAATGTTATTTGGACTAATATAAATCTCTTATTATCGTTCAATATTAAATGAATATGAACGAATTAATCTGTTTGTAAGTAATTTTATCGTTCGGAGTGTTTTAATTTTAAAATACTTACAAATTAAATTACTTATTTGTGGAATTAATTTTCATTTTTATATATAATAAGAATACCACATAATTTAAATATTTTTATTGGATCTAACAAATATCTCTTAATTTGTCATGCTTCAGCGATTTACAATTCCAAATGCAAAAAATAAGCATTAGTTTTGGGTCATACACACTTCTTTCACAGTGCAAGATGCAATGACTAAAAATTCCAACTTTTTGGAAGGTTTCGAAATTCCCAGTTTTTTTTAAATTCCCTTCACAAAAAAAAAAAAACGATTTATTCCCGGGAACAAACCGGATTTTATGCCGACTTTACAACTCTAGTCCCGAGTGAATTTGAAATTGTTTGGTCAATCATATCTGCATTGAATTTCTCGTTGGCTTTCACTTAAAAATGTTCCATAATAACAAAACATGTCTTTCTATCTATGTATGTCTTCTGTATAGGAAAATTAAAGCTTCGGAGAACCACGAAATTTGTAACAAATTTGGTTGCTGAAAAAAAAGTTACGAACTTAACGAGAAAGATCAATCATGCATAAAGCATTGATTATGAAACACTTTCCAACTTCAATGCAATTTTATTTAAGCATCTCTAAAATGCGATACATTCCTCAGTAATATTTTTAAAATTATCAAAATACTACATTGATTTATTATATTTGAAAACTTAAAACTTCATCGAAAAAAATGAACTTCATTCAAATGACGGCATTGAAATATAAATTGCCTGGTTTAAACATCTCTAAAATGCAATACATACCTCGGTAATATTTTCAGAATTATCATAATACTACAATAATTTATTATATTTGAAAACTTCATCGAAAACAAATGAACTTTATTCAAATGACTTCATCGAAATATAAATCGCCTGGCTCTGTCTATAAAAGCAGCATTTAATTCATAAACTGTTTTCCATTTCTTTCATTCATCACAATACTGTAATAATTTATTTTATTTAAAAACTTAAAACCATGGAGGTACAAGTAATTTAATTCCATGCTTAAAACTTCATCGAAAAAATCGTTTTCTTCTCTGTGTAAAATCAATGAATGTTTCATTCATATCAGCTATATTGTAGACTCCATGAGCTAAATAATTTTGCATTAAAGAAATGCAGCAATTCTTATACAACTCAATTTACATCGTTTAGTGTTTACTTTGTCCGTAAGTGAAAATTGGGCTTCGCTGTAGAAATAATCAAAGTTTGGTGATCATTTAAACTCAAATATATTGTAATTGCGTTGTTTCAGTATTTAGATGCACAGAATTTAAACAAAAATAAAGCGCGTTTTAGGACGGATACAACACTCAATATGAATTAAAAAGAACTTTAAAAATCCCGATTTTGACACAAGATGGATGCTATATTTTATTTGAAGTGGGTCACGTGATTTCTTCATATAATGATCACGTGATCTCTTCTTATAAAGGGTATAATTATTATTTTAATTTTTATTTGAAAAACTACTGAATATATTTTGCTGAAATTTTTTTTATATATTTTATGCGATAATTTGAATATTTTCTAAAACTTTCAAAGTAATTTGTGAATTTTAAATTTGCTTAAAAAATGTTTGAAAAATTAGGTCCCATAGGGTTCAATGTATTTCAGTTTTTCAACCCGGGTTCAATCCAAAACTAATTGGGTGATATTATTCATTTATATTCCCATATGTCCCACAGACCGTCTGAACAACATACTAAAATTTTATTTTGATAAAGTCATTTTTACGGCAGTTATCGTGCGAACGGGCAGACAGACAGACAGAATGAACAAAGTCATAAACACTTTTCAACCATGTTGCCAAGTGTTAAAAATCGAAATTCTGCGGAAATTTCGCCATTTTAAGATTATTTTATTCTAGCAGACGATTTTCCGAACATGAAAGATACGAAATGCAATTTTTTTCCTCAAAAATTTTATGAAAAATAAGAGTATTTTATTGTCGTTGAGTTATTTATGACTCTTTTCACTGATTTTTATGATAAATACGAAAACAAGTTTACACAAAATATCCATCACTTGCTAAGTATAAGTAATAAACGTTTCTCAAAGTTTGAAAAACGCGAAATTAAAAGTCGAAATTCTGCGGAAATTTCGCCATTTTAAGATCATTTTATTCTAACAGACGATTTTCGGAAAGCAAGAAATAGGAAGTGCAATTTCTTTTTGCCTCAAAAATTTTATTGAAAAATAAGAGCTTTATATAATTTATACGTACTGAGTTATTTGTGACTCTTTACACTGATTTTTATGATAAATACGAAAACAATTTTACACAAAAATCCATCACTTGCTAAATTATATAAGTAATAAACGTTGCTCAAAGTTTGAAAAACGCGGAGCCCTATCAAGCCCAAGGCGGGAGCTGGGATGAGGCCAAACACGTGGGCTTGCGTTTAACGGCCTTCACTTCACAGACGGGTATAGTGCAAAAAGTGTAAATGGTCTAAAGTTTTAGCGGTTTTTCAATATAAGCTAAAACAGTGTCAATATTTCCTCAAAGTATTTTAATACATTTGAAAACAATTTTATTTCATCTATGAGAGACAAAAAATTGAAGTAAAAACAGCGGAACTTCAGACGGGAGGATAACAAAAGAAAAATTAAAGGAAATGCCAAAAAATTTCAGATTTTTCCATTTTTAAAAATAACCCCCGAAAATAAAGGCATTGTCTTATATGCTATTATTTCGGGGACAAAATTTAAGTCCCCCCCCCCCTCATAAAAAAAATTATGGGGCAGTGCAAAATAAAAGCATTTTTTAAAATGCTTTTATTTTGAAAGGTGCATTGAAGGGTGAAGGGTTTTATTTTAGGGGGGCGGGGTGTTACATGTTTTGCTTGAAGGGGCAAAATTCGTAGTTACCCCGTTATGTCTTTGTTAGTGCTAAACGAACCAACAAACTCGAAATCAAATTGGCGAAACTGACTTAAAGAAATTATCCGCAACGGTGCACAAATCTCCGATATCTGAGCAATGTGTCAACCATATAATTAATTGAACGTTTGCCTGAGTGAGTATAACAAATACTATAAGAAAGTTTAAAGACCACAATCAATGTAGTGAGATTGTTAATTACTCCATCCAGGTAGATAGATCCTATGCACCGTAATTCCCTGAATCGGATTCACATGTCAATTACAGATAATATTAGGCTGAATAAAATAAAAGTGTCGTATCCCCCCCCCCCCCAATTTAAAAATTGACGTGAAAACCAAAGAATAAATACTTAAGTTAAAAAAAATCGTCAATAGCTTCAGTCCGAAGGAGCCGCAATGATTTTGCATGAATAACATTTTGTAAAACGAAACTCAAATTTGTAATATCGAAAAACAGAAAAGAATTCGATCCAAAATTTGATTATATACATTTATAGGGCTTTCAAAGAACTACAAATTCTTGCTTATTGTTTACAGCTATCACTTTTAGTTTCTAAGATATAAGCATTACAAACTTGAACAAGAAAGATCAATCATGCATAAAGCATTGATTATGAAACACTTTCCAACTGCAGTGCAATTTTATTTAAACATATCTAATTTGTGATACATTCAGCGGTGATATTTAAAAAATTATCACAATACTACAATAATTTATTATACTTGAAAACTTCATCAAAAACAACTGAACTTTATTCAAATAAGGTCATCGAAATATAAATGGCCTGGCTCTCTATATAAAAGCAGTAAATATTTCATTCATAAACTATTCCTTTCATTCAGCGGCGATATTTTTAAAATTATCACAATACTACAATAATTTATTTTACTTAAAAACTTAAAACCATGGAAGTAAAAATACTTTCTAACTCCATGCTTAAAACTTCATCCAAAAAGGCAATACTATATCGTCTGCTTCTCTATGTAAATTCAATGACTTTCATTAATATCAGCTATATTGCAGATTCTTATACAACTCATCTTACAGCTTGATGTGTTTACATTCTCCATTCTCAAAAATTAGGTTTCGTTATAGAAATAATCAAAGTTTGATGATCATTAAAACTCAAAAACATTGTAATTGCGTTGTCGCAGTATATAGATGCACAGAAAAAAATAAAGCGGTTTTAGAACGGATGCAACACTAAATATAAATTGAAAAGAACTTTAAAAATGACGATTTTGACACAAGATGGATGCCATATTTTATTTTGAAGTGGGTCACGTGATCTCTTTATATAATACGGGTCAATTATTATTTTAATTTTTATTTAAAAAATTACCGAACATATGCCGCTGAAATATTTTTTATATATTTTATGAGATACTTTGAATATTTCCTAAAATTTTCGAAGCAATTTGTAAATTTTAAATTCGCTTAAAAAATGTTTGAAAAACTAGATCCCATAGGGTTCAATGTATTTCATTTTTTCAACCCGGGTTCAATCCAAAACTAATTGGGTGATATTATTCATTTACATTCCTATATGTCCCACAGACCGTCTGAACAACATACTAAAATTTCATTTTGATAAAGTCATTTTTTCATTTTACGGCAGTTATCGTGCGAACGAACAGACAGACAGACAGGCAGAATGAACAAAGTCATAAACACTTTTCAACTATGTTGTAAAGTGTTAAAAACGTAAAAATGTTTATACTTCTTCAGCTTTACAAGACGATTACTCGAAAACTATAATATTTTTTAAGAATAAATATAGGTTTAAAAACTGAATTTCCTAATGCATATTTTTGTCGTTTACTATTTATATCTATTATTTATAGTTTCGAAGATATTTCAAATGAAATTATGAAAAATGAATACAAAATTTGTTCGGGCAGATATTTAAGTTTTTTTTCTCTTCGAAAAAATAGAACTCGATTCAAAATTCAATTATATACACTTGTAAAGCTTTCAAACAGCTACAAATTATTGCTCTCTTACTTATTGCTCTTTTAGTTTTGGAGATATAAGCATTTCAAGCTTGAGATACGGAAAATTTTCAATCTTTCAACTTAACAAGACGATTACTCGAAAACCATAAGAGCTCTTTTAAAAAATAAATATAGAATTAGATACTAAATTTCTTCATACATATTTTTATCGCTTAATAGTTATATCTATCTTTTATAGTTTAGAAGATGTTTCGAGTGAAAGTATGAAAAAAAAAACCTCTCATTCGGACATTTTTTTTTTTTTCAGAAAAATTAGAACTCGATACGAAATCCAATTATATACACTTTATAGAGCTTTCAAAGAGCTACAAATTATTGCTTATTTTTATTTATTGCTCTGTTAGTTTGGGAGATATAAGCATTGCAAACTTAATAAACGAAAAATTTTAACCTAACTGTTAAAAATCAAAACAATTTACATTTATTTTATCAGAAATACGGTACCATTTATGGTTATACAAAAATTATTTTAATATTTTGAAACTTCTTTTCCGAAAAAAAAAAGTTTTTCTCCGAACAAGTTTTTGCATACCATTACTTATTTTTGCTCAAAATATCTTCTCAACTATAAAAGTAAACATACATAGTAAAGGCCACAAATATTAGAGGGGAGGTATCCGCAAACTAATTTTTCAAGCTTACTTATTCAACTATTCTAATACAGATTTAACCTTGTGGAAGTAATATACAGGGGGATTCAAAACAATGTGGCAAAACTTTAAGGGGTGATAGAACACACCTAAACAAGCACTTTTCGTCATGTAATGCATGATCGTAACGTACGTGGTTAAGCGATAGAGGGTGCTGTCCAACGAACACATTACGTGCCTGTTGTCACATTCGTCGTTGGTTCTACCGTGGATTTCAGAAGGGATGGATTGTTTCACGAATCAGAAGGCTGACATGCAATTCATGTACGGAGCTGCGGACGGGAATGCGGGAAAATCTTATGTGGTTCCAACACAAATTCTTATGTGGTTCCAACACGACAGAGCGCCACACCATTTCACTGTGTTAGATGCAACATTCCCAGACTGATGAATTGGTCAGGGTGGTCTCATCACTTGGCTGACACGCTCTCATGTCTGAACTTGTTCCTATGAGTCCATATGAAAATCCGCATCTACGATAGCCCCGTCGATTCCGGTGAGAACCTTGTTGCCAAGATTTCTCTTGCTGCTGCCGCTGTACGAGAAATGCCTGGTGTTCTCGCCAATGTACGACGATCGCTACGTCGCAGGTATGAGGTCTGCATTCATGTTTTGAGCAGTTTCTGTAAGTTATTCATTTCAATTTGTTTTGTAATTAATTCGATTTCTTGTTTTGAACAGTTTCTGTAAGTTGTTGGTTACAATGTGTTCTGAAATTTATTCACTTTCTTCATAGTCTCCTTTGTCATTGTGTTCCATCATTTCATGCAACAGTACGTGCTAACCTGTACTTCTTAACCGCTTGAGTTACGACCATGCATTGTGACATGAGAGCGTGTCAGCTAAGTGATGGGACCACCCTGACTAATTCATCAGCCTGGGAATGTTGCATCTAACACAGTGAAATGGTGTGGCGCTCTGTCGTGTTGGAACCACATAAGAATTTGTGTTGGAACCACATAAGATTTTCCCGCATTCCCGTCCGCAGCTCCGTACATGAATTGCATGTCAGCCTTCTGATTCGCGAAACAATCCATCCCTTCTGAAATCCACGGTAGAACTAACGACGAATGTGACAACAGGCACGTAATGTGTTCGCTGAACAGCACCCTCTATCGCTTAACCACGTGCGTTACGATCATGCATTACATGACGAAAAGTGCTTGTTTAGGTGTATTCTATCACCCCTTTAAGTTTTGCCCCATCGTTTGGAGTCATCCTGTATTTAAAGGAAACAGTACAAAGGGCTTCATAGTAGCACGAAAAAAGCCCTGCATATTCACTTTAAAGTAAATTCAATTTTATATACGTAGTAGAGTACATATACACTGAAATATTTAAATTAATTAAATTTAAAAACTTACCAGTTGCATTAAATATTGAACTGAACAGTAATGAATTTCAATGCTTTTTACTGAATCACTGAAAGAAATATGTTAAAACCGTTTGCGTCGCTTTATCTTTCGAACAATAGAATTTTTATTGAGATGAATTTTTAATTTACTGACAATATTGAACCCTTCGTGGTCTCCAGTGTCCAGGAAATATTTTTGTAGTGTCTTTGTACTCTTCAGTGCGCCGTTTACTATTCTGCACAAAGTCTTTTTCGTCAGTTTTTATTTCGTTTTCACCATCACACTATTTTTCATCAGCGGTTTCGACTTCTTGGTTTTGTTTTATGAAACTTTCAATGGCCGGTCTGTATGTTCGCCGTCCACAGCAATGTTGACAGAAGAGTCGAAATTTTGACTAAAGGAAAAAACTATTTGCTTCCTTTTCTTCGTTGCGAATTTCAGTTTGGTCACTCTTAACGAATTCAGCCTTCTTAAAACATTTCTGCACACATCTGGAGCTGACACTTTTGATTGTTTCAGATATCCAAATGGCCGCATCCAGAACTGTGACAGATTTTGTCACGTCATCGCTTTTAGATAACGTCCACATTTTGGACAAAATAATGGATGAGAAATGGGTGAGAAATTGGTGTGAAAGAAAGCATTGGTAGAACATAAGAGAATTGAAAGAGAAAACACCATTGGTAAAACACCATTGAAAATTGGATGCGAGAACACCATTGGTAGAACATCATTGAAAATTGGATGAAAAACACCATTTGTTGAACACCATTAAGAATTCGATGAGAAAACACCATTGCGAATAATCCTCTCTCGTTTTGCTACCCTAAGAATAACTGATATTTCTCTTACCTGTACTTTTGTAGTTTAATTGCTACGAAGACATATTTGCATTGTTCTGATTTTTAAGATTTAAAAATTCACAACTCATGAAAGATAACTTTTAAGACTAAAATTTTGACTTGTAATATGAAATAAATGCACTTTACAAAGAAAGATACTAAAACACCCGAATTCATGTAAGTCTACAAAGTTTATTCCAAACAATGTTAAATTTCAGAACGTATCAAAATACAGACAAAAATACGTTAATCAGTCCGAATTCCATACGCTATCGGGAGTGTCCACAAATAGAGAGTGAAATGCATTAGCGTCCTATTTCAAGAGACTAGAGATTCAGAAATTGGCCGCAAACGAGAAGGGTCCGTTAGTGGAGGTTCGACTGTACATTATATATATATATATATATATATATATATAATAGTAGTTTGAAAATCCAATGATAGAATAGAGAGAAGTTGCAATTAAAAAAAAAACCAACATTATAAAATGCCTAACAAATAAAAAAGTATCAAACAGAGAATCAT
Organism: Amaurobius ferox; assembly: GCA_951213105.1. NCBI lineage: Eukaryota > Metazoa > Arthropoda > Arachnida > Araneae > Amaurobiidae > Amaurobius > Amaurobius ferox. Next base: position 39,558,957 of record OX578151.1, read on the forward strand.
CAATCAAGTGGAAAATAAAATGCAAACCTCTAGTCATCAAGCTAAAGACAAACAACAAACATCAATGGAAAGGAATCGATAATAGAAAATCAAATAAAATCCAAGCATTAAAGCTTTACACGTGGACAAGCCCTAGGCCTAAACAAATTAATTGTTCACTTCGATAAAACACTTCAAGTCCAACTATTTTATCAAAATGGACACAAAATACACGTTTCTGATATCAGTGATAGATTATATTTATAAACACTGATAACTTGGATTACATGCATAAAGATTGAAAAATTATAGGAAACAAGAATACCTGAATAAACGATGCATATGTCGAATCCATTGGAGCCTTGAACAAAGAGACCAATGTTGCCAATCGCATAAAATAAAAAGTTGAGAACTGCAGTTGCCAATCATTAGAAATTAATGACAGTAATGCGACAAGGCGATAAAAGGTGATATTCAACAGTAAGAGCTACAAAATAATGAGGCAGATGATAATACGAGAAAACATAGAGGCTCGTAGAAAACATAGAGGCTAAATTATAAGGGGATATAAATACATAGTAATGTTTATTCAAGAGAAAGTGGATGTCTGGCTAATATAAGATACTAAGGAGAGGATTTAAGTATATTCAACCATTCCAAACTTTTGAATTAAACCATTTACTAAATATGCTGGATATTTATATAATTTGCTGGTAATTTTTAGCTTATTAATATGCATAGCATGAAATTTTTTATCTGATAATCTATAAATTCTAAAAAGTTAATTAAGTATAATATTTCTAAGCAATTGAATCGAGTTACAGGAATTAAATGGTAATATTTTATTAATGTTAAAGTTAAACAGTCTTTTTTATCGTATAAATTAGTAACTATCCTATCAGTAGGTTCAATAATTAGATTTAAACCCAAAAAATTAGTGTTATTACTAATAGTGGCATCATTAGGAATTAGTTCCAAATTATCCGGATAAAAATCTACATCTATGACACAGTTGTCTGTAAAAACCAAACAAACCAGATCATCAACATATCTGTAAATTTTATAATCTGTTGAAGTAAAAGATTTTTCATAATTATAAAGGTATAAATTAGCTAATATACTTCTACGGCCACCTTGTGGAACTCCTGAGACTTGTAAGTATAATTTATTACCTTGAAATATATAATTATTGAAAAGAACAAAGTGAAGAAGTTTAGGAAAATAGGTAAATGTAGTATGAGTAGAATGGTTAGTAATATAAGCATTATATAGAGCTAAAATTACTGCATAAAGATTAGAGATCTTAACATTATTAAAAAGATCTTTAAAATCAAAAGTTTGAAATCCAATTAGTTTACCTAGTGATGTTAATTTATTCTTTAATTCTTTACTATTATTTAGAATAAGGTAGTTATTGCTAGAAAAACGTAAACTATCATTTATTACATTTAAATAATTTAGTAGTAATTTACTCGCAGTAGTAGAGTAAGTATTATGACCACTAGTTACTGTTCTAAATTTAATAAGATTTTTATGAAATTTAGGAATAAGCACTATATATGGAAATTTATAATTAATATTTAAATCACTATACATATTGATAATCTTCAGTTTGATACTATTAAACGAGTGTGAATCTAGTTTAAATAGACTATTGTTCTTTAAATAATCTAACAGAAAATGTATATAGAATTTTTTACAGCATAATTATTAGAGGCTGCTATATCAACATAAGTAATAACAAAATATCTTTGTAAATCATTAATGGAATATTTTAAATTATCAATATTATATATAGATCTAGACAGTTTAATACTACAAATAGTATTTTTAATAAATTTTAATAAAGTAAATTTCCACATATTAAATGCCTCTGAAGGCAGAGCATATTTAGAAGCTAATTTATAAATATATTTATCAAGGTCAAGATTCATTGACTCTAAAACTTTAAAAGAGTTATTACAAGATGGTAACCTGAATTTTATACCAAATGGCATAATTGTTCTTAACGTTTCGCATTTAACTATTACTTACCAAGTCTCCTGTAACTATGTGGCCTAAGTGTGGATTTATATATTCAGTATATTCGTCTACTCTGCAAATACAACCATTATCTACATTTGACATGGAATCTTTAATATATATATATATATATATATATATATATATATATATATGTATATATATAGCTAACCAAATGGAAACTGGAATACAATACAAATTGAAAAGAAAGGTGCCACAAATTGACTGGGGGGGGAGTTGTGACCCCTACTCCCCGGTTAAGCATGCTTTACGCCGCGGCAACACTATATATATATATATATATATATATATATATATATATTTTTTCCAAAAAGAATACCTAAGTACAGAAAAGCAAAAGATGAATGTGGAAAACGAAAAGTATCACAAGTGGCCGGGGGGGAGTTGTGACCCCCACTCTCCGGTTAAGCAATGCTTTATGCCATGGCGACACTCCCGGAAGCCGATACTTATACATGGAATGGCCTTAATACCATCAATTACCGAACAGCAAAAATTCAAAAACGTATGAGAAATTTTTTTTCATGTAGCTATCTCAGAATACTTTACATTTGTAAATTATATATATATATATATATATATATATATATATATATATATATATATATATATATATATGCAGGGTGTCCAGAAAGTTCCGGAACGGCGCAATACCTCGAGAAATATACTTCAGATCAAAAAATAAAAAATATGTATTCAATATTTTTAGAAAAGCTATCCAATGACACCAAAATTAACCCCCCTTCCCCCTCCTGGGGGGGGGGCGGGCAACTTTGAAATTTTCAATGGGAACCCCCATTTTTTATTGCAGATTAGGATTCTCCGGAAAACATTACATACATTTGACCTACGATTTATGATTTTTGCTCCCCCAATGGCGCTATAATCGAGAAAAACGGAAGTGGAGCACAAACGTTTAAAAATGGGAATGTCTCGGGAAATACACTTCGGATAGAAAAATAAAAAATTACGTGTTCCATATTTTCAAAAAAACTATCAAATGATGCTAAAATTGACCCCTCTCCCCCCGCTAACCGTTCACTTCAGCGACAACTGTTGACTTCAGTTTAGAAAACGGTTCAAAACTACTTTTAGCACTACCCAGGAACAACGATGTGGACGTAGTAGTTTTCTGTTCCCTGTACTTGATTAACATGAGTCCCCTTGCCTTTCATGATCAGGGTGCTTTTTTTCTGTAACTCCCCTTGCCTCTCATGATCAGGGTGCTTTTTTCTGTAACTTTTAAACGTTAGTGTCCCACTTCCGTTTTTCATGATTATAGCGCCGTTTGTGGGAGCAAAAATCAAAAATCGTAGGTCGTATGTAATCGTATGTAATTTTTCGTAAAATCGTATGTAATATTTTTCTGGAGAATCCAAATCTGCAATAGAAAAAGGGGGTTCCCATTGAAAATTTCAAAGTTTCCTCATACCCTTCCCCCCAGGAGGGGGAGGGAGTCGATTTCGGTATCATTGGATAGCTTTTCTAAAAATATTGAATATGTGTTTTTTTATTTTTTGATCCGAAGTGTATTTCTTGAGATATTGCGCCGTTCCGGAACTTTCTGGACACCCTGTATATATATATATATATATATATGTGTGTGTGTGTGTGTGTGTGTGTGTGTATATATATAATATTTTGGACAATTTTGAAACATGTGGTTCTAACTTCAATATTTGAACACTCCTAACTGATTTGAAAATGCCTAAAGAAGAGAAGCTGCCCACAAAGAAAGATGTCATCCACACAGTACCATTTCTGCCCAATCGAACGAGAGCCAGTGCCTATTTATGGGGGAAGGGGAATTTCTCAGATTTGGAAGGAAACTAATGTATACGAAAATTCCACTCAAAGTCATATTGCGCATTTTGAATCACGTGTTCACAAATTTGTCCATAACCAAAATAAGCTTAAGTCTTGTGCTCCATTCTTCAAAAATAAGAGAGGGTCTGTCTCTTTATAGAAATTTTGCTGAAGCCATGACGAATGCCACTTGGAGGGATTATGTCTAATTTTAGAACTCATGGACAGTTTTGAGGAATGTCTTTTCTGAAATTTTGCTCTCGTGAAATGTTTGTTAAACTGGGGAATAAACTGTTTTATCAAAATCAGTCAGCATAGTTCCGAGAAAGTCCATGGAGGAAGAAGATATTTATTTATTTACTTATTGGCTTATTTATTTACAAGAATTTAAGGGTAAAGATGTAACAGCTTACGAGTTAACTTTCAATGCAACATATATTTATAGAAAAAGATAATTTAAGAAAAAAATATTGCAAAATATTTACAAGTGATTTTTAAAAGCGCTTGAAAATGAATGAAAAATATCAAGATCGCCAGAAAAGCTGTTGTAAAGTCTATACGAGGGTCACACTGAAATTTTTTAGATACGACTAAGTGGTACAAGTTAAATTTACCAACTCTTAGGAATGTTCAAAGTACTCCCCTCCAACATCAATGTACTTTGTAGGCGATATTTCCAAAGATTTAATGCTTCAAGTCATCCATTTCTTGGAATCGATGAAAAATATGCTTCTAGCCTCATCAATCTCATCTTCGGAATGAAAACGACTCCCACGTCAAATTTTTTTTTAGATTAAAAAATAGCCAAAAGTCACACATAGTAAAATCAAGAGAATAGGGTGGATGTTCTATCACTTTGATGTTTTTTTGTTCAAGAAATTTGACCTTCATTCTTGCTAAATGAGAAGATGCATTGTCGTGGTGAAGCATGCGTCCCCTAACATTCACTTCCTGAAGAATTTCTGGAAGACTTAGTTGTGTACCTGTTAGCTGTAACTGTCTTCTGTCCCTCTAGCTTTATGGCTTTGACCAGACATGTACTTCTAAAACACATGATATACATTACTTTTTTCATTGCTCGTTGTCTTTTCACCATTGTTGGTTTGGGGTCATCTTCAAAGACCCATGCTTTACTTTCTTGACGTATTGGAACTTTAAAAAAACTGTATGTACGTTTCATCACCAGTTATGATTTCAGAAATAATGTTAAGTAATAATGTTAGTTAGAAATAATGTAATGTTTTCATCATTAAGTAATTTTAGGGTTTCTTTACTGATTCTGACACGCTCAGCTTTTAGGTGTTCTGTTAAATTATGGGGGGCCCAACGACAAACTAATTTTTTCGTATGCAGTTCTTAATGAATAATTTTATGTACAGCTGCGGATCCAATGTTAAATTCCTTTTGTATCATTTGGTAAGTACAGTGATTATAATCGATTAATATTTTTCGAATGGCCGACACATTTTCTGGGACTGCAGCTGACAAAAGTTTTCCTGTGTGCTCTTCATTCATCAGAGAATTTTGACCTCTTCTAAACTCTGTAAACCATCTGAATACAGTGGCACGAGATGAAGCATCATTTTCATATACTAATATTAGACATTGAAGCCATTCTTCTTGATTTAACCCCACTTTAAAATCATAGCTCGATAATGCTCTCGCGTCAACTCCATTTTCTTTTCTTTCAAAATTAATTCTACGATAGCTAAATTGTAATTGTTGCGCCGACGCGGTGGTCGAGAGGTCAAGGCGAGCGTTTCCAAGCGATCGTTTGACCGCTGCGTTGTGGGTTCGAGTCCCACGTAAGGCATGGTGTTGCGTTGTTGGGCGCAGTGTGTTCCGCCCCTCTCTGGTGCGGCTAGGGCAACGTCCTAGGACGGCTAAATGGTTCCCGTTTCTGACCGATGTATAGGCGAATGATGGAAATAAAGTGCCTGGCATTTGATTAAAAAAAAATTGTAATTGTTGCCAAAAATTATCGTCTGCGGACACAAAAGAGTTCAAATTTAAATACCCGACCAATAATTTTTTTCTAGCGTACATCGTCTGCCACTGTCTTAAAAATTTCACTGTGACCCTGGTAGAAGTTATTAATTGCACAGTAACATCCAATAATAGGATCAAGATTGCTTTCAGCAAATAAACTCATAGTCCTAGTTAAGTACTGAGGAACATGAAACCTGATCTTATTAAGGACATCTGATGCATAAAGCATTGATTATGAAACACATTCCAACTGAAATGGAATTTTACTTAAACAGCTCTAAAATGCGATATATTCAGTACTGATATTTTTTTAATTATTACAGTACTACAAAAATTTATTAAACTTCGAAACTTCAAATTTCAGCAATAAAGGCACTACATAGAGAAGCAGACGATTTATAAATCGTCTGCTTCTCTATGTAAAATCAATGAATATTTCATGCATATCACTTACATTTCAGACTCCAGAGCTAAATAATTTTGCATGAAAAATATTCAGCAATTCTTATACAACTCATCTTACAATCGCTTGATTTGTTTACATTCTGCATACTGTGGAAATTAGGCTTCGTTGTAGAAATAATCAAAGTTTACTGATTATTTAAAATAAAAAATATTGTAATTGCGTTGGTACAGAATTTAGATACACAAATAATATGCAAAAATAAAGCGGTTTTATGACGGATGCAACACTAAATATAAATTTAAAAGATCTTCAAACATCACGATTTTTACACGGGGGGAGAGAAAATGGATGCCATACTTTCTATGTATTTTAAAATTTGAAAAACGTTGCTTTACGATTACCATGTATGTCACGGTTTCCGTTCAAATAAATATGCGTAATATAATTTTATTTCATATCTAAATAAATCCCCCGCTGAGATGTCGAAAATATATACAAAATATATGTGTCACTTGGACATGCTTCCGTGATCATGGATCAAGAGGATAACAGAGCTGAATATTTGAAAACAGGGAGTATTTCTTTAGAACCCAAGCCCTAAAATATTCCACCGTGAAAACTGCTTCAGTACATTGACTTTCTCATGGTTTTGCATAAAAAAAAAATGCTGTTTTCTTGAAACATTCGAAATCGAGATTTTGACGGCACCTATAATATTCTCCAGAACATAAGAGATTTTTTTTTCGAACACTTTCGAAAAAAAAATGCCTTCCCGTATGTCAATGTCTAAAGGGAAAACGATAACTAAAGAACAAATTAACGTACCATGCAGAGTCCACTTCAGCGATAAAAGATTGCTATTCCAACCAAAGGCAGATCGTCGTTTGACCGGTACGACGATCCGTGGTTCGATTCCCGGTTGGGGTAGTAAGGTTTTTACAATGTCGCCAGAACGAATCAACCCTGTAGGTCAGTGCAAAGATGCCGGAGATCTTTAAGTGACCCTATTATGACTAGCACGGATTCAGTGGATTCTGGTATATTGAGAGCCCATTTTAAATCGGGAAGTCAAAGACCACGTAGGAAGCTAACCAGGAAGCTATTTCAACTGCAATCCCCGTGACTTCATCAGTCGGATATCCCGCCCCGATGTCGGAGGTCTAAAAGCGACTCCAGTAGGACTAGAACGGATTCAAACTTTTGTATATTAAAAGCCTATTTCAAATCGGGAAGTCAAAGACCATGCATGAAAGTTAACCTGGCGGATAGAACTAGCAGGAGGTGGTTAGTCAGATTGTCTGTTGCACTTCAATCTGACGTTAAAGGGTGGAGAATGCAGAGTTCACTTCGTCGTTAAGAGCTTGTAATTCCGTCCTAGTCGCTCAACGGTAGAGTGTCGGCTAGCCAGTACGAAAATCCGTGGTTCTATTTCCAGTTGGAACAGCAAGGTTCTTTGCAACCGCTTTGGAATTCTACGTGTTGATGCATTGTACATAAAACCACCAGGGTGGAAAAGTAGATAGAATGTGTTGTCAATCGCATGATTAGAACAGCTATTCGAAATTTAAGATTTTTATTCTTTATGTCTGCAAAGCTGGTAGTACATTTATTCTTAATATATGTACAGATATCTTTAACAGTAAAGTATTAACGGAATAATCCCAAGGAATGTCTATTGGAACGATAAAATGACCATTTACAGTTTTTAACACTTTCCAATATAATTGAAAAGAGTTTATGACTTTGTTCATTCTGTCTGTCTGCCGTAAAAATGACTTTGTCAAAATGGAATTTTAGTATGTCGTTGAGACGGTCTGTAGGACATATGGAAATGGAAATGAATAATACCATCCAATCAGTTTTGGATTGAACCCGGGTTGAAAAAGTGAAAAACGATGAACCCTGTGAGACCTAATTTTTCAAACATTTTTTTAAGCGAAGTCAAAATTTATATATTGCTTCGAAAATTTTAGGAAATATTCAAATTATCCCTTAAACTATATAAAAAAAATCAGCAAAATATGTTTGGTAGTTTTTAGAATAAAAATTAAAATAATAATTACACCCATATTATATGAAGAGATCACGGGGTCCATTTCAAAGTAAAAAAATCTGATGTGGGCAACACATGACTTTCCTTATATAATGCAATGAATTTACTACTTTTACAGTTAAAAAAAATTCTATTCTTATAGTAGATACTTATATTCTTTCTAAGATATTGAATTTTCTTCAATTAGTCGTCATTTTCATTGATTTAGCGTCATTTTTATCAACATGGCGAGATTTTTGTTAATTTGGCAACAATTAAAAATGTCGCCAAGTTGGCGACATTCCGCCAAATTCGTCGCCAAAATCTCGCCAAGCGTTATGGACCGAGAAATAAGTTATTCTTACAGCAGATAAATGAGTATTGGCGTTCAAATACAAAAGTATTACTCAAAGTATCTTTTTTCATGAATGGAATGAGCTAGATCCACGAGTATGATGTCACCCAATTTATCGCATGGTATTACATATGAAAAGTGAACATGTTTCTCAATAGGAAATATTTTTTTTTAATTTTATATAACTTTTTGATAATTTTTTTTGAAAAATGTGAAATATCTCGAGAACGGTTCATGTTAGCGCTCTAAAATTTATGTCAATCGTTTTCTAATGAAAAATTACATAAGGAATGTCTATTTGCGTAACTTTATTAGCGGTTTTGATTTTTTGACGATTTTTTCAAAATTTCACTCGAAAATTAAGGGGGGTTCTGAACATTCGATTGCGTATAAAAACAATAGGCTTCCAGTGTTTACGGATTGTGATTTTTGTACCAAATTTCGTTCGAATCGGTCCATTCGTTCGTCAGTTATCGTCTCCACAGACTCACTGACTGACACACACACACACATACGTCACTTCAATGTGTGTGTGTGTGTGTGAAAGTATGTGTGTGAAAAGGGATGTGATCAGGGATGCTTGAAACGTGCTCTCCCGTCGAAAACTCGAATTCGAATTTTCGACCCCGTCACAATACTTTCCTTATACATTATGTATATAAGGAAAGTAAAAATATTTAGAAATTGGAATAATTTGGCGGAAGAAGAAATTTTTTACGTTCAATAAACTTTTTTGACATTTTTAGCATTTAATCGCAGAAATAAATACCTTAACCTCTTTGAAAATTTTATTTAATTTTAGACAGAGTTCAAAGTATAATATCTTAAGAAAATATATTTTTAATAAATAAGATTGAATGTGCCACAGTTTATTCAGAATTCTTCACTCAATACATATACCACAAAACACACTTTCGAAAACTAACAATACATTTATCATTAAGCAAAATTCCTAACAAACTTTTGTAAAATGTGTTTCATATATGGAAATAAGGAAGTGCAAGACTATAATTTTAATATCACTTAAAGGCAATGACAGGTCCATACAATTTTCACTACAAACAACGATTTTTGAGCTGGTAAGGGTGATTCTCCCTCTCTAAATATAAATTTTTGACAGTTTCGCAGATATTGCAATATCGTGCAAAATACACGCATTACAGAAAAACAAGAAAGATCAATCATGCATAAAGCATCGATTGTGAAACACTTTCCAACTAAAATGCAATTTTATACAAACATATCTCAAATGCGAGACATTCCTCGGTAATATTTTTAAAATTATCACAATACTACATTAATTTATTATATTTGAAAACTTCACCGAAGAAAATGAACTTCATTCAAATGACGGCATTGAAATATAAATTGCCTGGTTTAAACATCTCTAAAATGCGATACATTCCACGGTAGTATTTTTAAAATTATCATAACACTACAATAATTTATTATATTTGAAAATTTCATCGAAAGCAAATGAACTTTATTCAAATGACGTCATCGAAGTATAAATCGACTCTATATAAAAGCAGCATTTCATTCATAATCATTGTTCCAATCTTTTAATTCATCACAATACTATAATAATTTATTTTATTTAAAAATTTGAAAAATTGTTATCTACCATATTTATTTTAAAATGTGAAACCTTTCCCATATGTAAAATAATTAAACTCTTGGAAAGATATTTATTATATAATATATCTCTTTTTTCTTCCTGGGGGATATAACGAGAGTCAGAATTTAATTGAATTTGTTTTTCTCCCTATATTAAATAATTTTTATTTAAAAAACTATCTAACATATTTTACTGAATTTTTTTTTATATATTTTATGGGATAATTTGAATATTTCCTAAAGTTTTGGAAGCAATTTGTGAATTTTAAATTCGCTTAAAAAATGTTTGAAACATTAGTTCCCATAGGATTCAATGTTTTTCATTTTTTCAATCCGGTTTCAATAAAAAACTAATTGGGTCATATTATTCATTTATATTCCCATAGGTCCTACAGATCGTCTGAAAAACATACTAAAATTTCATTTTGATAAAGCCATTTTTACGGCAGTTAGCGTGCTAACGGACAGACAGAATGAGCAAAGTCATAAACACTTTCAACTATGTTGTAAAATGTTAATAATAAAACCATTTTTACGGCAGTTATGTGTGCTAACGGACAGACAGAGAGACAGAATGAACAAAGTCATAAACACTTTCATCTATGTTGTAAAGTGTTAATAATAAAGCAATTTTTACGGCAGTTATCGTGCTAACGGACAGACAGACAGACAGAATGAACAAAGTCATAAACACTTTCACCTATGTTGTAAAGTGTTAATAAAGAAACGTCATGTCACACTCATCTACACAGCGCGCATTTCTATAAAATTTGGTTCTAATAGGTTGAGTTGCTTCAAAGAAAAATTGGTTAGATATTGTTTCTTTAATTGCAATTTACGAACAAACGGAAATGTTACTTTAAAATATCTTTGAGCCAAAAACAACTGGCACAACGGCTACTTTTGGATTTGCTGTAAATAGTTGTTGGATAGAAAAATACACTTCCTTTAGGAAAGCAAATGTATGAAATACAAGTGAAAAAATTCATTATAGTTGATTACTCGATTCAGAAAACGATTCAGAAACTTCCGATTTCAAAAAAGTTCAACAAATTCTAATAAACAAGAATTGATATCCTACTTATATTGCAAATTGGAATGTTTGTTGTGCAAGTGCTTTATACTTATTATTTAAACATCATCTTCAATTTCCGATGTTCAATTAGATGAATGTTTTGTAACATGAAGGTAAATCTGATTTATAAATTTGAGTCAATGTTTAGCTTGTGCATACTTCTAAATGGAATGTTTTTTGATTTATCATTTTAATATTAACGACTCTTTAAAGGTAGCAAAAAGGAAAATGCATTTCAGATAATGAAAACTTTCCTAAATCAATATTGACAATTTGTCGAAAAGGTTAATCTTACATGAAATGCAATTTTAATACATTTGGTAATAAGCAGTCTCAGTGTCTTTTAAATTATTTAAAAAAAGAATTTAAAAAAAGCCATCGCAGCAAATTAAGATCATGCAAGTATCTTTAGATTCTCTATTTATATTCAAGATCAAAAAGAATTTCATTTAGGAAAATTGAAAAAAAATAAAATTTCAATTAATTTATTATATTATTTTTGTTTTGGTAAGAAAATAGTGTCTAGACTAGTGAACTATATTTTAATCCTTTATCGAGCTTTTTAAGTTAAACATTTTGAAAGATGTTAATAATTAACATGCTGGATTTGAAATAAGTGATTTGAATGTTGAACTATCAACATACGTATATTCATGTGTCAAACAGTTATTGTTTTTTATAAATATAAAAATAAATAATTAATAAATATTACTGATTTAATAACAGTATCTTATATTATATGATATTTGATTACAGTGAATTACACTGTATAAAAAGCGATGCGCACTGAAAGTACGTATTATAATAACATTCGTAACTCCTAACTTTGCTCGGTATTCAATATGGAAACCTCTGATTTAAATTCAGTAGCATACAATGAATTCTCGAAAATTAGATAATGCTTAATGAATTGCCAGCGCGATAATTTTACGAGTCGGAGAATTACACCAAGAGTTAATGCCCGGTCGTCCATCTCGCTGCTCTAAGTCCTCTGGACGAGCCGGACGGCCTGGGGCTTTCACCAAGAGTTAATGCCGCTAAATGGACGACATATAAATACGGATGCTGACCAAGTTCAAGACAAGTTTGAAGGTATGTGCCCAATGAAAATGATATCTGGTCCTAACCACTATTTAGGATTTTCCGTACTGGTCACATATGTCCCATCCGATGAAATAATATAATTAAATATTGTAATTTAATTATTTAAGTATTTATGTTTTTTAATAAATGTTTTTGTTAAAGTTAAAATGGTGTGATCCATTTAGCATTTTATTAGTCAGTAATTCCTTTACAGGTCTCACACAAAGAGTAAATAATTGGACGGTTTATAGCGGCACAATAAAGCAATGTACGATTAAATAATAAATCCACTATGTATGAATTAACGGCCATGTCAAACTTAATGAGCTTAATATTAAAAGTTCTAATATTTTTATTTGTGTGCCATAGTAGTGACTCGAAAAGCGACGGAAGAACAGTTAAAAGAGGTAATGGCATTGAATAAAGCCATAAAAGACGTACAAGAAACAATCTAATCCATACAAGACGAGATGCAATACGGACAAGAAGCGATAGAGGAAAATATTAAAGTCTAACAAAACAAGATGAAAGAAGCGATAGAAGCCGTACAAAGAGAGATTATAGCCTGACAAAGCAATGGAAGACGAAATTAAAGCCGCGAAATGAGATATTACAGAAATGAAAGCGAGACAAGACGAAATGAAGAAATGAAATCCAAAATGAAAGAAGAAAACAAAAGTATACGTAGCGAAATGAAAGCCGGACGAGAAGAAATCAAAGAAGAGGTGAAACAAAATATTAAATCTGAACAAAGAGAGATGAGACAAGACATTACATCCATACAAAAATGCATTGATACCCGACAAGAAGATATGGAAAAGCTCGTAAAGCGATTACTTACTGTCGAGCAAAAACCGATAGTCACTAATACGGATTTTTGCATGCCGTCAGTATGCAAAGTAAATTCTCCTCCAAAAGACGGACAAAGGATATGGACAAATTTCCGGGTGTAATTAAACATCATTTCAGAAGCGGACGAATGGGACAAAAAGACAAAAGCCTGTTAACTCACCTCTTCTATTTGAGGTCTTTAGGCTAATATTTTACAGACTCTCCCGACCAAGGAAGGACTGGACTTCGTACCTCCTATCGAATGTCCTGAAAGTCCGCCATGGGGAAAATAATTTGAAAGAAACCTGCATAGTTCAATTAAAATATCGCCGCCAAAAGTCTGGAGCTGTCTACAGGCGCTGACGTCAAATATTGACAGGCATTCACAATTATCCTTTGTAGAATTCCTCATACATTTTCGTGAATGCCTCATAGCGCAATTTTTTTTTATACATGCCATTTGCGACCCCGAAATTTAGCACGCTGTTCTTATGGATCTGAGGGCTGCAATGCTCCTAACCAGTAGGTTTAAAGCCTTTCGACAAGAGCCTTTCAACTCGAGGGCTTCATCGATCAATTATATCTGTCGCTTCTGTGATAAATAGCACTTCAGAATATGAGATGCTGCGCACTATGAAGAAAATAAAGGACATGTTGCAGAGGCGAGGCGACGATACATTCAAGCGAACATCTAACTCGTGTGCTACGGAGAAAGGGGACATATGAGGATAAATTGCCCATATATCAAGAGGAGGATAAATTGGCCATATATCAAGAGGAGGATAAAGGGACGTCACAGTCTGAAATATGAGATATCATGACATTCCAGATTCCACCGTTACACAGAGAAAACGGATCGTAAAGACAACATTAAATGCCAAATGCTTCTAGACACGGGTACGAATATGATTATCATTAAAGTTGAAGTATCTTGCCGAATTAACGTCAACTTCTTTATACGGCACCCTCATCTCTCTGTGCAGAGTTACTGGTGAAACAGCAAATGCACATGGAAAAATGGAACTCAATGTTTCTGTCAAGACGAGGTTTTATTTTCATGTTGCTTATTTTGTGGACATCCATAACAATTGTACTGTCGGACAAGACTTTTTAAGGAGGCACAGTTTTGATCCAGACTTCAATACCGAATTACGGACAGAAACAGAAGAGATTCCTTTGTTTTGAACAGAAACGGGAGACAACTTGGATTATAACATAGTCACTGTGGAGGATGTTTCGCTGCCCGTACAAAGAGAGAGTTTGGTGAGAGGACTTCTGGAAGGTCCAAACATAAGTAGAATGGCAGTTACATATTTTCCATCTCTGGATTATAAAGTAAAAATATTTCTTGTGGTCGCGACTCTCGTGGATGTTTCAAGACACTACGTACCTGGCCGAACAGCAAACATTAGCGACAGGCCAAAAATAATTCCTAAAGACGAGCAGTTAACTTCATGCTCTGCCGTAACCATCGTAAAGACTAGTTCTCCAAAAAATAAAACCATCAGTCCGGAATATTTAAACATCAAAAGCAATCTCGGTGAACAAAATTGTGCAGAACATGAGACGTATAAAAGCTTTATTTCTGAATTCAATGCAATGTTCTCAACTGCTTCAAAAACATTGGACGCACCGGACTAACTACACATAGAATCGGCACTGGCAGCCATTTCCCGATTAGGCAACTTGTCAGAAGACTTCCACTCGCAAAGAAAGAATAACTAAATAAGCTTTTAAAAGACATGCAGGAAAGCGAAGTGATAGAACTATTTTCACGTCCTTTCGACCTCCCCAATCGTTTTAGTCAGGAAGAAAGATGGTTCTACGAGATTCAGTATTTACTGTAGAAGACTCAACTCTGCGACAAAGAAATACATCTATCTACGGCCAAGAATTGAAGACACTTTAGATACGGTAGATTGATACTGTCCGAGACATGAAATTGTAAGGAAGAGGCAATATTCCGGCATTGGAGTATTTTCTTTTGAGAACCAGACGGAGAAAATACCCGTTAAGCCTTTCTTATGATATGCATCTAGGTTTTCCAGATGCAGAAGTCCGATTTCCGGAGGAGGGTTGCCGGATTTTGCTATTTATCGCCAATTCGGCGACATGGGAATAGTTTGGGTAGAATTCTAGTCGTCGAATTCCTTTTGTCGATCTCTAGTCGTCCGAGTGCATTTCAGTTCTTGAACTACAAGGCTATCCCGCCCCTTTACACTGTATATTCTTATTTCCCCTTTTTCAGATCAAATAGACAGGATGTACAAATATAATTATATCCATTTAGGAAGTAAAACGATTTTCCTTCGCCATGACAAAAAAAGTGCAATAATTGCACCAGAAAAAGCTGAAAACTATCTGATGTAGTCCAACTACGTATCAACGATAAAATAAAAATTTAGCTGAAACAAATGAGTTAAAATTAAAGGGAAAACCCTAGGAGTAAAAATATATTAAGAACAGTATAAAGATAAAAAACAATCATGAATATATTCGTGGGTGAATGCAGTTTTGGAAGATAATATTCCATCATCATCAGGATAGGAAAAGGAAGTATATGCGTTTAAAAATTTCAAACAGAAATGTCAAAAGTCAGTTTCCATTTAAAAGATAACATAACAAGTAAGAATATTGCTGAACCGACAGTAGCAAAGCCAAAACAAACAACTTTTGCTAATATTGCATGTGTATTGCATTGGATATTAAGCGGATTGAACAAATAATAAAAATAAAAATGTTAGGAGGACGCTGTTATGAAGCATTTCCATATTTTTTGTACGTAGCCCAGGGATGAAAAGGGGCAAGTGTAATGTTACTTGAAATGTATACAATACATATTGCGTTATGTATAGCGATGCCTCTGCACAGACGAAATTGGGACTTTTTGGCACCTTTGGTTTGTATGCGCATTTGACATGGGTTGTAAATATTCGAAGAATTAATTGAACAAAAGGTCAAGTTTGAGCTACAAATCTCTTGAAATTTATAACCCTGTCAGGTGTGGCTCTCGTCGTGGCCCGGTCCATGGACCACCCGGTTTGTAGAAGCCTTCCTGTTCTCGAATTTTAGTGATGCACATAGAGAATGAGCGTCTCTTTGCAAACCAATAGTGTGAGGCAAAAGTGTACCGCCTTTTTTATTGCGCTTTGGAAACATGGAATGGGAAAGTGGGGGGACTTCCCTCCTAAATTTTCGTTCCCCTCGTTTTAAAATTTCTGGAGAGACTTGTTGTTGTTGAGACCCAGACCGTCCGACCTACCATAAAGGTGTAAGGTAACTGTTTAGACGGCCGGGAAGTGCCACCCAATTTATATCGGAACCCAGTGGGGAAGGAATCCACAGGGACCTAACCTCCTTCCCCTACCCCCAACCTCTCGGAAGGACTTACGGACCCACATGGTTAACGTGATCGTACTCCGCATGAACACGGCGGCAGTTGTGGCAGCGTGCAAATACAGCGTCAAACTACCGAGCTACCGCGCCCGAAAAGTGCCAACAGCACGCGGTGTTCTCAGGTGGTCAACCACCCAAGTACTAACCGCGCCCGATGCTGCCTAACTTCGGTGATCTACCGAGAACCGGTGTTTTCAGCACGGTACGGCTGTTGGCGGCTGGAGAGACTTGTGTAAAATGTAAAATAAAGATGCCTTTCTGATCTCGAGAGAATAGCACTCCAAGTGCGTGGCACTTGTGTTTTTTGTGAAGCCCGATCCGGCATGCACTTTGATGCATTTCAGGCACGGTATCCGTGGCCCCTATCTAGGGCGGCCAATGCTTTCTGCTAGGATCCGACGTCGTGTGTCTGGTGATGTATGGCGACTCGTAGACAAAACGAGCCAGAGCCTAATTCAGCACGAGGGCGCAATTCTTCGGGCGGTGACGACCAGTGAAGTAAAGAAAGCCGTCATTTTTTTTGGTTTCGCAGTGCAACGCAGCTCTGCCTATAAACGGCGTGGTGTGGAACCATTTGCTCCCTTAGCTGCATTCAAGCCGTGGCGACTGTGATACTGCATGGACGGAGTGTTTGCGGGGGCGTCAATCCTGCGCCCCTATGCAGCAGACGCGCGCCAACTGGGTGACATCGACTGGAATCAGAGAGGTCCGTAGGAGTTGATTTCTACTTAGGCGGGAATTTGCTCTTGACCTACCGGTAACGCCTGTACGCAAGTTCTGACGAACCGCTGGGACTAAGCCAACGTTAGGAGGTGGATAAATTCCTGTCTCAGCCTCAGCCTGTCTGATCCTACTGATGATGATCGTTTCGCAAAATTGCTCTTGACCTACTTGTAACGGCCTGTACGCAAGTTCTGACCAACCGCTGGGCCTAAGCCAACGTTAGGATGTGGAGAAATTCCTGTATCAGCCTCAGCCTGTCTGATCCTACTGATGATGATCATTTCGCAAAATTGCTCTTGACCTACTTGTAACGGCCTGTACGCAAGTTCTGACCAACCGCTGGGCCTAAGCCAACGTTAAGAGGGGGAGAATTGAAGTGGACGGTGTGCCCATCTCCGGAATAATATTTGTGTGAACTATCATTCCCCTGTTTAGCCTCAACCGATTTGATCCTAATGACGGGTAATTATTTTATGAAATTTCCAGTACTGAACTGAAGTTTAAAATAGTGAATTGCTACCCTTTCTCTTGTACAAAGATATAGCTACCAGCACCCATCTGCAGTGTCATTTCTTCTGTAATGAAGGTATTTTGATTTATATTAGATTTTAAATGTTTTTTTAGTAATATGTTAACAGTAGTTGATGTGATCTCCAGTGTTTAAGGTTAACTTTAAGCTTCATGGGATATTTGCCCAATGAACATTTTTTAAAAGTAATTAAATGCAAGTTTTAGAAAATTTTATAAAATACAAATTAATGTAAAATTAACCGTACACCTCGAGGTCAAGCTGGGTAGATTGGAAGTAATTGCAATTGTGTATTTTATTATTAGTGCCAATTTAATATTTCATGTGTTCTTTTTAATAAATTGTTGATGTGGCCACAAAATCTGAGCTCTTTAATTAGCATTATGTAATGTACTTAATCCATTTTTTTTTGGGATTCGACTATACAGACCGCGGTTGAGCTGAGAGGCACTAGTGGTGAGTAATGTTCAGTGTATTTATAATTCTGATTCCTGTATTTATGTGTAAAATCCGCCTCACCACAGACGCAACCAGTCGATCGCGATCTACCTGTTGGTCGCAGGGTACTTTTGGTTAGATATTTACATTCCCTTCCACACCATGCACTTAAAATATTTTTTTATTGATTCATTATTGATTCAAAGAAAAAATAGGACGAATTATGAAATACGCATCGGTTATGCTTCAAACATAAAATATGGGATACCTAATCATTTGTAAAATAAAAGACGCAGTAAAACGATTAGATTCTTAGAACTAAAATCCGAAAGTTTACGAAGTCAGTCGAAATACTTGCTGTGTTAAGGCTGTACAGCCAATACCCTTGAATATGAAGCTGGGCTCTCAGTCTGGCAGCCAATCAAAAAGTTTTCAGCTTAACGTAATGGAAATGAAGTTTCTTCATTCGTGATGTCACGGTTTAGAGTAAACATTAAGATAAAACTTTTGCTGAAACGTAAAATGTTTCCGCATTTTTCCAGTGCAAATAGTTTGCCAATTTTGAAATGGCAATATTCAGGGGTAAAAAAACTTGCGCAAATATTTTAAATGTATTTGTACACACAGTATCCAGTGACGTACAAGGAAATTTAGCGACGCCGTCGGAGTAAAATGTCAGTCGCAGTTAACAAATTCTATCCCTCTTGAAAATCCGAAAACAAAATGCACGCGAATTAATTCTTATGTCGACACATACGCAGAGCCAGGTCAAAATTATTAATTCAGTCATGTCCCTAGACAAGTACCCCCTGTTTACAACTCCTGTATCTATTTGAGTATCCGTACACTATTCAGTGTCTGGAATGTTCAATCTCACTGATTTTACAGGATCGGCTTATAGGACTGACTCCGTGTTTTTCTCTGTTCTAGGGGAAAAGTTGAAAAGTATCTGACAACATTAAACTGACGATCTGCACTCAAAGCCATTTACGATATCCGTGTGGGTTTTAGTCGTGGAAGGTGGTCGGTCGGAAGTTTTCTGCTCTGAAAATTGTTTACGAGCAGTGAATGGAGAAGTTTCCTAGTAGCGCGGGAAAAAGAAATAGACAAAACAACGAAGAGCTGGGGGTAAGTCGGCGGAAAATCTTTAGCGACGCTGGTTTATGGAGAGGTAACAACCTATCCGATAGGCAAAAAATCGAAACTGCATTCCAAAACGGAACTACAGAAGTTAAAATTATTCTATCCGGGACAGTGGAGAAGTCCCATTTCACCCAATCTTTTGTAAAAAAAGAACTGCAAAATGAAGATATTGATAGATATATAAATAACATATTCGTAACAAGGAATGGCAACGTGGCTGTGGTTGTGAAATCAGGCGAAAGCGCTGCCCGACTTTTGAAAAAAAAAATTGTGGCGTACCTATACGAGCAAGAATAATTGAAGACTCTATCACCACCAAATGGATAATACGAGATATACACCCAGAAGTGAACCTAGAGGAAATTACTGAAGAACTCAGGGAACAAAAAATAAATTGAAGTGAATTGACCAGGTTCACTAAGCCTAAAAATACAGAGAAAATACCAATTATCTTATTACATGAACTAGGTAAAACAAACAGAAGTAACGTGAATATTGGATACTCGAGATATAAAGTTCTCCCATATGTAGAAAACCCAAAAATGTGTCTAAAATTCAGCCATTACAAACATGGATGTGGAAGTGAAACCATAACATGCTATATATAGAGAGAAAAATACGAGGTTGCAGAATTCTTAGCGGGACAACCAAAATGCTGTCGATGCGGGGGAAAGCACACGGCTACAAGTAAATAATGTCAGGAAATAAAAAAAAACAGAAATATACAAACAGTTATAAAAGCTTATAATATCTCCTATGGTGAAACAAAAAAAAGTAATAAATCAAAAACTAGAATACGTTACAGAGTGCAAAATACAACACAAAACGGAAAAAGCAGGGACGGATGAAAACAAAAATAGACAAAAAAAATCGGAACTCGCGGAAAATATCGAGAAGCTAAAGGCAGTAGTGGCTGACCTGAAAAATCCTAAGAATGTGGATAACCAGTGTGGGTGGGTTGTAGACTACATCATCGTGCTGAGCAAAAACATCTGCTTAAGTATAGATAAAATTAAAGAATTGACAAAATTCATAAAGGACAAATATGGACAAGCTGAGGAAACAAAGTGGCATGGAAGAAAGCAACTCAAGTGAAGATGATTCAGCAAACATTAGTGAAGTGAGTGATAAGAATGAAAAGCTGACCAACCGAACTATAATCCTAAAGGGCAAAAATGAACAAACTGAGGAAACTGAAAGGGACATGGAAGAAAGCAGAAGAAAGCAGCTCAAGTGAAGATGAATTAGCAAACATTAGTGAAGTGAGTGATAAGAATGAAAAGCTGACCAACCGAACTATAATCCTAAAGGGCAAAAATGAACAAACTGTGGAAACTGAAAGGGACATGGAAGAAAGCAGATCAAGGGAAAAGGAATCAGCAAACATTAGTGAAGTGAGTGATAAGAATGGAAAACTAGCCAATCAAGGCACAGTCGACATAAAGACCTGTAAAAAAGAAAATCCACCCATCTCCCAGTCGGGATAAACTGCCACACTAGGAGCTAAGTCAAATAATAAAAACAGTAAATCAAAAACCTCGAAACTCCAACTATGGGCAAATGAAATAATGTCACAGTATGAAGATAAGAACCACACCTAGAGATTGAAGATTAAAGGCGCTTCGCGCCTGGTGCTCTTTTCTGGACGAAACCCATACTAGACCCAGTCGGGAGGTTTAGCTGATAGGGTCAAAACCAATCCTCCTGCCAAGCACAGAAGAAAGGCTTATAATCTATTCTTTTCGCAGTTCGCCTAGTTTCTGCTACTGGTTTTAAACGAACTAAATTATTATAACAAGTGAACTTAAGTAACTCTTTGAAAGTTTAATATTGGTCCTGGCGTTCCCCCTGTGGGAGGAATGCGACCACCTTTTTAAAACTATTTTTGTGTTGAAGATTTGGTCCTTCAAAAGTTAGAGGAAAAGAAAAAAGGTGTTCGTTGGAGAATATTACCTATGGTTAAACTCTATTTTTACTTTCCTTATATACATAATGTATAAGGGAAGTATTGTGACAAGGTCGAAAATTCGAATTCGAGTTTTCGACGGGAGAGCACGTTTCAAGCATCCCTGATCACGAATCAAACATTTCTGAAGTGATGTCTGTGTGTGTCAGTGAGTTTGTGGAGACGATAACTGACGAACGAATGGACCGATTCGAACCAAATTTGGTAGGAAAATCGCAATCCGTAAACACTGGAAGCTTATTGTTTTTATACGCAATCGAATGTTCAGAACCCCCATAAATTTTCGAGTAAAATTTTGAAAAAATCGTCAAAAAATCAAAACCACTAATAAAGTTACGCAAATGGACATTTCTTATGTAATTTTTCAGCAGAAAACGATTGGCATAAATTTTAGAACGCTAACACAAACTGTTCTCGAGATATTGCACATTTTTCAAAAAAATTATCAAAAAGTCATAAAATAAAAAAAAAATATTTCCAATTAAGAAACATGTTCACTTTTCATATGTAATACCATGCGATAAATTGGGTGACATCATTCTCGTGGATCTCGCTCGTTCCATTCATGAAAAAGATACTTTGAGTAATACTTTTGTATTTGAACGCCAATAGTCATTTGTCTGCTGTAAGAATAACTTATTTCTTGATCCATAACGCTTGGCGAGATTTTGGTGACGAATTTGGCGGAATGTCGCCAACTTGGCGATTTTTTGAAATGTTGCCAAATTAAAGAAAATCTCGCCAAATGGATAAAAAAAGACGCTCAATCAATGAAAATGACGACTAATTGTCGAAAATTCAATATCTTGGAAATAATATTAGTATCTACTATAAGAAAAACCTATTTTTTTACTGTAAAAGTAGTACATTCGTTACATTATATAAGGAAAGTCATGTGTTGCCCACATCAGATTTTTTCTTCTGTGCAAGAAGAGAAGAGACCGATCCGTGTATTGTTAACGAGCGTAAATGCACAATACTTTACCGGTTCGACGTTTACATACTTCACACTATATATTTGTTTTATCCCAGAACTTACACATAAAGGTAAGTACTCTATAATATAAGTATATTTATTTTGATCAGTGGAAATTGAACCGATCAGTTGAGCCAACGAAGGAATTTGAAATTTTATGTAACGTGTCACTGAAGTTAAGCCCTTTCTGATATGAAATTGTCAGTTAGTAAATGTTTCATGTGAATTTCCATACATTCAATACAACTTATTTTCATATAATTTCAATATCCCAAAATATTCCATTTTACGAATAAACTTCCATTTAACGAACTTTCAAACTGAAAATAGCTTTTAATGGTCCAATCGCAATTAATAAAAATCTGATGTGAGCAACACATGACTTTCCTTATATAATGAAATGAATTTACTACTTTTAGAGTAAAATAAATAGGCTTTTCTTCTAGTAGATAATAATATCCTTTCCAAGATATTGAATTTTCGACAATTAGTCGTCATTTTCATTGATTTAGCGTCATTTTTAACCATTTGGCGAGATTTTCGTTAATTTGGCAACATTTCAAAAAGTCGCCAAGTTGGCGACATTCCGCCAATTTCGTCGCCAAAATCTCGCCAAGCGTTATGGACGAAGAAATAAGTTATATATATATATATATATATATAACTTATTAGATATTGAATTTTCGACATATATTATATAACTATTATTATATATTTATATATTATATAACTTATTAGATATTGAATTTTCCACAATTAGTCGTCATTTTCATTGATTTAGCGTCATTTTTATCTATTTGGCGAGATTTTCGTTAATTTGGCAACATTTCAAAAAGTCGCCAAGTTGGCGACATTCCGCCAATTTCGTCGCCAAAATCTCGCCAAGCGTTATGGACGAAGAAATAAGTTGTTCTTACAGCAGATAAATTGGCGTTCAAATGCAAAAGTATTACTCAAAGTATCTTTTTTCATGAATGGAACGAGCTAGATCCACGAGAATGATGTCACCCAATTTATCGCATGATATTATATATGAAAAGTGAACATGTTTCTCAATAGGAAATATTTTATTTTTCTATTTTATATGACTTTTTGATAATTTTTTTGAAAAATGTGCAATATCTCGAGAAGGGTTCATGTTAGAGTTCTAAAATTTAAGTCAATCGTTTTCTAATGAAAAATTACATAAGAGATGTCTATTTGCGTAACTTTAATATTGGTTTTGATTTTTTGACGATTTTTTCAAAATTTCATTCGAAAATTTAGGGGGGTTCTGAACATTCGATTGCGTATAAAAACAATAGGCTTCCAGTGTTTATAGATTGTGATTTTTATACCAAATTTGGTTCGAATCGGTCCATTCGTTCGTCAGTTTTCTTCTAAACAGACTCACTGACACACACACACAGACAAACATCACTTCAAAAATGTTCTATTCGTGATCAGGGATGCTTGAAATGTGCTCTCCCGTCGAAAACTCGAATTCGAATTTTCGACCCCGTCACAATACTTTCCTTATACATTATGTATATAAGGAAAGTAATATGGTATCCATGTGTTTTTCCCAGTGTAAAAATCATGCTTTTTAAAGTTCTTTCACATTTATATTTAGTGTTGCATCCAGGGGCGGCAAATAGGGGATGCGGTCGCGCCCCCAAATTTTCCCTCGTCGTCTATCGTCTTCTCCTTTTTTTATCGACTGTCCACTGGTCAGTTTTCTCACGCTATGGAGTTTCAAAAGAGCCGACCTTCACAGTGAAGCTTCTCTCTTCCGGCTGGAACGAATCCTTTTCAACTTGAAAAGATTGGGGTGATGTTATCCTTTTCACTTGAAAATTTCAAGTATCCGATTAAATTTATGTGTAGTTAGTGCATGCTCATCCATTCCTTCTGCTAGAAATGCATTTCAGCAGCTCAATGCATTGTATTCTTTCATAGAAGCATCCTATAAAAGTCATGCTATTTTGGAAAAGATTCGCTCATCAACAAATACTTTTTCTGGAGGTCTTCAACTCTACAATCACTAAGTGATCCGAGGTGGTCTTCCAGAATTAAAGCCATAAAAGCACTACTTGATAATTTTGAAGGGGTGATTTTAGCATTGGAAGAATTATCTGAAAACGATTCTCTCAATGGTGGAAGAGCCGAAGCACTTTTAACATGTATGACATCGTTCGAATTTTTGTTCGCTTTGTCTGTATTGCATGTGTCACCCATGATGATGTTAAATCATATCACAGAATCAATATTCAATATGAAATTATAGATTCAGTATCTAATAAAATTGAGACAAGATTTAATGAGAACAATATATCTGTTTTATTTGCCCTAGTTCATTCAGTATTATCCGGATCAGATGTCGAAAAAGAAAAAGAAAATGTTTCAACCATATGCAAAGTATATAACTTCCAGAAAGAGGAATTGTCATGTGGATTGTGACTGTTTTATTCAATGGTGAAAAATGAAAATGTAGACTATCCCAATTTTAAAAGTCGCTTTGATTATTTTAAAAAGCGGAATTTAAAAAATGTGCTTGCTGTCATAACATTATTAATTAAATTGTTTTTGACTGCGCCAATCAGCTCAGAGAGTTGTTTGTGAAATGTCTTTTTCGGATCTCAGGAGGCTGAAAAATTATTTTTGCGGTACAATGGATCAAGAAAAACTTTCATCTTTAGCTGTTTTAGCTATAGAACAAGGTACACTGGATTATGATGATATTGTAACAAAATGTTCTCTTCTTCCAGACTCTAAGAACCGACGTTTAAAACTTCAATGAAAGGTAAATAAATATAGATATTTGTATTTAGAAAAATTATGTTAGCAACAATTATATTAACACAATTATGTACAAAAATTATGTTAACAATAATTATTTTTCTCAACATCAATTCAATTTTGTGATCCCCCTCTCCCCCCCCCCTGTTAACAAACATTTCATTTATTCCATATTGTGGATTTTCATACATGTAAATCTCGCATCCCCAAATGAAATGCTGAAATGCCGCCCTTGGTTGCATCCGTTCTAAAACAGCTTTATTTTTGCGTATTTTCTGTGTATCTATATTCTGTGCCAACGCAATTACAATATTTTTCAGTTTAAATGATCATCAGACTTTGATTATTTCTACAACGAAGTCTAATTTTAATGGATGCAGAATGTAAACAAGGGATTGTAAGGTGAGGTGTATAAGAATTGCTGAAAATTTACACACAAAATTATTTAGCTGAGCTTGAGTGTGGAATAAAAGTAATGTGAATGAAATATCCATTGCTTTTACATAGAGAGTCAGATGATTTCTATTTCGATAACGTCATTTGAATAAAGTTAATTTTTTCGATGAAGTTTTAAGTTTTCAAATATAATAAATTATTGTAGTACTGTGATA
This sequence comes from Amaurobius ferox, assembly GCA_951213105.1. Taxonomy (NCBI): domain Eukaryota; kingdom Metazoa; phylum Arthropoda; class Arachnida; order Araneae; family Amaurobiidae; genus Amaurobius; species Amaurobius ferox. Next base: position 39,584,733 of record OX578151.1, read on the forward strand.
ATTTAAAATATATCAGCGCCTAATGTATCGCATTTTAGAGATGTTTAAATAACATTGCATTTCAGTTGGAACGTATTTCATAATCAATGCGTTATGCATGATTGATCTTTCTTGTTTAATATAGAGACATATATATGCTCATATGATCTTGGAATAATTGCTTTCTGTTTTGCAGGAGGAAAATTTGTTTTCAAGAGGGAATATAACAGAGAAAATATAACTTAATTTACATAGGAAGTATGCAGCAATATATTGTTAAATGTGAATTATCTTTACTGGAAGACTGTATATGTATATTGTAATTTTTTTAATAAATTATATCATAATAAATATAATTTTTTATTCAATAATTGTGTAATGGGGTGGGTCTTATTCTTTTCTTTGTTAAAAATTATGTATGAAACAGGCATTTAATTGATATATTTGAGCATACGTAGTTTTTTTATTTTAGATTTTGACGATTTTTGCGGGCCATTTCACACAAAAAGACGGTTTGTTTTTTACCTGAATCGTACCAAAAACTAATCAGCACCAGGGTCACACCCAAGTGACTTACCTACCAAATTTTATAAAATTCGGTCCATTAGTTTTTGAGTTAGAGTGGATACATACATTGCACAGACAGACAGACACACACACACAGACGTCACACTAAAAATAGTGTTTTCATGTTCTAGAGGTCCCGAAACGTGTGGATCCGTCGAAAACTCGAGCTACGATTTTCGACATGATTCCAATACTTTCCCTATACATTACCATGTATTGCAGAGAAAGTAAAAATGCGATATAAAATATAATGATAATATATAAAGTATAATATTTCTATATTGCGATAATAAAATAATATGATGTAGGCAGCTCATGACTTTCGCTATAGACACATATTCATTTTCTCTTTCTTTCTTGCATTATTCATTAACCTGACCTGAGTTTAATTGCACAAAGCAACTTGGATAATTATTCAAAATTTCACTGAATTTGGCAGGCTTTACTTGGATTGGTAATGTATCGAATATACCAACAGGATACTAACTTGCCATACTACTGCGTATTCGCATAGTGCGACATGTCTCGTAGAATTGCTTACAAGAAAAAGCAAACAAATAACAAAGCAACAATTTATTAACGAGTAACTTCAACAAAAACAATGAATTTAACATCTAAAAATCTGATGTGGGCAGCACATGACTTCCCCTGCAGACTCAAATTAATTTTCTCTTTATTTTTTTAATAATTCATTAAATTGAGTTTAATTGAACAAAATAACACTAAATTTGCATTTTTACTTTAATTTCTGTTTTTATTTTGTAATTGAACATTTTTCAAAAGTGGCAAAACTAAATGCGAAAAATCTAAAATATCTCGAGAATGGTTAGTCCTAGAGTAATAGAGTTGCTCTTATCCTTTTTTTCATCAAAAATTACGTATAAAATAAGCATTTAATTGAAATATTTTAACATACGTAGCTTTTTTTCTAGATTTTGGTGATTTTTGAGGACCGTTTTGTAAAAAAAGGCAGGTTGTTCTTTTCCGATTAATACCAAAATCTAATTAGCACCAGAGTACCATACAAATAACTTATTTACCAAATTTTGTGAAATTTGGTCAATTAGTATTTTAGCTAGAGTGGATACATGGCATTTCTACGAGCCATTTCGCAAAAAAAGGCGGGTTCTGTTTTTACAAATCATACCAAAAATTAATCAGCACCAGGGTCATACCCAAGTGACTTACCTACCAAATTTTATGAAATTCGGTCCATAAGTTTTTGAGTTAGAATGGATACATACATTGCACAGACAGACAGACACACACACAGACGTCACGTTAAAAATGGTTTTTTCGTATTCTAGAAGTCTTGAAACGTGTAGATCCGTCGAAACCTCGAGTTGTGATTTTTGGTATGATTCCAATACTTTCCCTATACATTACAATGTATTGCAGGGAAAGTAAAATGTATATACGGGACTTTATGAGCCAATTGCAGATACTGCTGACCAGCAGCTTAAATGAACCTTGAAACTCGAACCCTGAAATTGACTCCTCTCATACAGTCGATCATAGCGATAAGAGCACTAATGGTAAAGTTTCGCTCCAACAAACTGAATCTACGGTCTTTAGGGTCGATTTCAGGGTCCTGTGAAATCGTTCCACTATTCTTGCATTGTGGGTGATACGAGGTGGTACGACACTTCTGCACTAAGTATTTAGACAAACACTGAAAGTGCCGATATTCGAAATTCGCTTCGTGGGCCGTCGTAATGACCTCTGGAACTCCGACGTGTATCTATCCACTCTGTCAAGAAAAACCGCAGGCACCGTCTCCGTAGTCTGATCAGAAATCGGGATTGCTTCCGACCAATGTGTACCATATACAGGGTGTCTCAAAAACATTGACCTCGACTTTTATTCCTTAAATATTGATCTTAGACATATATAATAAATTACAAAGGTGCTGTTGTTGTTGTTGTTGAGACCCAGACCGTCCGACCTACCAGAAAGGTGTAAGGTAACTGTATGGACGGCCGGGAAGTGCCACCCAATTTGGACCGGAACCCAGTGGGGGAGGCATCCACAGGGACCGTACCCTCCTTCCCCTACCACCAACCTCTCGGAAGGACTTACGGACCCACATGTTTAACGTGATCGTACTCCGCATGAACACGGCGGCATTTGTGGTAGCGTGCAAATCTAGTGCGCAAACCACGGGGATACCGCACCCGATATGGCCAACAGCACACGGTGTTCCGAGGTGGTCACCCGCCAAGTACTAACCGCGCCCGATGCTGCTTGACTTCGGTGAAAGAATATTAGTAGATACTAATATTCTTTCCAAGATATTGAATTTTCGACAATTAGTCGTCATTTTCATTGATTTAGCGTCATTTTTGTCCATTTGGCGAGATTTTCGTTAATTTGACGACATTTCAAAAAGTCGCCAAGTTAGCGACATTTCGCCAAATTCGTCGCCAAAATCTCGCCAATCGTTATGGACGAAGAAATAAGTTATTCTTGCAACAGATAAATGACTATTGGCGTTCAAATACAAAAGTGTTACTTAAAAGTATCTTTTTTCATGAATGGAACGATCTAAATCCACGAGAATGATGTCACCCAATTTATCGCATGGTATTACATATGAAAAGTGAACATGTTTCTCAATAGGATTTTTTTTTTTTATATATATGACGTTTTAATAATTTTTTTGAAAAATGCGCAATATCTCGCGAGCGGTTCATGATAGCGTTCTAAAATTTATGTCCATCGTTTTCTAATGAAAAATTACATAAGAAATGTCTATTTGCGTAACTTTATTAGCGGTTTTGATTTTTTGACGATTTTTTCAAAATTTTATTCGAAAATTTAGGTGGGTTCTGAACATTCGATTGCGTATAAAAACATTAGGCTTCCAGTATTTAAGGATTGTGATTTTTGTACCAAATTTAGTTCGAATCGGTCCATTCGTTCGTCAGTTATCGTCTCCACAGACTCACTGACACACACACACACATACTTTCACACAGACATCACTTCAAAAATGTTTGATTCATGATCAGGGATGCTTGAAACATGCTCTCCCGTCGAAAACCCGAATTCGAATTTTCGACCCCGTCACAATACTTTCCTTATACATTATGTATATAAGGAAAGTAATACAGGAAAAGTACAAAATACAAAAAGGACCGAAGGAACAGTGTTAACTCCATTGAACGCAAAAATTAAAAGCAGAAAATTACTTACGGACAAGTCATTAAACTTTGTTGGAAATATCTCTCGCAATGAGAACACAGTTTTTGAGTTTGTTTATAAGGGTTTGATTTTTTCCAACACTGGAAAACCATGCCGCACGATTAGAAGGGACAGGCTAAGGTAAATGAGAGGAAGAGGTGAACGGACAGGAAAAACCATAATGGTCCACATCACCAAAAACGTTACAAGGACAATTAGAAGATTTTTTAAATTAAAAAAAGTAAAGGTGGTCTAAGAATGGATAAAGTGGAGTGTGGAAGATTGAGCGCCGTTTTTTAAATTGAGATAACAACGACCACGCAGAATACTAACCTGGGTAAAAATAGTAGAGACAGGAGGCTAACCTGAGGTAAAAATAGCAGGAGGCGGTCAATAAGATTGTCAGCTGCCCGCCAATTTGACATTTCAGGGTGACATAGCCAAAAGTGTTCTTATGGCCCTACTCTTATCCCAACAATCCCGTAGTTAGGATTTTCGAGACAATACTTAGCTACAACCGAAACACACCCATTTAACAAACACGATATTGGTGTGAGGTGGACTTCAGGAGTGGTTCTCTCCCGTATTACACCCATTCAACACAATATACCGATGTCATGTGAGGCATATCATAGCTATAACTGTTCTCATGGCTCCACTCCCAATAATCCCTTAGTTATGATTTTAGAGCCAATACTTAGCTACACTCGAAACACAACCATTCAAGATCAACACCGACATCATGTGAGGTGGACTTTAAGAGAGCGTGCTCTCCCGTATCACACCCATTCAACACCATATACCGATGTCATATGAGGCATGTCATAGCTATAACTGTTCTCCTGTCCCTACTCCCAATAATCCCGTAGTTAGGATTTTCGAGCCAATACTTAGCTACATCCGAAACACACCCATTCAACATTAACAACGACATCATGTGAGGTGGACTTTAGGAGAGAGTGTTCTCCCGTATCACACCCATTCAACACCATATACCGATGTCTGAGGCATGTCATAGCTATTACTGTTCTCATGGCCCTACTCCCAACAATCCCGTAGTTCGGATTTTCGAGCCAATACTTAGCTACAACCGATACACACTCATTCTACATCAACACCGATATGAAGTGAGGTGAACTTCAGGAGAGAGTGCTCTCTCCTATCACACCCATTCAACACCATATACCGATGTCTGAGGCATGTCATAGCTATTACTGTTCTCATGGCCCTACTCCCAACAATCCCGTAGTTCGGATTTTCGAGCCAATACTTAGCTACAACCGATACACACTCATTCTACATCAACACCGATATGAAGTGAGGTGAACTTCAGGAGAGAGTGCTCTCTCCTATCACACCCATTCAACACCATATACCGATGTCTGAGGCATGTCATAGCTATTACTGTTCTCATGGCCCTACTCCCAACAATCCCGTAGTTCGGATTTTCGAGCCAATACTTAGCTACAACCGATACACACTCATTCTACATCAACACCAATATGATGTGAGGTGGACTTTAGAAGAGAGTGCTCTCCCGTATCCCACCCATTCAACACCATATACCAATGTCATGTGAGGCATGTCATACCTATTACTGTTCTCATGGCCGTACTCCCAACAATCCCGTAGTTAGGATTTTCAAGCCAATACTTAGCTACACCTGAAACACACCCACTCAACATCAATACCAATATGATGTGAGGTGGACTTTAGGAGAGAGTGCTCTCCGGTATCACACCCATTCAACACCATATACCAATCATATATCATAGCTATAACTGTTCTCATGACCCCACTCCCAACAATCCCGTAATTAAGATTTTCGAGCCAATACTTATCTACATCTGAAACACATCCATTCAACGTCAACACAAGATGTGAGGTGAACTTTAGGAGAGATTGCTCTCCCATATCACACCCATTAAACACCATATTCCGATGTCATGTGAGGCATGTCATAGCTATAACTGTTCTCATTCAACACCATATACCGATGTCATGTGAGGCATGTCATAGTTATTACTGATCTCATGGCCCTACTCCCAACAATCCAGTAGTTAGGATTTCGAGCCAATACTTAGCTACAACCGAAACACACCCATTCAACATCAACACCGACATGATGTGAGGTGGACTTTAGGAGAGAGTGCTCTCCCGTATCACACCCATTCCACACCATATAACAATGTCATGTGAGGCATGTCATAGCTATAACTGTTCTCATGTCCCTACTCCCAATAATCCCGCAGTTAGGATTTTCGAGCCAATACTTAGCTACATCCGAAACACGCCCATTCAACATCAACAACGACATCATGTGAGGTGGACTTTAGGAGAGAGTGCTCTCCCGTATCACGCCCATTCAACACCATATACCGATGTCTGAGGCATGTCATTGCTATTAATGTTCTCATGGCCCTACTCCCAACAATGCCGTAGTTCGGATTTTCCAGCCAATACTTAACTACAAACGAAACACACCCATTCAACATCAACACCGATATGATGTGAGGTGGACTTTAGAAGAGAGTGCTCTGCCGTATCACACCCATTCAACACCATATACCGATGTCATATGAGGCATATCATAGCTGTAACTGTTCTCATGGCTCCACTCCCAATAATCCCTTAGTTATGATTTTAGAGCCTATACATAGCTACACCCGAAACACAACCATTCAACATCAACACCGACATCATGTGAGGTGGACATTATAGGAGAGAGTGCTCTCCCGTATCACACCCATTCAACACCATATACCGATGTCATGTGAGGCATATCATAGCTATAACTGTTCTTACGGCCCTACTCCCAACAATCGCGTAGTTAGGATTTTCGAGCCAGAACTTAGCTACATCCGAAAGACACCCATAATTATTTTAAATTACACTGAATTTACATTTTTAATTCAATTTTCATTTCAGTTGGTGATGAAAACTTATTTTCAAAGGTGATGTAACGAAAATGAGAAAAAAAGAACTAACATATATTGAGAACAGACTAGATGAGGTGGGTCTTATTATTTTCATCGTCAAAAATTATGTACAAAACAAGCATTTAATTGTTATATTCAAGCATTTAATTGTTATATAGATATTACGCGTTTTTCAAATAAATTTATCAAAGAAATTATGTAAAATTAAAAATGTTGTTATTGTTAACAAATGTACTCAATGCATGCAATATGATGCGAACAAATATGTTAACATCATTCTCATGAATCTGCGTTGATCGCCTAAACTTAAGTCATTCAACAATACCCTTAACTTTAAATCTTTAGACTATTCATAATAAGCTAGAACTCGTTCTTTTAAAACATCATAAGCTTCATCAGCTGGAGGGTTAACAATAATATCGAGAACACATTTCAGTATCCATGTATCAAGCGAAGTAACCACCGAATGAAATTTAGTCTGTTCTATAGAAATTCCAGCGACTGTGATTCACTTGTGCAAAACACAACGCCGGATCTGATTCCCAAAAAATAGGTGCCTTAAAAGCTACTCCACACGGATTTAACCCCGGCCGTCCAAATAGATACTCAAGTCCTCAGGATGAGTCGGACGGTCTGGGTCTTCTTCTACACGGATTTAACTGTTTTGGGGATGTTTCAAACTGAACCTGACCACTTTTCTCAGTTAAGTTATTCCCCGGCACGTTTACTTTCAATACCTAACTTCAAGAGAATCCGCTGTTCTGTAATATAAATTCGTGAAATTTAACTTAATTCTAAATATATTACTATGCAGCTAAATTCAAAAACCTTTTACAACACTGCAGTGACCGTATATAATATCACAAAAATCCAAAGATAACCCAACTTCCAAACCGCGAAAATCACAAACTGTTAGTATTAAGTATGCATAAAGCAAGTGTAAAAAATGTTATTTCCAGTAAACCAACATTTCAGGATACAATACAGAATTCCTTAATTTAAACGCACTATATACAGTGAGATACATTAAATACGTCAGCTACACAAACTTTTTTTACACAAATATTTGATCTAGGCTGGCATTCAAAATATGCATATTGAAACTGAACCTCATGTAATATATAAATCTATGTTTCCCATACCTGAAAACCCAATTCTACACATTAAAATCTCAAAATGCAGCATACAACAGATTCTACACTGACTAAGTTCGCACACATATCAACTCCCGAGAAGTATCAACTTTCACCCACCTGAATTTCTCTTGCTGTTTTCTTGCCAGCAGTCAAAATTTCTCTTGCTGTTTTCTTGCCAGCAGTCAAAATTCCGGATCCAACGTGCAGAACTGTCGATACGCGCTTTAAGTTTCAACGTATACCACTCGCTTTGTATTTCACGGTCAGTAATGGCGTTCATCCGCATGAAAACTTTCCAGCGTCGAACTGCATCTTGTGATCGACAAAATCACACCGTACCGGGTTACCACTTTATGGCGGGCTTCCTTCGGATTGGCATTGTTACGACGGATCCTCTGAAATCGCGGGTGTGCGTTCTGGACACAAGAATAAGCCCTGATTTCTGGATAACTAACACGTTTATTCACATGCACAGACTAAATAGGAACAATATACAGTAAAACAGCACTTAAATGCCTCACTAATTTCACAAAACAACCGATACTATTCTCAAAACATTGATGTATTTCATTTCACAAAACATTGATGAATACCACAGTTCAATGTAGCTCGAATCACGCCAATTGCCCTCCGAGTGATGACTTCTTTTTATAGACTCTCTCTGATTAAAATTCTAGAAACATATCATATCTCGTAGAATAATCGTTATTTTGAGGGCGCTTCTCAAACCTCCGGAATGTCGCCATTTGGCGATAAATTGCCAAATCCGGCAACCCTGTTTCGGACTTCAGCATATGGAAACTCTAGATTTACGCCATGAGAAATGATACCTGTACGGGAGTTTTTTCCGTCTGGTGTTCAAATGATATTCTAGTGAGAGGGAGAAAAAGAGACCAGAGCATTTTACACGCTTCTGACAGTATTGTATTAAATATACCAACCGGCTACTAGCTAGCCATGCTACTGCGTATTTGCATAGTGCAACATGTCTCGTGGAATTCTTTTCAAAGGAAGACGAACGACTAATAACGTAACAATTTATTAAAGCAGCATAACTTCATTCAAAACATAATATATTTAACATCGAGGAAATGCATGCGTAGCTTTAAGAGGCTAGACTGCAATTGTAAATATACTGCATAGCTGACCAGAAACTTAAATGCAACTTGAAAATCGAACTTTGAATCTACGAAACGAAAGTCGTGGCGATTGCAGGACATTAAGCTTGCACATCATGCCACAGCACAGACATGCACATCAACATTCTTTAGTATAAAATTGGGCACAGCCCGGCAACCAATGAAAAATTCGTCAGTTTGACGTAATTGGAATTAAGATTCGTCATTCGTGATGTCACGGTCCAGGGTAAACTTTGAGAGGAGCTGCCAAAACAGAGGCATTATTACAGTTAAAAATAGTTTGTTAATTTATAAGTGGCAATATCCAGACGTTAACAACATGCGCAAAAAAGAATTTTAAATTGAGCTGTGCACACAGGATCCAGTGACCTCCAAGGAAATATAGGACGTCGTTGGAGTAATATGAGAGTCACAGTTAACAAATTCGGTCCCTCTTGAGAGCCCGAAAACAAAATGCGAGTTCTTAATTCCCACATCGTCATATGCGCAGAGTTAGGAAAAATTAATTAAGTCAGTCATGCCCCAGGACGAGCACCCCCTGGATCAAACCGGCAAACTGCGTGGTCACACAGTAAAGGCGGCACTACAGTTTTAATTCTATTTTCGTTTTCATTTGGAGACTGGACGTATTTTCTACGGCGATGTAGCGAAAATGCTAAAAAAAAAATATCTCGAAAATGGTTAGTTCTAGAGTTATGGGATTCATCTTATTCTTTACGTCGTCAAAAATTACGTATTAAACAAACATTTAATTGATATATCTGAGCATATATAGTCTTTAATTTCATATTTTGACGGTTTTTGAAGGACATTTCGCAAAAAGAGCAGGTTCATATTTTTCCGAACCATACCAAAATTTAATCTGAACCGCAGGATAATCCACAAGTGACTTATCCACCAAATTTTGTAAAAAATTTAGTGAATTAGTTTGTCAGTTGGAGTGGATACATAACACTTTTGCGAACCATTTTACATAAGATGGAGTGTTCTTTTTGTTTACCCCAGAATCATACCAAAATCTAATCTGCACCGTAGGGTAATCCACAAGTGACTTATCTACCAAATTTTGTAAAAAATTTAGTGAATTAGTTTCTCAGTTGGAGTGGATACATAACACTTTTGCGAACCATTTCACATAAAATGGAGTGGGGCGCGGTAGCCCATTGGTTAGCGCGCTGGAGTTGCACTCGGTAGGCCCGGGTTCGATTCCAGCCACTGCCAAAACTGCCGCCGTGTTCATGCGGAGTACTATCACGTTAAACATGTGGGTCCGAAAGTCCTTCCGAGAGGTTGGTGGTAGGGGAAGGAGGGTACGATCTCTGTGGATGCTTCCCCCACTGGGTTCCGGTCTAAATTGGGTGGCACTTCCCGACCGTCCAAACAGTTACCTTACACCTTTCTGGTATCCGGTCGTCCATCTCGCTGCTCTAAGTCCTTCGGACGAGCCGGACGGCCTGGGGCTTTCACACCTTTCTGGTAGGTCGGACGGTCTGGGTTTCAACAACAACAACATAAAATGGAGTGTTCTTTTTGTTTTTCCCCGAATCATACCAAAATCTAATCTGCACCGTAAGGTAATCAAATCCACAAGTGACTTAGCCACCAAATTTTGTAAAAAATTTAGTGAATTAGTTTCTCAGCTAGAGTGGATACATAACACTTTTGCGAACCATTTTACGTTAAAAGGGGTTTTCTTCCCCCCCCCCCCGAATCATACCAAAATCTAATCAACACCTAGGTTACTCAAGAATGACTTATGTACCAAATTTTGTGAAATTCGGTTGATTAGTTTCTTAGCTAGAATGGATATATACATTGCACAGACATCCACAAAACAGACAAAACACAGAGAGACAGACAGCACACACACGGACGTCAAGCTAAAAAAGAAATAGTTTTCTCGAGTTCTAGAATACTCAAAGTGTATAGATTCGTCAGAAACTCGGGTTGCGATTTTCGACACGATTCCAATACTTTTTCTATATTGTATTTCTCTGCAATACATTGCCATGTATTGTAAGGAAAGTAAAAATCTGATGAAGACAACACAACTTTCTCTACAGACTGAAATTCATTTTCTTATTCTTTATTTCATGATGCATTAAGTTGAGTTTAATAGCAACAAATATTATAGATAAATTTCTGATATTATATCTAATTTGCATTTTTAATGTACCATCTTCATTTTATTTGGCAACTTAGAAGAATATTAAAACGTCTTCAATTCCACAAAATTCCAAAAATCTAAAATATCTCGAAAACAGTCCATCCTAGAGTTATCGGGTCTGTCTTATTAGTTTTGTCAAAAATTACACGAAGAGTATATATCAATATATTTAAGCAATTTTAATCATTTATGTCACATTTTCACAAACTGTGCTTGTTCCTCATTATTTCGAATCGAACGAAGTAAAGTACTTCCATAAGTAAAATCATGTGTTACGCACATTTTCTGTTATACAGAATATTGTACCGTATTCAGAAGAAAGACACTAGATTCACAGAACAAAACATTTAATATGTACACATATTTACACTTATAAAAATACATCTTTATTCATTTTTGCGGATGCGCTCTCCATCCGCACACATCTCGCTTCTTCCCCGCCACAGACTACTCTCTGCGCATCGCCTTCTGCGCACGCAAAGTTCTCGTTTCTTTCGACGAAGTCCCTTACGCTACAGTCCTTCCTTCGGAGGTCCTTTCCGATGGGAAAAGTTCTTGGCAAAATTGTTATATTTTAAATACACATAATGAAAATCACATAATTAAAGTCACTACACATATAATTAAAGTCACTACACATGAGAAATGCTTTCCCAAGGTTAAAGGTCTCTACAGCCACAGCAAAGCTAAACTAATAGGAAAACATTGAACTACACTTAAACTAAATGAAAAGTTAAATATAAATATCAACATGACATTTATACCAACAACATAAACATACTGCAAAATTATAATAATATGAATACATTTATATTGTAAATCAGTTTATAAACTAATCAGGTTTTAATTTAGAAAAAGTTTCGAAAGTTCATTGAATCACTTAGTCAGGTAAACTTCGGTTCAAACCATCTGCATTTCCATGTCTTTTACCCGAACGATGGATCACTTTAAAATTATATGGCTGAAGTGCTAGGATCTAACGCAACAGTCTTTGGTTAGCACTTGCGTTAGTTTTCAATCACGTCAAAGGGTTGTGATCCGTTGTATTACGAATTTGTTTCCGTCTAAATAGTAATGCAATCTCTTAACTGAGAAGATGATACAGGCACACTCTTTATCAGTAGTTGAAGTGTTGAAAACCCAGACCACACGACAGACCCGAAGGTTTACTGCAGCTAAGTGTGTGGCCGGGAACTTTATTATAGATTCAAGACATTACAATACATATTAAAATTGAATCACAGCACAGGTAGTTACATCAAGACAAGCAAAAGATTGGCAACAACAAAACAAAACATAAAAACAATACAATACAGTACAGTACAATGCAATGCAATACAAGAGAGACAAAAGGCAGAAAATTGTAAAGAGGGGAAAACCCCGAAGGGAAAAAAACCCTAACACAAAATACAAAAGGGAAAACAGAAAAAGAAAAGGGTCAAGGATGGAAGACTAAAGGGTTAAGACAACGTTTGAAAAACCAGAAATTAAAAAGAAAAAAAAATAATTAGACTTCTTACAGAGACATAAAACAAGGTTAAAGTGACATATTCAAAAAAATTTAATAAAATTTATTACAACAAGACATTAAAATTTATTACAATAGAAAGAAAAACAAATTTAGGGCCAAAAACGGACGGCTGTAAACCAGGAATCCAAGAGAAAATTTAAAAGCCAAAAAGAGGACGGCTGCAGAACAGGAATCCGAAAAGAAATAACAAAAAGCAAGAAATTAACTCTTTATCAGTAGTGCCATAACGACGTTCTACCTCTGTACATTTTTTGCTAAGATATAAAATAGGGTGCTCTTCTTGCTTATGAAGTTCAGATAGCACTACTCCCATACCAAGATCCGATGAATCAGTTTGTACTATAAAATCTTGACTAAAATCCGGAGCATACAGAATTGGCAGATGAGTCAATTTTTCTTTTAACTTCTCAAACGCTTGACTGCATTCCCGAGTCCAATTAATCTCTCCCTTTTTGACTTTTCCCTTCAAAGCATCAGTTAATGGCGCGGCTGTCACAGAAAACATGGGTATATAATGACTATAGTACCCAGCCAGACCCAGAAACGCTCTTATGTCTGTTTTAGTTTTAGGAATTGGGAAATCAACGACTGCTTGGACCTTTAGTTCGGCAGGTTTCCTATATCCCTGTCCAACTTCATGACCTAGGTACAATACATGATCCTGGCCAAATCGGCATTTAGATGGTTTTACATGCAATTTTGCTTTCTGTATTTGCTGTAAGACATACTCTAAGTGTTTAAGGTGTTCTTCCCAGGTGTCTGAGAAGATGGCCGACATCATCCAGGTAAGGTACAGCAAATTTATAACATCCCCGTAATAGTCCAGACATCAGTTTACTAAAATAATAGGGTGCATTTTTTAAGCCCAAATGGCATTCGGAGATGGCGATATATACCAAAACTAGTACAGAAGGTTGCCAACCTAGAAGCTTTTGCAGTAAGCGAAATCTGCCAATATCCTTTGGTCAGATCCAACACTATAATATATCCCGCAGACGCAACAGTTTCAACTCGTTCTTCAATGTTAGGCAAAGGGAAATATTCTGTACTCGTAACTTCATTTAATTTTCGGTAGTCGATACATGCTCTAGGTTCTCTTCCAGGAGCTTCAACAAGAATCATGGGGGAAGTGTAATCTGACTCACCTATTTCAATGACTTTAAACACACACACACTCTGGATCACATTCTCTGGATTTCTGACTTTAAAATGTCATTCTTTCTTGGCGATAGTCTATGGTTTTAACCTCACTGGTGTATTACTTATCAACTCAATATCATGCTCTACCAGATGTGTTCTTCCTGGCTCATTTGAAAAAATTTTAGAAAATCGCCATATTTCTTATAGTTGATCAATTTGTTTCTCATCTAACCTTTCTTCTAATCTACTACTTTGGACGATTTCATGCAAATCAAAAATATTAGGATTTGTTTCAATTTTTGGAAAGCGTTCCTCTAGTTCCTTTATTCCATTAGATTCTAGGAATAAATTATTTACAATAATTGGTCTTGTATAATAGGGTTTTAACATGTTGGTGTAATAAACCTGGTTTCTCGATTTTTTTCCTTCCAAACTAACAAAGTAATTCGTTTCAGATATCTTTTTCTCAATTGTTCCAGGTCCTTTCCATTTTACTACTAATTTATTCGGTCTGCAAGTTGACAAAACCAAAACTTGATATATTTCGTGAAATTCTCTCTTATATTACTTCCGATCATACTATGTTTTTCTTTTTAACTGAGTTTCTCCCATTTTTTCAATAGCTATATCTTGACAACGTTTTAATCTATTTATAGGCTCAAATACATATTCTACTACTGGATTTCCTTCATCAGGTGGGTCTATCCATTTTCCATATAAGAGTGTAACAGGAGTCCTCAAAGTTTTTCCAAATACTAACTCAGATGGGCTGAACCCTGTGCTTTCATGAGTCACAGTTCTGAGGGCAAAAAGTGCAGCTGGCAACTTACGTTCTCAGTCAGAAGCGGCGTCAATACACAATACTCTCAGGATTCTCTTCAAAGTTCTATGGAAACGCTCCACTGGATTACTTTGCGGATGGTAAACCGAACTTCGTTTCACAACAATTCCAAATCTTTCAAAGAATTCTACAGTCAATGCACTCATAAATGAAGTTCCTTGATCAGTTTAAATTTCTTTAGGAAATCCCATGCAACTAAAAATCTCAAGTAAGGCATGTATCACTGATTCAGATCCAATATCCTCCACTGGAACTGCGTCTGGGTACTTAAGTGCTAGACACATAGCTGTAATTAGATATTTCCTGTAGGGAAGATCAGTAGCGGACCACATGCATCAACATTGAGCTTCGAAAAGACTTCATGGATAATTGGCACTAATGTCAAAGGTGCTTTTCTTTTGTAATTAGCTTTTCCAGCCCTATGGCAGAGATCACAGGTCCTTACGTATTCTTCTATTTCTTTAAAACACTTGGGCCAAAAGAAATACTTCGAAAATCGGTCTTTCGTTTCGGAAACCCCAATGTAACGAGAAGTTCCTTCATGACACAACGTCTTGAGCTGTTCCCTAAATTTTTCAGGTATGACAAGCAAATTTCTTTCTTCTCCCGTTTCATCAGCCCTTTTCTTTACCATCATATTGTTTCTGACCAAGGTGTAATCATTTGTCTCTTTACATTCAGCTGCTTCCGCATCTCCGATTAGTGGTGCTAATTCTGGACTTTACTTCTGAGCTGCTATAAATTTCTCAATCTATTTTTATCAATTCTAAAATATGTTCATCTATAGTCTCTAATATGAGTAAGAGTTCTTTTTCAGATTCTAAATTTTCCTCTGATTCAGTTTCCCTGATAAGAGATTCATCTACCAGATTTACTTCATCTGTTTCTCTACGTTTTTGTTGAGATCTAGTCATGACGACATTTACTACCTCAGAATACTTTCTATTTGTATACCTCGCATTTTTCAAAATCGCCGCAGTTTGGTTTCCTAGAATGCATCTTCCTTGATCCAAATGATTTGATATCACTGCTGCTTTCATGGTAATATGTCCCATTTCGCAATCTATCTCCACCTCTGCCAATGGTAAGCAAACAATCTGATCATCCAAAAGGTGTTTCACCTATACGTGTTCTCCAGTCATCATCTGAGAAGTGACAAATTTATTACATACGACATTAATTGTCGCTCCTGTGTCCATGAGAATTGGCATTTCAAACCCGTTTACCTTCCCTATAGTAGTGTAAGGGGCTAATAACTTGTCTTCCGACTTCTCGATAATAGTGTTAACAGCTTCCATTTTCCTTAATTGTGGACATTGAGCTTTGAAGTGATCAACTGATCCACATTCATAACAAGGGAACTGTTTTCTCATTTCGAACACATTTTCTTGCCTTTTATCCCTTGAATGATCTTCCTTCTTGACAAAAAGGAAACGATTACTTCCATTCCCATGCTGTTGCATGTTCTCATTTGTGGTTTTGGCCAGCCACTTTCTTTCTACTTTGTCTTTTTGATTGGAGAAACGCGGTTTAGGTTTCGCCGTTTTTCTAACACCTTCGAATTCTTCGATCTTTTCCGTCAATTCTGTTGGCGAAACAAAACTTGTCCATTCGTCTAAGAAATGCTCCTTAAATTCACCCGGTGCTCTTTTCTTTATTTGGTCGGTAATTATGAGATCCTTCAGTTGTTCAAAAGTTTCCACTTTAAGTCCTGTAATCCAGCCGATAAAGTAATTCTGCAGCTCGTAATAAAATTCTGACCATGTTGAATCTGAAGATTTTTGGTATCTAACAAACAATTGTCGAAATTTTTCTGGTGTTAACCTGAGCTTTATCCTCCTCTTCACGAGCTATCAACTGGATAACTTCAAAGGCATAAGTCCTAACAAATGATACACCCAATCATTTTTATCAATTTGCGACCTTCTGGCCTGCCGTTCGAACAGTACTAAATATAAACTTATGTCTCTTTCCTTTAAATCATATTTTTGGATCAGTTTTTGCAAATCCATATGATGAGACTTGTAATTTTCTGCAATTTCCGAAGTGCTTACATCTCTAGAATTTGTTCGATTTTCTGCTTCGATTCTCATTTTTTCTAACTCGAAATTTCTCTCTTTTTCCCTTTTAAGTCGTTCCAATTCTTTCTCTCTCTCTCTCTCTCTAATATGATTGTTTCTAACATCTGTCGGACAAATTCCTCCTCATAGTTTTCGTTTTGTTGAATTAGCCTTTTCAAATCGACAATTTTATGTTCTTGAGTAATTTTCTCTCCTTGCTCTTCAGCAACAAGCTGCAGATCAATTTTTCGAGCTTTACCAAGAAAAGCCATTTCTTTGATTCTAAATTTAACTATGCACTCTCTATATTTTTAACTAACAAGAGGATTGACTTCACGAATTCAATTAACGAACAATTACCTCAAAAACATTTTTAAAGCAAATAATATCAATAATATTTAAACAATTATAAAATTTACTTTAATTTTAAAATTAAAATATTAATTTCCTTCACAAACACAGAATTCTATACCTTAACGCTGTACACAAAATGAGATCTACATTATATACTTCATTTCAACAAGGCACTTAATTAAATAAAATTAAACTTCATTAAACATAATCAAGAACACTATGCAAAAACCCTCGAATTTAATTTTAAAAATTTTAACATTCAGCATATTAAACATTTGATAATTATCGTATATCAATACCATGACGTACCGTGAGAACACCATACAATTTAACAATATCTATCCCAACGTTAATGGACTTACGATAAATCACAAAACAGTTAAAATTTTTATAATTAACAATTGAACACATCCAACTGGTTTATCAGCATTTTGAGTAATATACTAAGTAACAACGGATAATTAAATGTTAAATGTCAGGGTCACAATATTTTCAACTTCCTCAAAAATTTTAGCAGAATGCTGTCTAAATTTATTTGACAAATCAACAATTTACTTTCGGTTTAGACACACTTTCTTAACGTGTGCTTGGTAACACAAAATAATACATTAAATTTCCATGCCAGGGTGGCAAAATAATCCATAAATTATTATTTGAAATTTTCTGCCGGGTTAGCAATTTAATTCAGTAAATAAGCAACCTACTTTCTGTCAGAATGACAAAAAAAAAAAAAAAAAATTCGACATCACCAGGGTGGTGAACACTTGCATCTCACGTGTAAACAAATAAACATAATAAATACTAAAATTTCTAAACTCAGTGGCTGAGAGACAAGGGAAAAGCATTTACCTCTTTTCTTCTGCGATTTCGATGACACTGTTGCCGACTAACAGCTGTACACTTGATCCCAATATTCTAATTCAGAAGGGTAAATGAAGAACCGAATTATAAATCCAAATATCCGTCGTTAACACAGGACATGTTCCTATTCAAAACAGAAGTATCGCATTCTTAGTCGTATCTCGACGGGTGCCTCCAAAATTTCGTTTGTACCGTATTCAGAAAAAAGACACTAGATTCACAGAACAAAATATTTAAAATGTACATATATTTACACTTATAAAAACACATATTTATTCATTTTCGCGGAAGCGCTTTCCATCCGCACACATCTCGCTTCTTCCCAACACAGACTACTCTCTGCGCATCTCCTTCTGCGCACACAAAGTTCTCCTTTCTTTCGATGAAGTCCCTTACCCTACAATATATACTGACACTCGTGAATTGAAAAAATCGCTACAATAAAATCACGGGGTTCTTGGAAAACTAGAAAGTCGGTATTTTTCAGACCTCACTGAGCCACTACATCTAATCCGCAGGGTAAAATTGTTTCAGCACTAGTGTAAAAAACCCATATCTAAAGCTCGGATTTATGGTTACTAAAAATGTCTAAATATGCAAGCAAAATAGATACTAAAAATAGGCACTAAAAAAATAGGCAATAAAAAGATAAAATTAGCACTTAAAATAGGCCCTAAGGTAAAATAAGCACTAAAAAGTAGAAAAGGACACTGAAATAGTAGTTAAATCACAGGTTAAAAATTACTGTTCATCAAGTCATATTTATTATTTTATTTAAGAGGACGACAAAACGGGAATTGCACTCGGTAGGCCCGGGTTCGATTCCCGCTGCTGCCAAAGCGGCCGCCGTGTTCACGCGGAGTACGATAACGTTAAACATGTGGGTCCGTAAGTCCTTCCGAGAGGTTGGTGGTAGGGGATGGAGGGTACGGTCCCTGTGGATGCCTCCCCTACTGGGTTCCGGTCTAAATTGGGTGGCACTTCCCGACCGTCCAAACAGTTACCTTACACCTTTGTGGTAGGTCGGACGGTCTGGGTCTCATTAATAACAACACATGCACACACATACAGATGCCAATAGTTATTAAAAATAGTTATTTCGTGTTCTAGAGGTCCCAAAACATGAGGATCCGTCGAAAACCTGAGTTGCCATTTTCGAGACTATTTCAATACTTTCGCTATACGTTACCATGTAATGTAGGGAAAGTAAAAATGAACTTTTTAACACTTTCCAACATAGTTGAAAAGTGTTTAGGACTTCGTTCATTCTGCCTGTCTGTCTGTCTGTCCGTTCACACGATAACTCCCGTAAAAATGACTTTATCAAAATGGCATTTTAGTATGTTGTTGAGATAGTAGGTCTGTGAGACATATGGGAATGTAAATGAATAATATCTCCCAATTAGCTTTGGATTGAACTCGGATCGAAAAAATGAAATACATTGAACCCTATGAGACCTAATTTTTAAAACATTTTTGAAGAGACGTTAAAATTCACAAATTGCTTCGAAAATTTAAGAAAATATTCAAATTATCCCGTAAAATATATATATATAAAAAAATTCAACAAAATATGTTCGGTAGTGTTTTAAATAAAAATTGAAATGATAATTACTCACATATTATATTAAGAGATCACGTGACCCACTTCAAAATAAAATACGGCATCGATATTTTTTCCCAGTGTAAAATTCGTGATTTTTAAAGCTCTTTTACATTTATATTTAGTGTTGCATCCGTCCTAATACCGATTTATTTTTGCTTATTTTCTGTGCATCTATATTCTGTGCCAACGCAATTACAATACTTTTGAGTTTAAATGATCATCCAACTTTGATTATTTCTACAACGAAGCCTAATTTTAATGGATACAGAATATAAATAAGTGCTTTTAAGATGAGTTGTATAAAAATTGCTGAATATTTTTCACAAAAAAATTATTTAGCTCTGGAGTCTGAAATAAAAGTGATGTGAATGAAGTATTCATTGGTTTTACATTGAGAGCCAGACGATTTATATTTCCAAGAAGTCATTTGAATAAAGTTAATTTTTTTCGATGAAGTTTTAAGTTATGAAGTAAAATAGGTTCTGTGATAATTTTAAAAATATCACCGCTGAATGTAGCGCATTTTAGAGATGCGATACATTCAGCGGATTGCATTTCAATTGGAAAGTGTTTCATAATCAATGCTTTATGCATGATTGATCTTTCTTGTTAAAAATATTCTCTTTAAAAAGACTCGTTCTTTTAAAAATTTCCTCGGGCTATCAAACCGCAATCGTTTCAATTTCTCAATTGTAAGAATTCCCCCTACATATCTTGTTGTTGATATTCTACATAAAAAAAGATATGTTCTGGACACAAAGAATAGATATGTTTTCCAGTTCGGTTTTTCCTTTCCCGTATCTCTTTGATTATTATAGTCCAATTTCGGAAATTCCTCCTTCAAATCGCATTATTTCTTTTCTTGGATGGTCGGATTCTAATGATTTTATCTATAAAATTTAAACTGATGGTCGGGTCAAAAATGGATGAAAAAGTGGGTTTAGCTATTTTCTAAAATTTTGGAAGCAATTTGTGAATTTTAACTTCTCTTAAAAAATGTTTTAAAGGACTTTCCCGACAATAATATGGTTTCCCGGCAATGGTAATGTATAGAGAAAGTATATGAATCATGTCGAAAATCGCAACTCGCATTTTCTACGGATCTACACTTCTTGGGACCTTTAGATCACGAAAAAAATATTTTTAGCAAACCGTCTGTGTGTATCCACTCTAACTCAAAACTAATGGACCAAATTTTATAAAATTTTGTTAGTTGTGGATGACCCTGGTACTAACTAGACTTTGGTACTATTCGAGAAAAATAACTTTTTACTTTCCTTATGTATACATAATGGTATATAGAACGTATTGTGACGGGGTCGAAAATTGGAATTCGAGTTTTTGATGGGAGAGCACGTTTCAAGCATCCCTGATCACGAATCAAACATTTTTGAAGTGATGTCTGTGTGTGTGTGTGTCAGTGTGTGTGTGTGTCATGGAGTCGGTGGAGACGATAACTGACGAATGAATTGACCGATTCGAACGAAATTTGGTACAAAAATCACAATCCGTAAACACTGGAAGCTTATTATTTTTATACGCAATCGAATGTTCAGAACCCCCCTAAATTTTCGAGTGAAATTTTGAAAAAATCGTCAAAAAGTCAAAACCGCTAATAAAGTTACGCAAATAGACATTTCTTATGTAATTTTTCATTAGAAAACGATTGACATAAATTTTAGAATGCTAACATGAACCGTTCTCGAGATATTGCACATTTTTCAAAAAGATTATCAAAAAGTCATATAAAATAAAAAAAAAATAATTCCTATTGAGAAACATGTTCACTTTTCATATGTGATACCATGCGATAAATTGGGTGACATCATTCTCGTGGATCTCGCTCGTTCCATTCATGAAAAAGATACTTTGAGTAATACTTTTGTATTTGAACGCCAATAGTCATTTATTTGCTGAAAGAATAACTTATTTCTTCGTCCATAACGCTTGGCGAGATTTCGGCGACGAATTTGGTGGAATGTCGCCAACTTGGCGACTTTTTTAAATGTTGCTAAATTAACGAAAAACTCGCCAAATGGATAAAAATGGCGCTAAATCAATGACGACTCATTGATGATGACGACATGGAAAATGATGACTCATTGACGAAAATTCAATATCTTGGAAAGAATATAAATAACTACTATAAAAATAATCTATTTTTTTTACTGCAAAAGTAGTAAATTCATTGCATTATATAAGGAAAGTCATGTGCTGCCCACATCAGATTTTTTTTTTCTTGAAACATTCCGCAAAAAATCGTCAAAATCTAAAATAAAAGATTGCGTATCCTCAAATCTATTAATTAAATGCTTGCTACGCAATTTTTGACGATGAAAAGAATAAGATCAACTCCATTACTCTAGGACTAGCCTTTGTCGAGATATTTTAGTTTATTCGCATTTTTGATATATCGTCTTTTAATACGTCCATATCCAAATGAAAATGAAAATTGAATTAAAAGTGCACATTTAGTGTCATTTCAAATAATTTTGTATAATTAAATTCAATTTAATGAATTAAAAAAATAAAGAGAAAATGAATTTGAGTGTGTAAGGAAATATCATGTGCTGCCCACACCAGATTTTTTTACCTTATGTTGATCTCACATTAATGAATTTAATGAACATTCAATTTATTTCATTACTGGGCATGGTCCTTTTTTGGATTATTTACTCTTTTTCAAAATTAAATCAACATCAAACTGTTTGTGCAATAACTTTGTTGACGTGGATTACTACATATTTTCCTGTCCTGTGACAAAACATTTCGATTTAACAAAAACCTTCTATCTGTTTTTTGAAAGTGTGTAAAAATAAAAGTTCTGTTGGCTAGATTGAAAACTGTATTTTGAATGCAAATACGATCTCTGAGAACATCTGTTAACTTATTAGTTTATAAGAATTTAAGGTTTAAGTTTTCCTGGATTAATGCAACAGTCTTTTTGCTCTGTTCTATTTGTGTATGTATTTCATGTTTTATTTAAGGGGGATGGGGGGGGGGGGGGTACTTTTCTTATTTTTCTGTTTTCTTTCTTTGTTTGCTTCCATTTCTGGATTTGATTCTGAACTTGCAACCCTGAGTAAAATATAATATTGTTACAAACGTATCCTCTAGAATCGTGGGTGTATATATAGGATACAAGAACGAGTTCAAGTTTCTGGATAACTTACGTTTATTCACAAGCACAAAGTAAACAGGAACAATTTCAAATCAAACAGTACTTAGATGCTCTACAAATTTCACAGAATAAGTGATAATATTTTCAAAATCCTGGCGAAAATAATTTCACAAAACAGCCGCTGGGGCCAACGGCCGTACCGTGCTGAAAACACCGGTTCTCGTTAGATCACCGAAGTCAAGCAGCATCGGGCGCGGTTAGTACTTGGTGGGTGACCACCTCGGAACACCGCGTGCTGTTGGCCATCTCGGGTGCGGTATCCCCGTGGTTTGCGCGCTAGATTTGCACGCTACCACAAATGCCGCCGTGTTCATGCGGAGTACGATCACGTTAAACATGTGGGTCCGTAAGTCCTTCCGAGTGGTTGGTGGTAGGGGAAGGAGGGTACGGTCCCTGTGGATGCCTCCCCCACTGGGTTCCGGTCTAAATTGGGTGGCACTTCCCGGCCGTCCATTCAGTTACCTTACACCTTTCTGGTAGGTCGGACGGTCTGGGTCTCAACAACAACAACAAAACAGCCGCTACTATTCTCAAAACATTGACAAAAGTCACAGTTCACTGTAGCTGGTATATTGTCAACTTTCTCTCCGATTCAGTGATGACTCTTATTTATAGTCTCTCCATAGAAACTTCTGGAAATCTCTATATCCCAAAGAATAATCGTTTTATCGAGAAGTTTTTGGAACATTCTGGAAGTCGTTAAATGTAACCAAATTGATGATAAATCGCCAAATCTGGCAACCCTGGTCTCACATCATCCTCACGTCATGCTGACATCATGGATTCTGTTTTCTTCGCCTAGCCTTCGAGACAGACGAAAGAGGATGCGCCAAAGGGAATATTGCGCTTTCACAGCAATATCATAACTGTATATCTATGTATGTCTATAATGTGCATGTCAAATAATATGTATGTATGTTTATAATGTGCATGCCAAATAATATGTATGTATATGAATAAATATGTATTTTTGTGTGCGTGTGTGTGTTTTTGTGTATTATGTGAGCGCGCGCGCTTTTGTGTGTGTGCTGTTTTCCCCGGAGGTCCCTTGCAACTGTTCTGCCCCTTTTGGGTAAGCTGGACGGCATGAGCTATAAATAATGAAAAATATTTGTTTAAATAAAACAACATTATTAAAATGTGGCGTGGGACAGCCCAGTGGTTAGCCCGTGGGAATTGCTCTCGGACGACCCGAGTCCGATTTCTGGCCTGTCCAAACTGTCTTCATGTTAGCACGGGCACGTTAAATATATGGGTCCGTAAGTTCTTCCGAGATGTTGATAATATCGTTGCAAAGGCGGTAAAAAATCCAAATTCCCGGGAATAAATCGGGATTTTTAGGAAGGGAATTTTGAAAAAACTGAGAATTTTTAAAGTTTCCAAAAAGTGGAAATTTTGAATCATTGCATTATGCATTGCAAATGAAATACATGTGAACCAAAACTTATATTTATTTTCTGCATTCAGAATTATAAATAGCTGAAGCATGGAAATGGAGAGAGATTTGTTAAATCGAAGAGAAATATTTAAATTATGTGAATTTCTTTATTATATATAAAATTGAAAATTAATTCCACAAATAAATTATTATTTAATTTGTAAATATTTAAAAAAATAAATACACTCCGAACTATGAAATACTTATTACAAAGTGATAAATGTATATTCATTTAACGTTGAACAATAATAAGAAATCTATATTAATCCCAATAACATTTTATAATTTTGTGACTGATATAAATTGCACATTTTCAACAAAATTTTTGAAATTTCAAATTTTCACAAATTTTTGTTCAATAGACTTTACTTTTAAACTAATAAAGATTTCGTAAATGTATTTCAAGTGCGATCGATTAATAAGATTTAAACTGCGTAATGGGCGTGATTAGTCAGATCATATAAGAAACGCAAAAAATAGTTTTTTTACTTTCAAAGTTTCCAATGGTTCCAAATTTCCCGGTTTATTCTCCAGAATTCCCGGGTTTATTCCCGCGTCTTAAAATTCCGGGTTTTTTGCAGCTCTAGATGATTGTAGAGGGAATAGGGTACGGCAAGGTTATTATATCCACAAGGTTGCGCCACTTCAGCTCTAGCCAATGAGAGCACGTAAAGACGCAACGTCACTTGGAGTTAAATGTCAGGAACGGCCCGGTAGACTCCAATGTTAAAGGATGCTAACAAAATTAATTTAATCATTTTTTTTAAATTTAAAATATGAAATAAATACTCAAATAACATTAATTTTACTTGAACACAACTTAAATATGCAGTCCAGGTTTTTTTTGGAAGGGTACATACATAATAAAACTGTATTTCCTTTTCTGAAAAATATAAATCATCTGAAAGTTTCGTTTCGCTTTTTGAAACCAGTCAATGTTATTACAGGAGGCGATGTTATTTTTAATGAATTTTGCTTTAAATACACGAATTTACAGAAATATGTTCGGAAAGTTTTCTAAACAAGCAATCATTCTAAAATTTTTATTATACACAAATAAACATCGCGTAATTTCTTTCTAAATGCATATAAATAAAGTTATTTTCGATTATGTTATCTCTAATAATTGAAAATCAAAACAATAATTAAAATGCTAACACTAAGAATTTTATGTCTTTTTTTTTTGGGGGGGGGGGATGTACTTATGCCTAACTAGTAAACGATTTAAGTGATGCTTTTATAGTGAAGAACTTATATTATTGCTAAACACTTGATTTCATTAGTTTTTTTTAGATCAAAAAGAGAATTTATATCAAATCGAAATTCAATGTAAACATATAAAAATATAGAAACTAATCGTTTAACACACACACTATGATATACTTTCAGAATAATAAATTAAACGTATTATAGTATATTGATTCATGATGAAAAATATACGAGCAAGCTGTTTATTTTCTTCAATCGTAAAATCGTACTCCCCCCCCCCCCCATTTTTTGAATGTAATAAAATTTAATTAATAAAATGTAATGTAATAAAATTTAATTAATATAAAATGGGCGAGATCAAATCAAAACAATATTTAAAGCGCTAACACTAAGAGTTTTATGTCTTTTTTTATTTTTATTTTTTTTTTGGGGGGGGGGGGAGGGATATACTTATGCCTAACTAGTAAACAATTTAAGTGATGCTTTTATAGTGAAGAACTTATATTATTGCTAAACACTTGATTTTATTAGTATTTTTTAGATCAAAAAGAGAATTTATATCAAATCGAAATTCAATGTAAACATATAAAAATATCGAAACTAATCCTTTAACACACACACTATGATATACTTTCAGAATAATAAATTAAATGTATTATAGTATATTGATTCATGATGAAAAATATACGAGCAAGCGCCTGTTTATTTTCTTAAATCGTACCCCCCCCCCCCCCCCCCCCCATTTTTTGAATGTAATAAAATTTAATTAATGAAATGTAATGTAATAAAATTTAATTAATATAAAATGCGCGAGATTAAATCCTGTTAGATTTTTCAAAAATTACAAGAACATCATTAGAAAATATATAAAGATACAAATAACTTGCTGTAAAATGAAATGAATAAATAGTATACTGTACTTTCGTTTTTTAAGATTTAAAAATCCTACATAATGGAACATCATGAACTAAACTAATGTTTCAAGAAAGTTTAAGCCAAAGTTAGCCAAAGTTTACGTAAAAAGATACGTAAGAAACAATAAAAGATCAACAAGGACCACGTTGTATCAGATTGGATAGCATTTCCCTGTCATAGAGAGATATACCTTACACCTTGAATAGATATAACGGTCAGGGTCGAAGAAGCAGAACGTTATCAAAATAGCAGAGTTTATTTTTGGAAATTAAACATATATTTTAACTTTGCGTAAGTAATTCAGACTATTCAAAATATGATTTGGTTCCATACCAATTCAATTACATATATATATAACTGCTTATAATAATATTTAAATTTTATACTTAAGATTCGTGGCAAGAATTTAATTATCTATAGGCAGAGTCCGATTTAATCCAACTGGGGCTGACATTCCTCCGGGGCTCCATTTCACCTCTCGATATATATGAAATAAACAAAAATATTTTACAAAACATAATTGCATTCTAGAAAAAGGTATAGAAAACGTGGTTCTTACATATTTCAATGAAATTTAAATGAATTGCAACTTTCTTATCATACCAAGATGCCAACATGCTAAATTAGTTCGACTAATCCCTACATATCCCAAAATGAATCTATTCGCTGGGTAAACCTAGTCCGATGACGTACTTTTTTTTTTTTTTTTTTTTTAGAAACTCCCGTTAATTTTTCGATGTTGTAATTGTTTAATTTTGAGACTCTCTGATACGAGGGGACCGGGAGAGCTTCCCCGCATGCCTCTGCGTTAGTCAGGCCCTTTCTATAGAACAGTAATTTTATTGGGGGAATAAAAGGCAAAGTTCGCAAAATGATCGCTGAACAAATCGTGAAATTTCCCGGAATTTCACAAAAATTTCGCGGCCAAAGATTTGCACTAACATTTCTAAAGAAAAGTCTGCCAGTTATGAAGCGTAATAATGTTAGTAGTAACTACAATGTAAATAAATAAGCATTATATTACATTTTTAAAAACTAATATTTACATTTATAAACCATTCAAATTCTGACAATGTTATCAACTCTGGTATATAAGATTAAAATTTTTATTTAAGTGGATTGTTGCATTATATTGGATATACACAGATTTTTCTTTTTTAACGCTATGTCTGTTATCCTGTAAGACGTTTTTAAGTTTAGAAAATAATTATTCAACATTGACATTGTTTGTGGGTATTGCCAGATAGAGGATGATGGTTTTATGTAGCTATAGGAAAATTATTTTTTTCCCTATTCTAGAAATCTATCGAATCTTTGCTGACACGAAATTATTTTGCAGTTGTTTCATATGAGCTAAAGAGCTAACAATTCTTCTTCACTTCGCTTAAAATAACGCTTCAATATTTAATAACTAAAAAACTACTTCGAATTAAAAAATCGCTCCGAGGTGTCTTCGTGTCCGAACTGAAGTATCATTATGCAAAATTTCGTAGCTGTGGGTCTCTTAGGTTTTTTGCTGTATGACAGACAGCCAGACAAACATCTCCCTGTATTATTATAGATTTTGCTTTTAGCTATTTTTTCAACAGTTTAAGTGATTTGTTGTAATTCTATGATACTGTTTGTTCACTGCATTGGGATTTGACTTTTACACATTTTTGAACTTTCAAACTTTATTTTCCTTACATAATAATTTGTTTCATATTTGTATAATATATGAGTCGTGCCTGTTGTCATTGGCAAATCGATTGCTTGGTGATGTCAGAAACGTGAAGCTCTTGGCTTTTTCTGTTAAAAATATACACAAGCAGTATGCACCTAGCTAGTTAGCAAAGACGCCTTGCCGACTGCCATGTTATTCGTAGCCAGAGGCTCAACTTATTTTAGATGAGTATGTGTATGGTTTTAATCGTTTTGTACATAAAAAGTTACGTTTCTTACAATCTACATAAAAGTTACGTTTCTTACAATATGTCTGGTGTTTTGCGAAAGTACACTTCTGATAGTTGTGGAGTTTCGTCAAACAACCTGCATAAACAGACAAAATTGTCTAATCCAAGCATTGCGGCAAGGCAACTAGTTATAGTGGAGTCCCATCCGCCATAAGTGGAGACCCTAAGTTTCTATTTAATTAATTTCCATAAATATTGCAAAGTTAGTTTCTTTCATAATTATATTAAAATTTTATTTATAATTATATTATTGCCTGCTGCGTCAGAAGAAAATGATCATTTCTTTTGTATGCAGGAATATATGCAGTCCGTGATGCTTGATTTTTCTATCTAAAAGAAACATCAGTAATTTGAATTTCTTTATTCGTAATAGTAAGATCCGCGGACAATCTGTCCTATAAGTAATGAATGAAAAACACTCTACGTTATTCGCCGCTACATAAAGCTCCCTGATCATAGCTACTTTCTAATTTCTAATCTCGACTCTAAAAATGAAAAACGTGACAGGATCGCTAGAAAATTGCAAAAAACGTGAAGAAATTTTTGTTTCCATCTTATATAAAGTTATGGAGATAAAAGTTCGGAGGCAAACACTAATAAACTCTAAAAAATAGTAGCCAACTATGCGCAAATGTTTAGTTTATTTATTTGTTGGCAAGTCATTGAATAAATTGCTTAATTTAATATATCTTTATTGATATTTCATATCCCCAAAATACCATGTGCTAATTATTTCAACAGTTATCTCCGACTGCAGAAACAGTGTCTACGGCTGAAATCACCGTGTCTACTCGCTGACGTTTCTCAACCTATACGCGCGCGTATAGCCGATAATAAAAATTAAACGTATATATTACATGAAGAACATTATATTATATTCTGGAGATAAGAAAATATTGTATTTTGTTACTTAGCGTGTAAAGTTTTCCAATTATTCTGTTTTAAATTTTCATTTTATAACATTATTATATTTATCTTATGATTGAATTTATTTCAAGCAATTTTGAAATGAAAAAATATTTCTCTATATTTTCAGAATTCTAACTCATTTTGATCTATTAATATTATTTATTTGAACATTTTTATAAACTAGCTATATGTCAAGCCATTGGTATTTATTTTAGAATTTCTACGAGCATTTTGTAGGTGGCGCCAGGGGGAAGTTTTGTGGAAATATTGTGGGAAGAATGGATGTCGTCCGCCATAATGGACGGTGAAAATCGTTCTAACATCTCAAATTTGAAACTTCATTTAAACATTGTTCCTGTGCAAGAAACTCATCAAAATGTCATGGATTAACATCAAAGGATCCCCAACTTTACCGAGGAACAAAAGTTCCCGTGTTAACGGGCTTTTAAACTCTCATCGAGCCGTTTTTTCGGCGAGCCTCGTGTTCTTAGGGACTTGTGACGGTTGTACTAATGAGTAAGTTGTCGTTTAGGGCTAGGGCGCTGGACGCCTCAAAGCCCATGCCCATATATTATATGGACGATGTTCCTGAATTCCAGGATTTTGCAACTATTAATCGGGCTGTACCTCAAATGCCCACTGGAATGGAAAAAGAAGAAGAATGTGTAAGTAATATACATAAAATGCATACTGCGTTGTGATTGGTTAATTCATCATTGTGGCGGGTTCTCAAATTAGAATGATCTTATCTTAAAATGAATTTTTTAATAAGTACTGTTTGTTATTTTATAATTATGATTCAATAATCTGTGTTAAAAGGCATGTTTGTGTATAATCAATAAGTTTCGATTTAATGATTCTTTGTTATGATCTATTTACTATGGCAGCCATTTTGTTTTGTTTTTTTTATTTCATACTATGTGTATATAAATATTATAATGTGTGTAGGATTGTTTTATATAAATTTGCTGAACGATTTCAATTTTCGAATGTTATATATGTAATCTTTAATCCGTTACTTCTCATTAATTCAAAAACAAAATAAAGAAAAATATGTATTTGTTATTGTTTTCACACTGATGCCACCGGTCATAAACACTTTCTTAGTTTGCACATGCGTTTGACAGTGGCTGAACCGATAGTGTAATATATTAATTAAAATTGTAAACAAAGGAAAATGAGGGAATTATTGGCTTACTTTATTTAGAACTATATTAAAATTTTAAAAATTATTTTAGTTTTCACTAGAAAGCTGTTTTTAATATATAAAATAAAATTGAAAGTGAAAGTTTTGCTTTATTCAAAAATTAAAAAGTTACTTTCAATATTAACGAAAATTATAATAAAATACATATTTGGATTTAATTTTTATTTTTAATTGTATATTTGTGACTTGCTTTTTTTATACAATTTCGCATGCTGTTGAACAGGATTGCAAAGATTAGTAACATTTAAGATGATGGAAATGTGAAATTTGTGTACATGTTTTACTTCTGCGTGGTCTGAAAATATCAAATTCACTTTTAGGAAATTCTTTAGTGTTAATCCTTCAAGAGTTGCATGGCATTCTGTTACATGCACAGAATACATAGTATGTCAACGAGTTTTTCCTATCCGGATTCCTCACTTTTCACATTCATATTTTCTTATTTTCAGTATTTGCTTGGTGTTTATGCGTGTCCTTTTTATAAAAAAAATATTCAATTTTAATGGTAGTTAATAAGTAAAATGTACATGTATTCAGGGATGTATCTAGAGAAATGTGAGTGGTGGTTGATTTTCCAGAA
Source organism: Amaurobius ferox (assembly GCA_951213105.1). Lineage (NCBI taxonomy): Eukaryota > Metazoa > Arthropoda > Arachnida > Araneae > Amaurobiidae > Amaurobius > Amaurobius ferox. Next base: position 39,615,627 of record OX578151.1, read on the forward strand.
CAATTATAATTGAGAATATAAAATTTCGAAAATGGCTTCACATTAATTCGCACACACCAACAGTATAATATTGTATACTTTTATATTAAAGAAAAACATTTGATAAAATTGAATGTAACTTTTTTTAAATGTAATTATAATATGTATATTTTTTTGGATGAGTGGTGGTCGGAAATTCTGAGTGGTGGAAACCCCGACCACTGTAGATACATCCCTGTGTATTTTTTTTTTTTAATTTTAATGCATAGTGTTACTCTATTCTGAAGAGAGGTTAGGTTGTGTTTCAGTGCACATATGTCATTATGGAAATCACTAAATTTTCGACTCCATATGGTATATTTAGTATGCCACCCAACAGTCAAAAGGTTACGTGTAGATTTCATGAGCGAATTTACTCGTCCATTGTAATGACGTAGGTGTGTGAACTTGGATTTATCCCCCTGAGATACTAGTGTAGTGTAATCCCTGGATAGCTCAAGTGATCAAGCATCGGCTGGCAAAGTGGAAAGTTAACAGATAGATACATAGTTTTTATCCATATTGAAACTGGTTCTATTAAGAAATTTATTTACATATTTTTAAATACTAGTGTTGAAAGCCCAGACCGTGCGGATCATCCTTAGATAGGCAGCAAAGTGGGCAGTCGGAAAAAAATACTACAGTGTATAACTGATTTACTAGATATATACTGGGTAATATATATCCCACAGTGTGCTCCAGTATGTTTAATTAATTGTATAAATTGCACCTTTTTATTGGGATCAGATTACAGACAAAGGTTTGCGACTAGTGTTGCCTCTGACAAAATTTTTGGGCCCCTGTGCGTAAATGCACCCCCCTACTTTATAAGTTAATGACCTTTTTTCATAAACTGTTTATGTGGTCCCAGAACTCATGCAAAATCATTTTTTGTTTCTTCCTGTCGGTGGCCCTACTTGTAAAGGGTTTGCTCTCGGTTTATTCATTAGTTGATGTACAACGTACATAGCCTTTCTGTTCTGAAAAGTTGCAGTGAATGTTTTCCGATACAAATGAGTTTTGCCAGAAGTGCAGAGAAAATTATTAAATGATGTTTACTACAATTCGCCAGCACGGATATAACTAGCAATGCACGAATACGTCTCATTAGAAATATGATTGATAGAAAAATTTTGATTTATGGTATAATTTTTTTTATTCAGGTATTTCTATACTCATATCTGTGATTACAATCTGGAATTTTGTATTTTAGGCAATTTTTTTTGTATTTCCTATAGAAATAATTTTTTACTCTGTGTATATTAATGTAAATTTTTTATTATTTTGTGATCATTCTTTTGTTACGATTTTTAAAAGAGCATATAAAATATTTATTAACAGGTGTATTGTAAATATTTTCATTTTTTAATATTTAGGAAAGTGTCTTAATTATTGCTGGAATAAGTTTTATATGTCATTTTACAGCAATTATGAATTTGTTATACATTATAATAGCAATCTAATATCAGTATCGGATTATATCTGTTCATTAATCTGACGGTATCAGATCTCTTTTGGTTTTGTGACATCCCTAATAGAGTCGAGTCAGTCTTATAATTGCTTATCTATTGTAAGTTTAACATTTTGTTTTCCTTCTCTATAAATTCTTTATGAACTAATAAATTCCAATAACAAAATTAATTTTTATCATTTTATGTAAAGTAAAGGATGCCACATTGTTAAGCTTACAATTTAATATGTATTGATTTTATATATTGCTGTATCGAAAATGCAAATGGATCAATTATGCAGCCGTAAATTTTTTTTTTTTTCTGATCAGATTTATGATGACTTATTTTATCTGGACAATTAACTAATGGCTGATATCTGTTCTAGACCCGGTACAGCTTGGATATTTAGATCTTGCTATGCAGCATAAGAAATTATAACAGAACTTCCAAAATTACACTGTTATATAATTTTATTGTCATCTGTTACCCACTTAGTGTTGTTTTGGGGCATTTTTAAATGTAAAAAAAACATGTTTGTTTACATTTAATTAAAAAAAAATTCATTAATAATTTTCTTATGATTTCATTTTAACAAATTGTTTTATTAGGAACAGTTGCTATATTCAATTACTGAAGAACTTTTTTAGTTTGAATGAAATGTTTGTATATTACACCTAGAGATTATTTGTATTTATGAAAATGTTACAAAGTGTGTGGGCAGTGGAACGTACCACCGCATCTCTATTCAGCAACCTACCCAACCGCAATATCTATACATATGCAAAACTAATAATCGAGTAAAATTAAAATACGAGAGACATCAGTGGTGGTAATTTAAATTAAAATTACTAAGTGTGCTCGGCAGATTGCTTAAATAGTGATGAGGTATGGAAATACTAGAATAAATTCAGTTTATTAAATTTTACTATTTTATTTGTTAATCCAAGTTGAAAAGATAAAATGTGTTCGACCAGTTATCTTGGATAACTTTAAATGGTTAAAGTATTTTTTTTTAATGTTAAATGCATAACTATACACACATTTAAAACTAGTTTAAGGATTAGGAATAATTTAATTTCTCCCAACCACTACATTTGTGTATGTGGAAATAGAATGGTCAGTAGTAGAATGATGGCCTGGTATTATTAAGACTGATTTCCTGTACTTTAATTTCATTTGATCATTAGATTTGCATATATGCAGATATAATGGTTGGTAATCGAATAGGGATACAGTGTTCGGTAGCCCAAACACTTAAAAAATGTTAATGCTCAGAATAGGAAGTAGTGGACGATTTTTTGGGTGCAACTATGCTAATGTGTCTGATGTTGTCAAAAATTGTACTTTTTCTAACCAATACTCATACTGGCTAGCATAGACTGTATAAAAACTATAAACCAAGCCAAAGTATTCAAAAATCCAGGTGCCCAAAATTCTATGCTTGAAGTGAAAGTGAAAACTGAAATAATGAATCTGTATTTGAACTTTAAAATAGATTAAAAATGTTGGATTTAATCAATTTTCCGATTAGTGATTTGTGACATTTTACTACATTTTTTGTTCATATGGAGCCTTTCATAAAACTTCGCTTGGAGCCTCTGAAAATCTTGCTATGCTACCAAATGTATTTTAAAAAAATTTAATGTAATCTTGCAAAGATGCTATGAGATAATAGGAAATCACATTTCCCTTTCAGTATTACATATAGTATTTAGTATATCTAGGTCTTCATTCACATTTCATAGTCACTGTTTTTTTTGTCCTTGGCATTTTGGAAATGGATTATGTCTGCTGGCAAATTTGCATCCTGTGAATATTGGATTCACCTGCCAGGATTTCACATCAGAAGTCAGTTTTGGGATTGTGTTTTACTCAGCATTTTAACTATAGATCATACAATTACTTTCAGAGATTGATAAAGAAAGGCTATGTTAAATGTTCGTTGTCTGTTTTATGTTGAAGAATTTGTATTCAGCGAAACAAGATGATATGTCAGCTAGTGTAAATGATCACATTTTATACTCTAATTTTTTGGTACTTACGTATTATCGCAACCATGACAAAACGTAATTGATGTATCGTCCAATAAAGGTCCCGATCGATTCCAAGGACAACATGCAACAAAGTGATCTGAATGAGGACCCACGTTCGAGCGGGCTCGAACTGGTTGGGGGACGTACGCACCGCTGGGACTGTGTCGTCAGACAGGCCAGCTTCGCCGGACCAAGTCACAGAGCATACTAGACTCGCTTCTGGGACCGTCGCACGGCGCAAGGACCGTGACAACATGCAGCCAAGTGATCTGTATGAGGACCCACGTCGAACTGCTTGAGAAAAACCCAGAAGCGAGTCCCAGAAGCGAGTCTAGTATGCTCTGTGACTTGGTCCGGCGAAGCCGGCCTGTCTGACAACACAGTCCCAGCGGTGCGTACGTCCCCCAACCAGTTCGAGCCCGCTCGAACGTGGGTCCTCATACAGATCACTTTGTTGCATGTTGTCCTTGGAATCGATCGGGACCTTTATTGGACGATACATCAATTACGTTTTGTCATGGTTGCGATAATACGTAAGTACCAATTTTTTTTTTCTAGGCATTTTAGAAAAGAATAACACAGATTAATTTTGGGGGTTGATAAATGACATTATTTCTGATGTTCTGTAAATATATTTTTAGCGGAAGCAAGTTTGCATTCCACAAATGTGGAGGTACCACATTTTTATGCATTTACTTACGAAAATTTCCATAAATTATGTGCTATGCTATAGCGTAAACTCTATATAAACCATTTTGATATAGCAGTTGTCTGCATACTTGGGATTAAGTTGAGTTGAGACATGTGTTCGCTTCGCATTGTGGAGACGTCCGGGCTACGAGATTGAAATGGTTCCAGAAAACTTTATGGTCACCAGAACTGGCAACTTACTGCAGAACGTTTAATCGCCATTAGTGCAAACTTTGTTGCCAATGGCAACCATCTGCATCTCCACAAAGGTTAAAAGTCTGCAACCTTGGTAGTCTGTACTAGTCCATTGACCTCGAATAAACAGATTAAATGACATGTTGTTTCGGCCTTGTGGGATGAAAGTTCTTTATTTGCAATGAATTTAGTGATAATATATTTATGAATAATAATGATTATGTGAAAATAAAATTTTTCTATTTTGGATTGGGATGTGTTCTGATACTGATTATCGGTTTTGTAGATACACCCAACTCTTTTTTTACATAGATACATTCCTCAGAAATTCATGTAAAAAAAAAAAGTGTAAAAAAAGATAAGTTTCCTATAGTAAAATTGGGGATACATTCCATGTTATCCGAAAACCATGCAAGATGAAATATTGAATTATATTTAGTTTAAAAACTGTGTAAAAAAAAATGCTGAAAACTGTAAAAGTTCTGATATGCATACGAATGATATATATATATACATATGCAATTTTATTGAGCAAAAAAACTTAAAATACATAATTCATAAAAATAAGTGGAGCAAGCAAAAAAAAAAAAGGAATCTGTTAATCTAAAATTAAAAATAGAAATAAAAAAATATTTAGTTACATAATTATTCATCTCGTCGCTACTGATGTCATCTGTCGCTTACTCTGATCGAGCAATTGCTTGTGATGAACTGGACCAAAGTCATTATCATCACTAAAGTTATCCATATCCGTCAAGCTCTAAATTGAGACTTTTATCTGGTAATACTATTTAAAACTGACGAACTATTTTCCGAAAGGTCTTGCGCTGTCGACTTTTTTTATTAAAAATTCTGTTATAAACAGTTGAACTTTTGGTTTTATAAGCTCTTTATACAACTCTTGATACCCAGCCAAACAATTCTTCATATCTCGTTCGAAATTTAGGGCATGTTGCATGTTTGGATCAGTTTTTAAAAAATGATTCACTATACATTTCCCAAATGTTAGACAGTCGCTAATTAAACTAGAAGTTAGCTAACATATTTCTGCTTCTTCCTCATTATCTCTATTATGATCCTCAGTACTATTACCGTCATCTGTTAATCAGATCATCCACATCTAGAGGTTTATCTATCATTAATTCATTGATGTCTTCAATTTGTAGGTCCTCAAATCCTTCTCCTCTAATTTCGTATGCCAGTCTATAATTTTAGAAGACTCCATCATTGTTTAGGGCACTGAGTTACCACTCTTGACTCATTTTGGCCAAAGTGCTTTCCAGCAAGCATTTAATGTTGATACTCTTGTAGGGAATGACGATGTCAGGCCCGAACCAGGGACCCCATGCTTACAAGACCAACATTATAAGATTAGAGCAAAAACTAGCTTCGACTCCGAACTTATAATTCGGATATCCTAGCATCTTTGATCAATGTCTTTGGCAGGAGCAGAGTCGATTGCTGCCACACTCTTATAACTTCTCTTTGGCCAAAAGCATATGTAATGCAATCCATGATCTAATATTTTTCTCTTGCCTCAATGATTATAAGGTTGTCCTTCTCTACTGCATCTAAAATATGTTGGAATGCTCGTTGAGTATAATACAGCCTAAAGGTAGCGATTATACCGTGGTCTAATGGTTGAATCAAGGAAGTGGTATTAGGTGGCAAAAAGATTACTTGAACATTTGGATGCTCTAATACCAGATGACTGGGCTCATTATCTACGACCAAAAGTACTTTAAAATCAAGACATCGTTGCTCCATATATCTTTTAACTTCAGGAACAAAGCATTCTTCAAACCATTCCATAAATATACCTGCTGTCATCCAGGCCTTTTTATTCACCCTCCAATAAACCGGCAGCTGTTGAATGTCTTTTCCTCTCAAAACATGCAGCCTTATCGATCAGTTGATTAAAAGAGACTTTAAAATTTTGTCACTAGAAGCATTGCTACACTATAAAAAAGTCACCCGATTTTTAGCAACTTTAAACCCACTAATAATTTTTTCAGATTTTGTTATAAAAGTTCTGGCAGGAATTTTTTTCCAGAATAGACCTGTTTCATCGGCACTGAAAATTTGGTCAAGAACATAGCCCCCATCTTCGATTATTTTGGTTAGTTTTGCTGGAAAGCTTTTAGCAGCCACTTCATCTGCTGATGCAATTTCTCCTTTAAATTTTAAATTATGAAATGCTTTTCTTTTAAGAAATCTTGTTAGCCATCCATCCTAGCTAAAAATTATTTTCTCTTATCTTAACGACTTGTTGATGGCTTCGATATCTGCACTTGCTTATAAATTCATAGTGCCTTCTGCTTTATAATATTTCTATCTATAGGTATTCTTTTTTGCAATATATCCTCCATCCAAAGCACTACACATTTTTCAATTTTTACTAACACTTCATCTCTAATGTATGACAATGTTTTGGAACTAAGTTTTGATGCGCAGATGACAGATTTCTGTATGGCATTCACATTTTTCTTAATGGTTCTGATAGTAGCTTCGTTCAAGCCAAAATCCTTGCCCACAGATGTTGCACCTTCACCTCTCACAAGACAGTTCAAGATTTTTAATTTAACTTCTAAAGAAATGGCTTGCCTTTTATGAATCTTTGAAATTTTCTACATTTTGTTAAATGTTATCTAGATAAAAATACCTTTTTCCACTTCTTAAGGTCAGAAATGTTCAAATACACAATTGATAGCACTATGTATGGCTGATAACATGAACAATTGATTAAATATTGTGAGCTAATAAAGTTAAACAATTTAATGATGCAATATGTGTAGGTAAATGTCATACGAAATGGGTAGGTAAGAGTTATCAAATAAGGGAAGATTACCTTCGAATAAGGGAGATCTCTTATTCGATCGCATTATAGCAGTGCGCAGTGCTACCTAATTTTTGAAGTGTGGTAAAAACGTGAATTTTTTTTATACGAGGGTTATTTTTTAAGTAAGGTCCATTTGTGAATACAGTTTTAAATTCTGCATGCATGTGAGAGTGAGTGCGTGTGCAGACTCCCGGGATTCTTTGAGCAGAATCCGTCGCCATTTGCATTCACGGCATCAGTCTGTTCGCTTCGTATGCTTCGCTAAAATGTTTAAGAAAATCGAGTGCCCCGCCAACTGTGAAATACGGTTAGTCATCCTATTCTTAACAGCAAGAAACATGACATCTGCGGATATTCATCGTCAGATATGTGAAGTTTAGGGTGACAATGAAATGAGTGACAGTAAAGTGTGAAAATAGATGAGATTGTTCAAGGAAGATCTGGAAAACGTCCATGACGAATTGCGCTCTGATCGGCCATCTGTAATCACGGACACTTTGGTGCAGACAGTTGATGCCAAAATTCATTCAAACAGGAGATGCATAATTTCCAAGTTGTTACCGGAATTCAAACAAATTTGAAGGTTAGTTTTGTTTCAAATTGTGTCTAAGAACTTAGAGCTCAAGAAATTGTGCTGTCGATGGGTTTCTAAACTGCTGAGTGAGGAACACAAAAAGAAAAGATTGGCGAGTGCTCTAACATTGTTGACCCTCTACAAGGAGAAGGTGATGACTTTTTGACTCATATTGTCACAGGAGATGAGACATGAGTGTCCCACATGACTTCTGAATCAAAACAAAAATCGATGAAGTGGCGACACACATCATCGCCGGTCAAAGTGAAAGCAAAACGGTGTGTTGTTAGTGGACTTTTTGCTATAAGGAACAACAATTAATTCAGCTTTCTACTGTGAGACCTTAAGAAAGCTTCGTCGAGCAATCCAGAACAAACGACATGGAATGCTGTTAACCTGTGTCGTACTGCTTCATGACAATGCAAGGCCACATGCTGCAGATCAAACTTAAAATCTGATCAAATCTTTTGGCTGAGAAGTATTTGATGACTTGCCATAGAGTCCAGATCTTGCGCCTAGCAACTACCACCTCTTTTGCCATCTGAAAACATTCCTGGGCGGCAAGCGTTACACTGATGAAGAAGTGAAAACGATCGTGAGTAACTGGCTATCATTACAGGCGGCAGAGTTGTATGATGACGGTATCCAAAAATTGGTATATCATTTCGATAAATGTTTAAATCGGAAAGGAAATTGTGCAGAAATATAGAGAATTAAATGTAAATTCAGATAAGAAATGAGTTTTTGAAAAAAAATACTTACTTCATTTTTATTGCAAAGCGCACCTTACTTAAAAAATAACCCTTGTACATTGGTTTGGTACCAAAGACTGCAATTTATACTAGACCACTCATGGGCGCGTATGTAAGTATAAGACAATGACTTTGAAATTGTGTTAGATCAAATAAATTTTTCAAGAAAGGAAGACTTTTGAACCGTAACTTCAGATTCGTGTAAAAAGAAGAGTTGGCTGTATATCAGTATTTTTCTGATACCAAAGATAATACGATGTTATAAATCCAATGCTTTTGATTTTTTTTTCCTTTTTATACCATAATATTAAGGAAATTGATGGGCTTTCTTTCGTTCTGCAGTAAAACAAAGTGCAGAAAGGGAATAAATTACAGTTAAACATGTCCATCCTAATGGGGAGGGAGAGGCGGCTGGAAAAACCTTCCAGCCGCACTTTTTTTGAGTGCATCTGCATGCAGTTGAAGGTAATTTGGTGCAGCTGGTGTCCCACTCAGCTAGCTAAGTAACAACACTATTGATTACAATAATAAGAATTTTTTACAGTGTGGAAATTATTAGCTGATAAGGGAGAAAGCATGTTAGCTGAAAACCATGCAAGATTAGAAGCAGTGCCAATGTTACACAATGGGTCTGAAAAGACTTTTGAAATGTGCATGCACAATTGACAATAGAAGATACAACTACTCGCTTTGTGGTTTTCCTTAACACTACAGAAATTTTAACAATGTTTTTGATACTTTTAAGATGTGCACATTAATTGGATCTTTTTTCACTTCATTATAAAGATCATTTACTAAATTTTCAACATAGTAGACTATTCACAATGGCGAATGCTGGTCTAAGAAGCGTTCAGTTATGCAGAAATATGTACCCCTGCCCCCCAAATTAATTTATAATTGTGTTGAGCTATATATATTTAAATTTATTTTAAATTTTTGAGTGTTGTATATTTATAAAAATTTTTTGTAGGAACACCATCTTCAAAGAGCTATCTCTGCACAACAAGCTTATGGTCATACAGGTGAACTTGTCATACCCACTCCCGAAGTGTATAGTGTTCCAAAACTTGTTAAAGATGATCTGTATCCAGCAACCTACAAAAGTTCACGACAACTTATTCATGTACAGCGTAAGTAAATTTTTAAAGCTTTTTATTATGCATTTTAAAAAAATTGTCATTATTGTAGTTTATCTTAATTCATAAATTCAGCTGCTGTTTAATTGATGGAGGTTTAACAATATTTTTGCATGATTTGTCGTATTATATGAATTACTTTTACAGCCTCTGCAATAGCAGAGGTCTAAGGCAAACATTTCCCATGCCCTCTCGACTTCTGGAGTCATGGGTGGTTAAAATTCCATCTGTAGGCATAGAAGTTTTATTGTTGAAAGAAAGTCAGACTACCACTGTATGTATTTCCATGTTATTTAATCAACAATAGACATCACCTTCATTCTTCTGGGATAAGTTAAAATAATATTTCTTGGGGTAAAATAAAAGCATTGCAGACATAGATTTTACATTGTTGAAATATAAAGATTGGGCTTCTATCGCACATTTGAAAGTTTTTGAAAAGGATATTTTTATTTTCAAGAGCTCTTTTTAATTTTATAAATATCTTTGAAAATCCATCATTTCGATTTATCAATGGCCATTTTGAAGAAGGCAGAGGTGGTTTTTAAAGACTGTCGAAAAATGGGTTCAATCACATGCTCCATGGGTGACAGATACATTGGGCTAAGTGTATATTAGTTAATTGTGACTACTTCGAAAAAGAACATATGAAGATAAACCCTCTGTAACGTATTTCATGAGTAATACATTCATTTTCATTCTTTTTTTACTAGCCTTTGTGCAACAATCCACACTCAATCTCTACATCTTTCCATGCTTACTACAACTTTTTTTTACTATGATACACTTATCTAGAATGAATCATAAAGTTTTAGAATGCATTAAGAGTGAAACTTTTTAAAAAGAATTGTCAAACGTTCTTTTGCCTATGCCAGCCATGTAAACTTTTCTTCACTACACTATTAAAGACTATCTAATCACAATCAGAGCTGTTGCTGTCTATAGAAAGTTCTGGGCCTCAGCCAAAATTTAAAACTGTGTCCCCATACCTACTAAACTTAGATGTCAGAAACAGCAGATTTTAAGGGGTAAAACAATATATAAGAAAATTTAAAGTTAAAAAAATGAGGAATTTTTTCCTAACTGTAGTTATAATCAAAACATAATTTATTTTTTTGTACAAGAGTGACTGTGCTTAAAATGTACAAAGTTTTAATTTTTACAGGGAACCACGATAACTCAATATGTGGATAACTCAACTACCCAGTAATTTGTCATTATAATTCCCACAGTTGGCATAATACTAATTCCTGGACAAAAACTTTAACTTGACATATGTTACCAGAAACCCACTTAAGTCAACTATTTGCATTATTTTATTACAACTAATCTTTACAAATAGCCGAGAGTTGGCCAGTTCTAAGAATTTCATGTCATTGTTATTGGGTTTTTCAACAATTCATTGTTTCATTGCTCTTTATGGTGTTTGTTCGAAGATTCCCCCTTCCTCCTTGTAACCCTGCTGAAACAATGTCACCAGTAAATATCTCTGCTGTGAAAAAGCTCTGCTTTTTAGATTTCTTGGAAAGAGCTGATAAAGGAAGAGAGTGAAGGACAAGTGCAAAAAAGCCGGCTAAAATTAATAAATGTCATGCCGGTGGCTTTTATTGGTTTTAACCAGCTTTTTTTTGGGCCAAAATTGGCTTTTTTTTTTTTTTTTTTTTTGTAAAAAAAGCATGAAGGATTTTAATTTTAAATTACAAATTTTTAAGTGTTTTTTAACTAATTTTGAAGGCATTTTATTGGGTTAGAATTTAATAAATAACTTTTTCTCAATAGTGGAAACATTGATATTGGAATTCCTGCTAGTGATTTGTTGGTTGCAAAAAAGCCAGCTAAATTTTAAAAAGGCATACCAACTCCTTTTTTACTTGGTTTATATTGACCATTAACACATTTTTTTAAAAATGTTATTACTTTAAATAATGAAATATTTTATTTTAGGACAATAGTTGCTTAGTGATATATTTTTTTATTAGTTAACTAATTTTAAGGTCTTTATTGATATGTAAGAGTCTTATTTTTATTCATAAATATTTAAAATCATGCATAAAGTCATTTAATAGAAAACACTATTTATTTATCACTATTGAAAATAGTATTGGAATAACATATGCATGAACAACTCTTTTGAATAGCGTCAAGCTTTTCAAAAAATTTTTTTAACAAGTTTTAATTTGAGAACAATTTTTAACCTTTTTCGATTGCTCACTCTTTTGTTCTGAACTTTAGATGCACCAAAATTTCTTCAAATATTATCTCCTTCTAAATTCCTTTTCAACATTGAACATTCTATAATTTAATCCCAACCCCAAATCTTTACAGCCAATTAAAACTAAAACAAAACATCACACTGAGATGAAATGAAAAAAGAAGCATTCTTACTTCTAAACTGAAGTGAAATAAAGTTAAGAACATGTGTTTAGTTTTGGTTTAGATCATGGGTTCTCAACCCTTTTTTTGCCCACCGCCATTTTGAGAATATTTTTTTTCCTAATGCCCCCCCCAATTTTTTTTACTTGCGAATATGAAACAGCTATTGCCACGATTATATTTAAACGTGTAATATTATATACTATAGTCGTAAGATAGGATATGGCCCTATCCTATTTCTAAGTTTAAAGAAGACTGTTTCAATGAGAACAATTAAAACGCATACTTAATTATATTGAAAAGTATTTTTATTAACATTCAAAAGGCATTGAATTTATAACTTATCTAATGAGAAGGTTGAATTTGATGCATTTTAAGGAGTTTTAAAAAGGCATACCAACTCCTTTTTTACTTGGTTTACATTGACCATTAACACATTTTTTTAAAAATGTTATTACTTTAAATAATGAAATATTTTATTTTAGAACAATAGTTGCTTAGTGATATATTTTTTTATTAGTTAACTAATTTTAAGGTCTTTATTGATATGTAAGAGTCTTATTTTTATTCATAAATATTTAAAATCATACATAAAGTCATTTAATAGAAAACACTATTTATTTATCACTATTGAAAACAGTATTGGAATAACATATGCATGAACAACTCTTTTGAATAGCGTCAAGCTTTTCAAAAAATTTTTTTAACAAGTTTTAATTTGAGAACAATTTTTAACCTTTTTCGATTGCTCACTCTTTTGTTCTGAACTTTAGATGCACCTAAATTTCTTCAAATATTATCTCCTTCTAAATTCCTTTTCAACATTGAACATTCTATAATTTAATCCCAACCCCAAATCTTTACAGCCAATTAAAACTAAAACAAAACATCACACTGAGATGAAATGAAAAAAGAAGCATTCTTACTTCTAAACTGAAGTGAAATAAAGTTAAGAACATGTGTTTAGTTTTGGTTTAGATCATGGGTTCTCAACCCTTTTTTTGCCCACCACCATTTTGAGAATATTTTTTTTCCTAATGCCCCCCCCCCCCCCCCCCCCCCAATTTTTTTTACTTGCGAATCTGAAACAGCTATTGCCACGATTATATTTAAACGTGTAATATTATATACTATAGTCGTAAGATAGGATATGGCCCTATCCTATTTCTAAGTTTAAAGAAGACTGTTTCAATGAGAACAATTAAAACGCATACTTAATTATATTGAAAAGTATTTTTATTAACATTCAAAAGGCATTGAATTTATAACTTATCTAATGAGAAGGTTGAATTTGATGCATTTTAAGGAGTTTGTTAATATCAGGCTCGATTTTACTTAAAAACAACCGTAAGTCGCCGCGTTCAGTAACATGGAGCCGATTTCTCTTTTTAGTTACCAACATTGCTACAGCACTAAATCCACGTTCAGGGAAGATGGGAATGCTATCGGAAATCGTTGAACAATCGACCATAATCCTGGGTATAGTTGCAAAATCTGCTTCTGCAGCCAAAATTCTTGGTAGCCATTCTTGAATTTAATTTTTAATTCCTGATTTGTCGTCAGTTCTATTAGTTCTTCTTCTAACTGGGATGAACCTGCTGTGTTGACATTTGAAAAGGATCCAAACCCCAGTCTGGTGTGTCCATGTTTAAAATGTCCTGGAATCGTTCCTTGAAATCACTGTGGAGGTTTTCCAAGTGTTGACAGTAAACAAGCAAGTCGTCGTGCTTGAATGATACTGCTGATAAATTTGGGAAGTTATTGAATTCACTTCTGCCGATATTTCTTTTGTATAATAGCAGTTTGGACACGAAAGCAGCAACGCTATTTTTTGTCCTTATCAAGTTTAAGTCGTCGCCTTGAAGTTGGAGATTGACATCATTAAACACTTTATACAGGTCTGTCAAGTACGCAATATCATTCTTTGATGAGATAAGGTTGTCGTGCAATTCCGTGTCTTTGTTTCTTAGGAACTCTATCACAGACCCAAACAGATTGTAAAATCGAGTCAAACAAGTACCTTTTGACAGCCAGTGCACCTCTGTGTGAAGCAGCAATCGGTTGAAATCTTTATCATTGGCAATGCATACCTGCCAAATCTCCCGATTTTTCCGGGAGTCTCCCGAATTTTGAGGCAATCTCCCGAACTCCCAAAAAATTCCTAAATCTCCCGAATTTTTACAGTAATTAGAAAAAATCCCTGCAAAAGGGATTTTCCTAAAAAAATCCCTATGCAGACGTGCCAACTCTCCGGATTTTGGTCGGAGACTCCGGATTTTTCATTACTTCTCCGGCCTCCGGATTACTAACGAAATTCTCCGGCGTTTTTTGTTGGAAATTTATCAATTAACCAGACATGGTATAATTCCTCGAAAACACCAATTTTCCGCATTTTTAGCACTGATTTTTATCATTCCCGGGATCGTAGCAAATCCATAATACAATGCAGAGTAATGCCAATCAAATTAACGGAGATTTACGGCCGCGTGTATTGTAAATTAAGATCTCGATCACTTATTTTATGAAAGTAATAAACATACTTCTTCAGAGGTTATTGATCATAAATCGCTAAAATGTTATTTTGTTCATTAATTTCGCATAAACACTGCGATTGCGCAATTCAGTTTGTTCTCATGAATCGCCGAGAGTACAATAGTATCTTTTTCCATCCATCTCAATCTTCTAAATATTGCATTTTTGATTGACTAAACTTGCTTATTTTCATATTCTGATTAATTATTATGGTTAATTTCTTAATTATTTTCGCATAAATAATGCGATTGTGCAATTCAGTTGCTTCGCGTGAATTGCCTAGAGTAAGTTAGTATCTTTTTCCATCCATCTCCATCATTTAAATGTTGCATATTAGATCAGCTAAACTAGCTTATTTTCATATTCTGATTAATTATTGTGGTTAATTTTTTAATTATTTTCGCATAAATAGTGCGATTGCGCAATTCAGTTACTTCGCGTGAATTGCCGAGAGTATGTTAGTATATTTTTCCATCCGTCTCCATCATTTAAATGTTGCATATTAGATTGACTAAACTAGCTTATTTTCATATTATGGCTAATTATTAAGATTAATGTTTTGATTATTTTTGCATAATACAAATTTTTCTATTTTGAAAAATCGGTATGAACTCTGTGAAGGGATAGTGAAGAATTTAGTAAGGAGTTCTTAAAAAAAGCAAAAAGAGCTACTATATTTTTAAGTAGTAAGAAGGATTGAATTTGACATTTTTTAATTATATAGAACTTTTACGTGCTGTATTTTTACTTACCAAAAGATTTCTTTTATTCAATATTTTATCTGCAGAGAAGTGTTTCTGTGTCAAAGACATGTGAATGATTATTAAACAGTAACCAATGACAGTTTTCTTTATGCATCATATTCAGTGTAATGCACATTGTTATAGACTCTGATGAGAATAACTGTAACGAATGTGTTTATTTTTTAAAAGATGATTTAATTCTTTTGTATTCGTTGAAATTAAATTGTGTTTATAGATACAATTCAGATTTTTTATCATATTTGTCTATTTTTTATGGTGCAGTTTTGTAGTAGAGGGAAAAAATCCCTATTCTGTCTTGAAAATTCCCTTTTATGCTTTCTGTAAAAAAAGAAATTGTTATCACGCTGTGCGATTTTTCGATTTTTGTCGCGAATTGCAAATATTTAAAAATCTCCCTAATTTTCATTTTCCAAGGTTGGCAGCTATGGCAATGCAAAGCTGACTAAATAATCTGTCATTCAACGAGTTACTTCTGATTTTATTAACTGCTCTGATAACATATTGCAGTGATGTATGGAGGCGTTCACTCAAATTTTTCGCAACCAAATGCTGGCGATGAATTACGCAATGCACAGCAAGCACTTTATTTCTTAAGCACACTATGAAGCCTTTGTGACGCCCTGTCATAGCCAGTGCGCCATCTGTAGCAATTGACAAAATATTATTAAAAGGAATTTCCTTTTCGCCACAAGACTTTTCCAGTGTATTAAATATGGTTTCTCCTTTTGTATCTGTTTCCAAATTCATAGCAAACAATAGTTCTTGACATATTTTCTCATCTTTGATAAACCTCACGTATGACAATAATAATGCTTCATTGGTTGGTAAAGTGGACTCATCCAGCTGAATTGAAAATTGACAAGTCTGCAGATGATTGCACAATGATTCTCCAATGTTTTCAGCCATCTCATCAATTCGTCTCTGCACAGAACTATTGCTCAAAGGAATTTTTCGGATAATATCTGCAGCTGGTTTATGGAGCACAGTGGTTCTTAATTTGCTGCTGGTAAAATTAAATCTTCCCCAATAGTATGTGGTTTGCATGTTTTAGCAATCAACAATGAGATATTGTACGAAGCTCGAAGTCTGTCATCGTCTTGCTTAGAAGCTGATGAAAAAGGTTTTGATACAGTTGACTGAATTTCGTACTTCTTTTTCATGTCTTGAAAATAGGTCACATCTTTGTCTTTCTTATCCGGGTGTATTTTATTAAAATGATCTTGAAGCCTAGAAAGCTTCATCGCTTCATTTGAAAATGTTTTTTGACAAATAAGGCACATTGGCGATGATGGATTTGTGGGATTTTCGATAAATCCGTACTTAATATAATCCACACTATACTGCCGCCTCTTCTTTCTTGCTTTTGACACGGTTTTTACTTTACAGATACACGAGTAGTATTAGTATACTTTTAAAACCCTGTCATCAATTGCGCGCGATAATGCTAATGAAAATAAAATTAATAATCACTGCCTTTATATAGGTTGCAGACATATCCGCATCATGGACAGAAATAAGATAAACATGCAGTGACTCGTTTATTACACCCGGCGCAGAAGTAAAGCGCGGGGGCAAGGATGATACAGGGGCAGAGTGCGGGTTAGAACAAGCACAGATAATACTGTCAATTCTTGCAGGATTGCAAAAATCGTGTTATTTAACAAAAACATGTTATAACTGAATTGCTACAAGCATATTTTTTGCTATTTTTTATTAACAGGCTTTTGTTAACTTTACCTGTATTTATATATAAGATATTTCACGTGAAATTGGAAGATTTGAAAATTTTTAATTCAAATCTAAAATTAAAAATTTTTATATAATCCAATTTAATGTAGATCTGAATGTAATGGACTCGAAGTTCAATTTTCATTCACTTCCCGAACTACCGAAATATGTGAATTTTCGCACATGTGATAAAAATGATTAAAATACATACAATAACAAAAATTAACCAATATTAAAGTTTACTTTAGTTAGTATGTGATTAGCATGTTTTTTTTGTCTTTTTTAAACTATATTTTTTTAATCTGCCCATTTCCCCTCTGTACCATCTCAATGCCCCCTAATTTTCTCTGGGTCTTCTACTGCCCCCCTGAAAGTCTCAAATGCCCACAAGGAGGCGTTATCGCCCACGTTGAGAACCTATGGTTTAGATCAAAGTGATGTAGTGCTTGAGCTAGCTAGCTAGATGATTAATTATAAGGAAGTTTAGAGTGTTGAAAAAATGGCTCCAGGATCAGGGAGAAAGCTTTTCCTGATTGGAATGAAATAATTGATTGTGGTGATAAAGTAAAATGCAAACATTGCAATCATATTATCAGTAAAAGAGTGCAGAGGATTAGGCAGCATTTACAAAAATGTAATAAAAATGTTGCATGTATGAAATCTAGCATAAGTGTTGTAATTACTTTAGTTAGTTTGTCAGTGATTGTTTTAGTTTGTCATGTGTTTGTTTTAGTTTGTCAGTGATTTGAAAGAACAATTTGAACCTTCTTCAAAGGTAGTTAAATTGGATTCAAATTTAAATACTAGAATTATATCTACTGACCATTCTCAACCAAAACCAACATCTTTAGTGGTCCAATCATCCATGTTCTCCTATGGTGTTGTAACATCTGCCTCACAAAAAGTAGATATTGATAAATCCATAGCAAGATTTTTTATGCAAATAACATTGCATTTAATTTTTCAAGAAACAGAGTTTAATCAAATATCAAATGATTCGAGACCAGGATATAACCCACCAAATAGAGAAAAATTATCATGAACATTATTGAATGATATTCATAATGAAGTAGAGGGAAAGCTAAAAAGCGAATTATTGAGTGAAGTCAGTTTCACGCTTATGATAGATGGATGGTCTTACATAAAAAATGATGCAATTATTGCTTGCAGTATTCATACAGGAACAAAATAATATCTTAAAAACCACAGATTGTGGTGCGGAAAAAAAGTCTGCAGAATATTATGCTAATTTTATCATAACAGCGATTGAGGAAATTGAGAAGAAATATAATAAGGATATATTTGCTGTCTGTAGCGATAAGGAAAATAAAATGATTGCAATGTGAGAAAAGTTAAAAATAACACATCCAAATCTTATTATATACTAGCCGCCTTTGGCGACCAGCCTGTTCGCTACCCTTGAAAATTCTGACCGTGGCAAATTCTAACCGTGGCACACTCGCTGGCGCGACCTACCAGTAAAGTGTAAGGTAACTGTTTGGAGGGCCAGGAAGTGCCACCCAATTTAGACAGGAACTCAGTGGGGGAGGCATCCACAGGGACCGTACCCTCCTTCCCCTACCACCAACCTCTCGGAAGGACTTACGGTCCCGCATGTTTAACGTGATCGTACTCCGCCTGAACACGGCGGCAGTTTTGGCAATGGCGGGAATCGAACCCGGACCTAGTGCAAATCCCGCGCGCTAACCACTGGGCTACCGCGCCCTCCGCGACAATCTCCAATGTCGGCGGCTATTTGCTGTGTTAGCTGAGCGACTTGACTAGAAAATTTGAAAGTCATTTGCAGATTTAGCAGTGTTGGTCATATCCCTATCCGAAGTGCTGGTAGAAAAAAAAATTTTGTAGCAGATGATATGCAGTAGTGATGTGTTTTCTCAAGAAAGCAAGCTCGTTAAACACAAACACAATTTATTTGTTGTGAGATCCATTGCATCAGATGAAGTTACAAAATAAAACACTGTAACATTCGTTGCAAAGCAAAACTATATACAATGAGCTAGCAAGCTCATGAAAAAGGTTTTTAACATAGTTTATGACTAGGCACACACTCTCAGTTACTATAACATCGGTAAGTAGAAAAAACAGCTACTGTACCACACATGCCGTGCACGTTAATGAAGCCACCATCATCAGGTCACACGTCATGGCTTTAGAAGTTAGACTACTCTCTACCGATCAAGGTCTGCCTTCCATACAAGGTCTTTCACCGTCGATCACCGTCTGATCGATCTGACTATACGTCGAGTCTTAAGTCTGCATAACTACAAGATCTTAAACTCTGAAAAGTCTCCCACGTCTACTACATGGTCAGTCAAGGTCTGTAAAGTCTCTGAATAACTGAGAATGTGTCCTATCATATATACACTGTGATGGGTACGCTCCGGAACACAACCGTTGACGGCAGCGCCCTCACTATATGCAAATCAGAATGCGCGCGCGGCGAGATGGCGATTTGCATGAATGGCATGTTCTGTTCCCGTCACGAGTCGTTCACGAGAACGGTAGAACCATTCTAAAAATGTAAACACGTTCTCGCGATAACGAGAATCGCGACGAAAACAGAACCAAGTTTCCAACAATCGGCCCCCTCATGCAAAACCCCAAATCTCGGCGCACGTGCTATCAATCAATGAAATTATTCTAAAAAACATAACAGCAAAAATGTCAAGTTCTTTAGTATCCAGCAAAAACATAAAGTATATATATTACTTTTCATGTTAAGCAAAAAAAATTTATCATTGAAAGAAAATTTTAGATATCATTGAAACACTAAGTTCCAAAAATTTAATTTAAGTCAAAATTTAAGTTTCAAGAAATTTAAGTATGATAATTTAAATTTAACATTTAAGATTAAAAATTTTACTATAAATATCAAATTCAATTATGTAAAAAATTTTATGTATAATTATTAAATTTAACATTTAAGATTAAAAAATTTCACTATAAATATTAAATTCAAGTATGTAGAAAATTTTATGTATAATTATTAAATTTAACATTTAAGATTAAAAATTTCACTATAAATATCAAATTCAATTTGTGTAGAAAATTTCATGTATAATTATTAAATTTAACATTTAAGATTAAAAATTTCACTATAAATATCAAATTCAATTTGTGTAGAAAATTTCATGTATAATTATTAAATTTAACATTTAAGATTAAAAATTTTACTATAAATATCAAATTCAATTATGTAGAAAATTTTATGTATAATTATTAAATTTAACATTTAAGATTAAAAATTTTACTATAAATATCAAATTCAATTATGGCTGTTCATTATCTCTGTCCAAGACCAGTATACATAATTAATACTAATAGCAGTGACACAGATAATGAAAAGATTTTTCTTTCTGTGTTGTATTCAAATTTAAATAAGTGGTTTGTCATCAATGAATCATAGCCAAGTGTATGATAACAAGGAGTAAACACACAAAATAATACACATAAGCATAACTGTCTTATGCGGGAATTGAAAACATGGATATATATATACATTCAGTGTAATGTGAAAAATTTTTAGAAAGTTCATTGTAAACAATACACATATATATACTCTAGATACAATTTGCTGCATCACAGAGGGAGGAGTAATTTATACGATATCCTAACCATATTTTGTAAAAGAAAGAAAAAAAAATTTAGAAGTTACAAATTTAATCATTTTTGTTTTTGGAAATTTGATTACAAAAATTTAATGCTAAAAATTCCTCAAACATTTGGCAAATCTTATTAATGTACTGCCTATGATGTATAAAAATTTTGTTATTGATTTCAGCAAATTCCACACCTAACAGTTTTTGGACCTTCCCTAGAGATTTGATATCAAATTCTCCCTTTAGCAAAGAAACTGCATGATCAATATCACCTATTATTTCTATGTTGCTTGCCTCTGGCCTGGATTTGATATCCCTCTTTTCTCTGAAGTTAAACAAATTTTGGTCATAATGTATGTTAGCCTTAGCACAGAATTTTTTAACATCATTATGACTTCTCAGCCTATGTTTATCACCCCTCACTGAGTAGTAAACATCAGTTCGAGTTCCATCAGGCCTGGGTACAGCTTTCCTTTCCCAATCTATGTTTGAACAGGGGGTCAGATCGGAATCAGCAGGAGAGTCCTCTTCCTCACTAGTATGACTAGTGTCATGGCTCTCACCTGCTTCTTCCTCTGACTCACTATCCAAACATCCCGATCCTGAATCTGATGTTCGAGTAAAACCCGATTTCTTTTGGGTGAAGTTTCTAGGTCGAATGGGGTCCAGGACGCCTTCC
Organism: Amaurobius ferox; assembly: GCA_951213105.1. Taxonomy (NCBI): domain Eukaryota; kingdom Metazoa; phylum Arthropoda; class Arachnida; order Araneae; family Amaurobiidae; genus Amaurobius; species Amaurobius ferox. The sequence continues at coordinate 39,637,011 of OX578151.1, forward strand.
GCTGCTTCCATCTCCTCAAAACGGACATTGCTTATTTCTAATATTTTTCCTTCTTTCACAAGAAGAATTCTATAGCCCCTGGTATTTTCTGCATATCCTACCATAACTCCCAGTTGAGCTCTTAGGTCTAGCTTCTTCCTAAGCTGTTTTGCAATACCAGCATAAGCCTTACATCCAAAAACTCTGAGATGGGATACAGCAGGCTTCTTCCCATAGTACAATTCGTGTGGAGTTTTAACTTTAAATTTATGGCAAATCCTGTTCTTTGTATAAGTAAAACATAGGATTGCCTCTGCCCACATTTTGTCACCAACTTTGCTTTGATTAAGCATTGCCTTGACACAATCTAACGCTGTCAGGTTGAATCTTTCAGATACCCCGTTTTGTTCGGGTGTATAAGTGTTAGATCGTTCATGCTTAATCCCTAACTTTTTCAAAAAAGCTTTAAATTGACCGTGACAAAATTCCATGCCGTTATCAGTACGGATGCACAAAATCTTTTTGCCTAATTGTCTCTCCTGACAAGCTTGAAAATCCTGAAAAACTTTGAACACATCTGATTTTTGTTTTAAAATAAAAACAAACACCTTGCGGCTAAAATCGTCTGTAATAGTCAAGAAGTATTTGTTTCCCCCCAATGAAGCTACAGGCATTGGACCACAAACGTCCATGTGCAGTAATTGCAAAGGTTCTGTAGATCTAATCCTGCCTATTGGTTTGTACGAAACTCTTTTAGATTTTGCAAGTTTGCAATGAATGCAATTTACTTTTGCATATTTTAATTTTGGGAGTCCGTTTGCCGCGGAAACTTTACTTGTTTGGTGCAAGTAGTCTGAGTTAATATGGCCATATCTTCTATGCCATAATTCAGTTTTGTTCAGAATTTCAACTGTTGAACCACTAATTTTATTTGACTTTGATTTTAAATCAGATTTGTTTTTCCTTTTATTCAAGTTAGGCTTAATTTTGTTTTGACTTTGACTATTTGTTGCAGGGGTTTTTCTAACCTGTTTAGAATTTTTGTCCCTATCCTGATCTCCTTTACGGCCCTCAACACTACTATTTAAACTTTTAGTTGAGTACTGTGGTTTTAAGAAATACAATCCTTCTTTACGTTTAGCGTAAAAGAAATTTTCTCCCTCAGGAGTCTTAAACCATAGAACACCTTTGGCTGCACTAAAAGAATAGCCCTGCTCTTCTAATACAGATGCGGCCAACAAGTTACGCCGTAATTTTGGTGAATACATAACATTTTGTAGCACAATATTATTTGTATGATCTTTAAATTTAACATACATGTTCACCGTTCCAATAGCCTCAACCGGGCTTTCCATATCACCCACTGCTAGCGACATAGATGTATCCTTACATTTATCAAATTTTGAAAACATTTTAACATCATTACAAAAGTGTCGCGTAGCAGCGGTGTCAATCACCCAGCTGAGCCTATTGTCAGGATTATCAACAATATTAGCTTCTACATTTATATTTGAAAATACTTCAATAATACTAGAGCTAGTCATCTTTTTCAATTTTGGGCATTGTGCCTTTACATGACCATTTTTATTACACATAAAACATGGTCCTATGACCTTAATAGACTTTTTAACTTTGGTAACATTTTTGCATTTAGCGTTAACATTTGAAAAATATACAGATGAATTGGAACTTACATTATTATTGTCATGATCCTTCCTCAACTGTCTAATCCTGCCCTCCTCCAAGGACAGTTCTTTCTGAATTTTATCCAATTTAAAATCAGTATCGCTCCAGCGATAAATGATTTGGATGATACTCTGGTACTGGGCTGGGAGATACCGGATGGCTTGGAATGCCACGTACACATCCTCCACGGGGTGATTCACGTTCTTGAGCTTGGTGACAGCTTTCCTTATCCTCGTACAGAATATGTCGATGGGCTCCTCGATTTCCGGGCGTAGACTGAAAAACTCGTCCAACAGATGAACTAAATTGGCGCGCGTTGGGGCCTCAAAATGCGCCTCCAACTTCTCCCACGCATCCGCCGGGCTGTCGTCGATGTCGAGCAGTTCTCTGTACTCCGCAGAGATATTTCGAAACAGGATGGAAAGTGCGCGGTCGCTGCTGCGCATGTACTCCTCTCGCTCGCGGCGTGACGTAGATTCGTCGACTGGTAATGCAGTACGGTTGATGTGGCCGTAACATCCTTCTCCTTTCAGGATAAATGAAATTTCATTACGCCAGGTGACGTAATTGTCCCTGTTTAACGCTTCTATGCCGTTGCTCACCTCCATAGTCTTTAACTGTGACTAGAGTGCGTTGTTTACCTTTCTGCTTGATGCAAATGGCGCCGGTCGCGGCCCCCGTCGATGGAATTCACAACTCTTCACTGCTGCTTTATCACGGATAAAAGTTATGGCCTTGACATACTACGGGCCCATAACCAAATGTCGGCGGCTATTTGCTGTGTTAGCTGAGCGACTTGACTAGAAAATTTGAAAGTCATTTGCAGATTTAGCAGTGTTGGTCATATCCCTATCCGAAGTGCTGGTAGAAAAAAAAATTTTGTAGCAGATGATATGCAGTAGTGATGTGTTTTCTCAAGAAAGCAAGCTCGTTAAACACAAACACAATTTATTTGTTGTGAGATCCATTGCATCAGATGAAGTTACAAAATAAAACACTGTAACATTCGTTGCAAAGCAAAACTATATACAATGAGCTAGCAAGCTCATGAAAAAGGTTTTTAACATAGTTTATGACTAGGCACACACTCTCAGTTACTATAACATCGGTAAGTAGAAAAAACAGCTACTGTACCACACATGCCGTGCACGTTAATGAAGCCACCATCATCAGGTCACACGTCATGGCTTTAGAAGTTAGACTACTCTCTACCGATCAAGGTCTGCCTTCCATACAAGGTCTTTCACCGTCGATCACCGTCTGATCGATCTGACTATACGTCGAGTCTTAAGTCTGCATAACTACAAGATCTTAAACTCTGAAAAGTCTCCCACGTCTACTACATGGTCAGTCAAGGTCTGTAAAGTCTCTGAATAACTGAGAATGTGTCCTATCATATATACACTGTGATGGGTACGCTCCGGAACACAACCGTTGACGGCAGCGCCCTCACTATATGCAAATCAGAATGCGCGCGCGGCGAGATGGCGATTTGCATGAATGGCATGTTCTGTTCCCGTCACGAGTCGTTCACGAGAACGGTAGAACCATTCTAAAAATGTAAACACGTTCTCGCGATAACGAGAATCGCGACGAAAACAGAACCAAGTTTCCAACAATAACCTTCTTTTTATTCACCCAATTTAGACCGGAACCCAGCAGGGGAGGCATCCACAGGGTCCGTACCCTCCTTCCTCTACCAACAACCTCTCGGAAGGACTTACGGACCCACATGTTTAACGTGATCGTACTCCGCGTGAACACGGCAGCAGTTTTGTCAGTGGAGGGAGTCGAACCCGGGCCTACCGAGTGAAATTCCCGCACGCTAACCACTGGGCTACCGCGACCTCCGCGACAATCTCCATAACTTTCTTTTTATTCACCCAATTTGGACCAGGACCCAGTGGGGGAGGCATCCACAGAGACCGTACCCTCCTTTCCCTGCCACCAACCTCTCGGAAGGAATTATCGACCCATATGTTTAAGGTGATCGTACTCCGCATCAGTGGCGGGAATCGAACCCAGGCCTACCGAGTGCAATTCTCTAGCCGCCTTTGGCGACCAGCCTGTTCGCTACCCTTGAAAATTCTGACCGTGGCAAACTCGTTGGCGCGACCTACCAGAAAGGTGTAAGGTAACTGCTTGGAAGGCCAGGAAGTGCCACACAATTTAGACCGGAACCCAATGGGGGAGGCATCCAAAGAGACCGTACCCTCCTTCCCCTACCACAAACCTCTCGGAAGGACTTGCAGTCCCACACGTTTAACGTGATCGTACTCCGCGTGAACACGGCTGCAGTTTTGGCAATGGCGGGAATCGAACCCGGGCCTACCGAGTGAAATTCCCGCGCGCTAACCACTGGGCTACCGTGCCATCCGCGACAATCTCCATAACTTTATTTTTATTCGGCAATTTTGGGAATCGAACCCGGGCCTACCAAGTGCAAATCCCGCGCACTAACCACTGGGGTACTTCACCCTCCGCGATATTCTTCATAACTTTCTTTTTATTCACCCAATTTAGACCGGAACCAAGTGGGAGAAGCATCCACAGGGACCGTACCCTTCTTCCCCTACCACCAACCTCTCGGAAGGACTTACAGACCCACATGTTTAACGTGATCGTACTCCGCGTAAACACGGCGGCAATTTTGGGAATCGAACCCGGGCCTACCGAGTGCAATTTCCGCGTGCTAACCATTGGGCTACTTTGCCCTACGCGACAATCTCCATAACTTTCTTTTTATTCATCCAATTTAGACCGTACCCTCCTTCCAATACCACCAACTTCTCGGAAGGACTCGCGGACCCACATGTTTAACGTGCTCGTACTCCGCGTAAACACGGCGGCAATTTTGGGAATCGAACCCGGGCCTGGTAACTGGTTGGACGGCCAGGATGTGCCACCCAATTTAGACCGGAACCCAGTGGGGGAGGCATCCACAGGGAACGTACCCTCCTTCCCCTACCACCAACCTCTCGGAAAAACATACGGACCCATATGTTTAACGTGATCGTACTCCATGTCAGTGGCGGAAATCGAACCCGGGCCTACCGCGTGCAATTCCCGCGCGCTAACCACTGGGCTACTTCGCCCTCCGCGACAATCTCCATAACTTTCTTTTTATTCACCCAATTTAGACCGTACCCTCCTTCCCCTACCACCAACCTCTCGGAAGGACTCACGAACCCACATGTTTAACGTGATCGTACTCTGCGTGAACGTGGCGTAAGTTTTGGCAGTGGCGGGAATCGAACCCGGGCCTACTGAGTGCAATTCCCGCGCGCTAACCACTGGGCTGCCGCGCCCTCCGCGACAATCTCCATAACTTTCTACATATTCACCCAATTTAGACGGGAACCCAGTGGGGGAGGCATCCACAGGGGCCGTATCCTCCTTCCCCCTACCACCAACCTCTCGGAAGGACTTACGGACCCACATATTTAACGTGATCGTATTCCGCGTAAACACGGCGGCAGTTTTGGCAGTGGCGGGAATCGAACCCGGGCCTACCGCTAACTTCCCGCGCGCTAATTTGCAATTTAAAATGACCATATGCTTAATTCCATCATCCTCATTCCATTGTTTCATTGTTCCATCATTTAAAATATCCATAAAATTAAAATATCCATTTAAAATATCCAAAAGTTAAAATATACATTTAAAAAATCCAGATCGTCCCATCATTTAAAATATAAATATAATAATTTATATAGAGCAAAGGCGCTCTATTTAGAACCGTGACGTCACCTCCACCTTGACGTCCCCACCCACCACCTTCCCTGCTTCAGCGAGGGAGAAACGAACGGAACGCCGAGCGGAACGGCGAGAAATTTAAAATCATGACGTCTTTAAAATTGCGATTCTGAAGTCAATTTTCATTATTTCTGGACCAGATTAGACTTGTAAGAATGCCAGATGTTTGACCTTTCTAAAAATGTAAATTATTAGTCGAAATTATGAGTACTTTTCACGATGCGAGAATTTAAAAACCAAAAATCGTTTTCTTGAGCCAAAAGTGACTTTTGTTTTAAAATCTTTAAAAAATATTAGAAATCGAAATGGAGATTTGAAATTGATATATTTTTACTCGCAATTGTCTGCTCTTTCCGATGGTGTGAGTTGTTTTTTTCTACGACGTCTGGATCGTGGAGAAAAAAGGGCAAAAAGGGCAAAAAAAGGTCGAAATCGCATAAAACATTAAATAAATAAAAAAATAATTAGAATTTTGAAAATCGGTTTTCACGTGTCCCCTTCCCTCCCCCCCGGGTGTCCGATTGCCAAATTTCGTAGCTCTCCGACGCGCGGTCGCGAAACGTATAGTGTATAAGACAGACAGACAGACGCACACACACACACACACACAGACATTGCCTTTTATTATTTAAGATGGATGTTCTTCCCACATATTAGATTTGTTTGCTAATGAAATAACACCAAATAATTTGATAAAACATGTGATTGAAATGCAGAAATATTTTAGAAATAAGCATAATGCTCGTGGGTTATTGAAAGAGAAAGAAGGCCTTGTGCCACAAATCCCTAATGATACGAAATGGAATTCTCAAGAAGAATGTTTAAGAACTTTTGTAAAAAAACTTTCATAAGTATAATGAAATACGATTGGAACGTATGGGAAAGTTCACATCCAAATTAGTAATATTTTAACAAATGCTGGAATTTTTGCTGAGGCATCACATTTATTAGAACATTTAAAAGTAGTTTGTTGCCAGTGATAAACTGCAGAGCAACCTGGCAACATTATCAGACACTGTAGAAATATGGCTAAATATATTGCAAGACCAAACCTTAGAATCCTACTATGAACAATCAAAAAAAGATTTCATCAAACCTTTGAATCATTCCATTTTCTGGCATATATGATTGATCGTAAATATTTTGGCGAGAAATTAAATGCTGAAGAAGAAGTTGCAGAACAGTGGCTTCTCGACAGGCATCCTGATTTTTTGCCATATATACGAGGCATGTTTTTTAAGTAAGTACCGTTTTGGAATTAAAAAAAGACGTGCAAAGATATCGCAATAATTTTATTTCTACATGAAAGCCTGTACCTTAATCTACTTTTCTACATAATTTCCGTGAATATTGAGGCACTTGTCATAACGTGGCACCAGTTTTTGAATACCCTCCTCATAAAATTCTGCCGCCTGACTTGTTAACCACTCACAACTGTTTTGACTTCGTTATCGTCTTGAAGACGCTGACCACCCAGGTGTTTCTTCAAGTGCAGGAACAAATGGTAGTCGCTGGGCGCCAGATCAGGGCTGTATGGAGGATGATCTAGAGTTTCCCATTTAAAAGATTTGATGAGATCTTTGGTCCGATTAGCCACATGTGGACAGGCATTGTCATGCAGCAAAACGATACCCTTACTCAACTTGCCACGTCTTTTGTTCTGGATTGCACGACGCAGATTGTTCAATGTCTCACAATAAGACGCTGCATTGATTGTCTCATTACGAGGCAGAAACTCCACTAGCAATACTCCTTTTTTGTCCCAAAAAACTGTGCACATGATTTTCCGGGCAGAAATTGTTTGCTTAAACTTCACTCTTTTGGGTGATGATGAATGTCGCCATTCCATGGATTGTTGTTTTGATTCTGGTGTGACGTAGGCCACCCATGTTTCGTCACCAGTAACAATTTGGTCTAAAAAATCTTCACCTTCATTGTGGTACCGCTCAAGGAAAGTCAATGCACTGCCTAAACGTTGGGTTTTGTGCAAATCCGTCAACATTTTTGGAACCCAACGTGAACACAATTTCCGGTAATTCAAGTTCTCGGTCACAATGCGATACAAAACACTACGAGAATATTGAGGAAACCAGTCGCACATTGATGAAATTGTAAAGCGTCTGTTTTCTCTCACCTTTTCTTCCACTTTCTGCACCAAATCTTCATTAAAGACCGAAGGACGCCCACTCCGTTCTTCATCATGCACATTTGTGCACCCATTTCCTTACCATTCCATCACTCATAATGTTTTGTCCTTAAACTTCACAGATCTCACGATGAATATCGATCGGTTTTACGCCTTTAGCACTAAGAAATCGTATAACAGCCCGTACTTCACAATCGGCGGGACTCACGATTGTCGGAGGCATCTTAAACACTCAGTAAACAACGTATACAATGAAGAATCAGACTGTAATGGCGTCAGTGCGTAGACAAGAGATGTAGGTAACCAGCGCGCATGCGCGGAACGCCGACCGTAGCGCTGCGGCGGCGGAATCGCAAAACGGTACTTACATAAAAAACATGCCTCGTATTAAAATTGAAAATAAAAGATGAAGATATGTTTCCAGCGAGCATGTTTTCGTTCTCAGAGGAAGTAATGGCACAATTTACAGCTAAAAAGTGGTGGCAATTGATGAAAATAAAACTGAACAAGACAGAGAAAAATCCAATATCCCAGGAATTTTGTGACTTTCTGGTGAAGCTTCACAGTTGTCGGCCAAGCTCTGCTGCCATAGAGAGAATTTTCTCTTCATATCAGGTGCGGACATTAAGGAAAGTCGTGAGTACGCGCGACACCATTGAGTAAACACCCCAAATTATTTTTAGTTATACAGATTTATTACAATTTCTATTGAAAAAAATCTGAATTTTGGGTTCAATTAAATTGAGAATTATTAAAAATTAAGTTATGAAATATGTCACTAGAAGGCAGCACTACAGCTTTCTTCAGAGGAGACTCATGAAAGTTGTAGTGCATAGAATTTTCAACACATAAGGGAAAATACAGGGATATTAGTTCAATAAAGCTATTCAATTTTTTCAGATTCATTTATATTGTTTACAGGATGTCAAAGTGCTACAAATGACTCGCTAACTGTTTATAGCTAGTTAGTACTTTAGTTTTCACAACGATTTTATCTGAATGCTTCGACCATAGACTTGGTTAAAATATAAAATTATTTTACGAACTTGTTTTTCAGTATATAAATTAAACTTATCTGACCTGAAATCAACCTGACCTATAGTCTATAAACTTGCCTGGTGGCACATAAATATGTACTTGAATATGTATATTTTCATTTTTTTTGTTCAAACCTAACCAATCATTACACATTTTTAGACTCTCCAAGTTCATTTAATGCCCTAAGTTTTTAAACAAAATGAGATTATCTCATACTTATGCACAAATATTTCACCAAGGAGTAAGTAACAGATTCAGCTGAAACAATAGTAACATTTTAAGTAAATTAAAGCTTTCACACTTTGGAAAACCCAGGTTAAAATACTAAAATATCGAAATTATAACCTTTATACTTCGCAAACAAAGAGATCATCTAAAGTCCTAACTTGTAGGGATTTCAAAGAGATCATCCAAAATTCAATTATATACACTTGTAGGGATTTCAATGAGCTATATTCTTGCATAATTGTTTACAGGTTTAGTTTTTGAGATAGCATTACAAACTTGAAAAAGGGGAAGTTTTCACTCTTCAATTCAACAAAACGATTACTCGAAAACTATAAGCACATTTTTAAAATATAAATATAGATTTAGCAACTAAATTTCCTAATAAATATTTTTATCCCTTACTATTTATATCTGTCTTTTATGGTTTCGAAGATATTTCGAGTGAAAATAAGTAAAATGGGAAAAAAAAAAAAAAAACTTGCTCAGACAGATACTTTTTTAAGCTTTTCAAAAAACAAGTTCAAAATATTAAAAAATTGAAATTAATTTTATATATTCACAATCTTGACCCTATTTCCTACAAAACAAGAAAATATATTTACATTTTTGTCTATTAGACTTGGAGGTATACACGACAAAAGTGTTTACGTTTTTTACAATGCTCTGATTTTCGTCATAAAAATCCCAATCATAAATGTTATTCAAACATAAAAAATATGTGCCCTTTTTCTGGTAACAGCACCCTGCCCATTTTTAATCCTGGGGGAAACTCTGATTATTGTACAATCTTCAGATAGAATTTGTATACGGGGTCCATGAGGTATCTCAGTATCCGCTATGTTTCCCAAGAAATCGCAGCTGCGCACATGGAATTGTGGGTAAAAATCCCCAACAATCTACCCCCTTCGTTCCCTCAAATAAGAAGGAACAAAATTCTACTGCCTTTCAAACCTGTATTTTGCCTGCTTAGACGGGAACGGTGACACGAGCAAAATGCGGCTATAATACCTTCTTTAAAATGTGTGTGTGAACGGGGCTTATTTGGAACTTTAGCCATAAACATTTTTGAACCTGTCTTTTCAGTATTGATGAATATTACTGTCTTGTACAAAATCAGATGACCACATGCCTCCTATATAATGACTTCATTCTTTATTAATCGTAAATTTTCACTACTGGAATTAACAATCTGTGGTCTTCCATCTCTGACCAAATTCACATCATGTTGCTTATCATCTAAACCATAGGTTCTCAACATGGGCGATAACGCCCCCTTGTGGGCGTTTGAGACTTTCAGGGGGGCAGTAGAAGACCCAGAGAAAATTAGGGGGCATTGAGATGGTACAGAGGGGTGGGGGCAGATAAAAAAAAAAAAGTTTAGAAAAGACAAAAAAAAAACCACGCTAATCACGTACTAACTAAAGTAAACTTTAATATTGGTTAATTTTTGTTATTGTATGTATTTTAATCATTTTTATCACGTGTGCGAAAATTCACATATTTCGGTAGTTCGGGAAGTGGATGAAAATTGAACATAAAGATTCCATTACATTCAGATCTACATTAAATTAGATGATATAAAAATTTTTAATTTTAGATTTGAATTAAAGATTTTCAAATCTTCCAATTTCACGTGAAATATCTTATATATAAATACAGGTAAAGTTAACAAAAGCCTGTTAATAAAAAATAGCAAAAAATATGCTTGTAGCAATTCAGTTATAACAAGTTTTGTTAAATAACACGATTTTTGCAATCCTGCAAGAATTGACAGTATTATCTGTGCTTGTTCTAACCCGCACTTTGCCCCCGCATCACCATTGACCCCGTGCTTTACTTCGGCACTGGGTGTTATAAACGAGTCACTGCATGTTTATCTTATTCCTGTGGATGCGTGTAATATGTCTCCAACCTATATAAAGGTAGTGATTTTTCATTTTATTTTCATTAGCATTATCGCGCGCAATTGATGACAGGGTTTTAAAAGTACACTAATACTACTCGCGTATCTGTAAAGTAAAAACCATGTCGGAAGCAAAAAAGAAGAGGCGGCAGTATAGTGTCGATTATATTAAGTATGGATTTATCGAAAATCCCACAAATCCATCATCGCCAATGTCCTTATTTGTCAAAAAACATTTTCAAATGAAGCGATGAAGCTTTCTAGGCTTCAAGATCATTTTAATAAAATACACCCGGATAAGAAAGACAAAGATGTGACCTATTTTCAAGACATGAAAAAGGAGTACGAAATTCAGCCAACTGTATCAAAACTTTTTTCATCAGCTTCTAAGCAAGACTATGACGGACTTCGAGCTTCATACAATATCTCATTGTTGATTGCTAAAACATGCAAACCACATACTATTGGGGAAGATTTAATTTTACCAGCAGCAAATGAAGAACCACTGTGCTCCATAAACCAGCTGCAGATATTATCCGAAAACTTCCTTTGAGCAATAGTTCTGTGCAAAGACGAATTGATGAGATGGCTGAAAACATTGAAGAATCATTGTGCAATCATCTGCAGACTTGCATTTTCAATTCAGCTGGATGAGTCCACTTTACCAACCAATGAAGCATTGTTATTGTCATGCGTGAGGTTTATCAAAGATGAGAAAATATGTCAAGAACTATTGTTTGCTATGAATTTGGAAACAGATACAAAAGGAGAAACCATATTTAATACACTGGAAAAGTTTTGTGACGAAAAGGAAATTCCTTTTAATAATATTTTGTCAGTTGCTACGGATGGCGCACCGGCTATGACAGGGTGTCACACAGGCTTCATAGCGTGCTTAAAAAATAAAGTTCCTGACGTGCTTGCTGTGCATTGCGTAATTCATCGCCAGCATTTGGTTGCGAAAAATTTGAGTGAACGTCTCCATACATCACTGCAATATGTTATCAGAGCAGTTAATAAAATCAGAAATTACTCTTTGAATGACAGATTATTTAGTCAGCTTTGCATTGCCAATGATGAAGATTTCAACCGATAGCTGCTTCACACAGAGGTGCGCTGGCTGTCAAAAGGTACTTGTTTGACTCGATTTTACAATCTGTTTGAATCTATGATAGAGTTCCTAGGAAACAAAGACACGTAATTGCGCGACAACCTTATCTCATCAAAGAACGATATTGCGTACTTGACAGACCTGTATAAATTGTTTAATGATGTCAATCTCCAACTTCAAGGCGACGACTTAAACTTGATTAAGACAAAAAATAGCATTGCTGCTTTCGTGTCCAAACTGCTATTATACAAAAGAAATATCGGCAGACGCGAATTCAATAACTTCCCAAATTTATCAGCAGTATCATTCAAGCACGACGACTTGCTTGTTTACTGTCAACACTTGGAAAACCTCCACAGTGATTTCAAGGAACGATTCCAGGACATTTTAAACAGGAACATACCAGACTGGGTTTTGGATCCTTTTTCAAATGTCAACACAGCAGGATAATCCCAGTTAGAAGAACTAATAGAACTGATGACAAATGAGAAATTAAAAATTAAATTCAAGAATGGCTACCAAGAATTTTGGCTGAAGAAGCTGATTTTGCAACTGTACCCAGGATTATGGTCGATTGTTCAACGATTTGTGATAGCATTCTCATCTTCCTATTTAGCTGAATGTGGATTTACTGCTGTAGCAACGTTGGTAACTAAAAAGAGAAATCGGCTCCATGTTACTGAATGTGGCGACTTATGGTTGTTTTTAAGTAAAATCGAGCCTGATATTAAAAAACTCCTTAAAATGCATCAAATTCAACCTTCTCATTAGATAAGTTATAAATTCAATGTCTTTTGAATGTTAATAAAAATACTTTTCAATATAATTAAGTATGCGTTTTAATTGTTTTCATTGAAACAGTCTTCTTTAAACTCAGAAATAGGATCGGGCCATATCCTATCTTACGACTATAGTATATAATATTACACGTTTAAATATAATCATGACAATAGCTGTTTCAGATGCGCAAGTAAAAAAAATTGGGGGGGCATTAGGAAAAAAAATATTCTCAAAGTGGGCAGTGGGCAAAAAAAGGTTGAGAACCTATGATCTAAACTGTTACATAAAATTAAACCACTTTGATGTTCATTCTTGGTGATAAAAGTTACTAATTGAACTGTATGAGGCATAATTGCAACTGGCTCACCCATTTTAAAAACTACACATTGAGGTACATTATCTACTTAAAAATTATTAAAAAAATCAAATTCATCCACATGTACCAATTTGGACATTCCTTGTTTTCAACCATTATTAAGTTAGGCGAATCAATAATGTTCCCACTCAAATTATTAAGGCCCTCAAATATACCATCCGACATCACATAAAACTACATTCTTTAATTGCACTTTATCGATTTCTACACTTCCAACTGTTTCTTGTAATCCTCCAATACCTCAGATCAATGTGAATTCATCATTATTAACTAATATTCATTTTCTTAGCAAAGTTGTGTTTCATCATTGAAATATCAGCAGCAGTGTCTATAAGGGCATCTATATTGTTTCCATTAACACAAATCAGCAGCAGTGTCTATAAGGGCATCTATATTGTTTCCATTAACACAAATAACTTTGTTCGTAGTAGTATTCACTAATGCATGAAATTTCTTTGGACATTCTTTTGTACCATACCTTTCTTGCATGACGTGCAAAATTTCAATCTTTTAGATTTTGTACAATCTTGAGCAAAATGACCTTTTCCATAACAGTTATAACACATATTTTGCAGGTTTACTTTGATCAACATATTTTTTATTGGTATCTTTTTTAATAAAATTTTCTCTTGTAACCCAATGTATATTTTTACTTTCTTTAAATAATTCAAATCCAGTCTGCTTCTTGAATGTATTTCTGATATCTATGTATTCGTCTATTTTCTCAGCCAATGAGAAAATACACGAATACAAATGCAGCTTTGTCCAATGATCAAAATAATGTTTTCTTTGCTATAATCATATCCGTTAACTGTTCAAATATATTCACTGACGAACTTGCAATCCATCCAATCAATATGTCTCTAATTCATGATAAAATTCCCTCCAAGATGTGTCTCCTTTTTTTAAATGAGAATAAAACAGTTGTCTTAATTTCTCTGGACCTAATCTATACCTTTTGAGTAGTAATATTTTAATATAATCATATTGTTCTGCCTTCCCATAATCATCTCTACGTTTTCACTAGGTAACTGACTAACTAAACAGGCTACCCATAAGGAATCTGGCATCTGCACTCGTTTCATTACCTGTTCAAAATGAACTAAATACAAACTGATATCTTCATTTTTCAGATCAAACTTAGGAATCTGTGATTATCAATTAAGTAACATTTTAGGAAATTTTTCATTTAATAATCCTATTTCAAATTTAGAAGTATTTGCCGATATCTCAAGCTTTTTAAGTTCTAATTCATGCTCGTGATTTTTCTGAGCCAATTGTTTTGTAGCTTCCTGTTCTCGATCATCAAATAAATTTTCTTACATGCCTTGGACCATATCTCCTTCATAATTTTCCTTATTTATAATTAATTTCCTGAGAACAGGAATTTTTAAATCATCAGTTTTATTTTCACTTCCTCAACATGTGCAATTTTTCATTGCAAGCTCTGGTAAAAGACATATTTAAAAAAAAAAAAAAAAACACTTTTATATAAAAAAAAAAATACAGTCTAATATCATTTAACTATCCCACTTCTGATATTGTAAACTTAAAATGTGATTTCCAATCAAGTAACATTATGGGGAATTTTTCATTTAATACTCCTATTTCAAATTTAGAAGTATTTGCTGATATCTCAAGCTTTTTAAGTTTTAATTCATGCTCTTTATTTTTCTCAGCTAATTGTCTTTTAGCTTCCTGTTCTCGATCATCAAATAAAGTTTCTAACATGCCTTGGACCATATCTCCTTCATAATTTTCATTATTAATACGAGTGATAATAGGATAATACGAGTGATAATAGGAAACTTTTATTTGAGCACCTTGAATACGTTCTCTATTTGGAACTTTAACCTTAAAAATTTTTGAACCTGCTTTTTCAGTATTGAGATGAATATTACTGTCTTGTACAAAATCATATGACCACATTCCTCATATAACAATTTCATCCTTTATTAATCGTAAATTTTCACTATTGGAGTTAACAATCGATGGTCTTCTATCTCTCACCAAATACACATCATGTTTCCTATCATCGAAACAGTTACATGAAATTAAGCCACTTTTATGTTCATCCTTGGTGATGAAAGTTACTAATTGAACTGTATGAGGCATAATTGAAACTGGTTCACCCATTTTAAAAACTACGTGTTGAGGTACATATCTACTTGAAAATCACGCAAAAAATCAAATTCATTCACATGTACCAATTTGGACATTCCTTGTTTTCTAACTATTTAAGTTAGGCGAATCAATTACGTTCTCAGTCAAAATATTAAGACCCTTAAATGTACCATCCGACACCACATAAAACTACATTCTTTAATTGCACTTTATCGATTTCTACACTTGCAGTAGCTCTTTAGCAAAAATTAAATTATACTTTGCACCATGAAAAGGAATATGTACGTTTAATTTTTAATTAAAGAACGATAATTCATGTTTTGGGCTAACAGCAGTCAAAATCATTTTGAAACAAGGCTGTGGGAAGATCCAAGATCAAGGATTTTATACTCTGTAGCAATTAAAGAAAGCTCGACTTGTAATCCTCCAATACCGCAGATCAATGGGAATTCATCATTATGGAAACTAATATTCATTTTCTTAGCAAAGTTGTGTTTCATCATTAAAACATCAGCAGCAGTGTCTATAAGGGCATCTACAGGGTGTTCTGGAACTCCATGTATAAACTTGGAGGGAAGGTAGAGAACATCAATAAGAATCATAATCGCATAGGAAAGCAGGAGCGGAAATGATGCCCTCAAGTGATACATAAAGACACAGCAAGGACACAATAGAGAAGGCAGTTTTAAGTGCCTTATTACACACAAAAAAGAGTACAAGGAAATTTTTCATTTAATACTTCTATTTCAAATTTAGAAATATTTACCGATATCTCAAGCTTTTTAAGTCACGCTCGTAATTTTTCTCAGCCAATTGTTTTTTAGCTTCATCATCAGTTTTACTTTCACCTCAGCAATACTGTGCAATTTTTCTTTGCAAGCTCGGATACAAGACATATGTAAAAAAAATACAGTCTAATATCATTTAACTATCCCACTTCTGATATTGTTAATTTAAAATGTGATTTCCAATGAAGTTATATTATGGGAAATTTTTCATTTAATACTCCTATTTCAAATTTAGAAGTATTTGCTGATATCTCAAGCTTTTTAAGTTCTAATTCATGCTCATTATTTTTCTCAGCCAATTGTTTTTTAGCTTCCTGTTCTCGATCATCAAATAAATTTTCTAACATGCCTTGGACTCTATCTCCTTCAAAATTTTCATTATTTGTAATCAATCAGGAATTTTTAAATCATCAGTTTTACTTTCACCTCCTCAGCAATACTGTGCAATTTTTCTTTGCAAGCTCGGGTAAGACATATTTAAAAAAAAATACACTTTTATGAAAAAAACGTGCAGTCTAATATCATTTAACTATCCCATTCTGATAATGTTAACTTAAAACTAATAAGAATTACTTACAAGAATAATGTAAAACCTTAGAAGTGCAACTTTATTTAATCTTTTACACAGCTTCAAAACATCAGTCACACTGCTGCAACCTGATCGCCACACGACTTAATCCATATTTGCAACTTATTTTTACAAACTTATCATATAAAATGTGTTGACTTGGTCATTGAGTCTAATTCATATTGTTACAACTTATTTAACCCTTTCGCGACGGTTGGCATGCCCGCGTGCCGGCTGTGAACTTGCATTCAGGGATGGACAGCACGCAACTCGTGACAGAGAGAACTTTACCCTAAACAATGAGTGGCATGTTGGTATGTATCAGTGTTTCTATGTGAAACGTTTTTATTTGAATTTATTTGGCTACTAGATGGCGTTAAATGCCCGTGGAAGCAACTTAAATGTATTTTGCAGATGCTTGACCTTGGCACAAGGAGAACTAATGAATTATTTCTCCATTTGGAGCGGTGAGACATGGTTCTGTAAAGTAAACAGACGGAGCACTTCTCGCAGCATCAACAATTTTATAATTGAGTTCCGGGTCTCCTTTTGATTTTAGCTTTTAATGATTTCGTTGGTGAATTACAGGAATATAAGAGAGTATTTTTGGGGTGGGGGAGGGGGGTAAAGGAATATGCGACAGTGAAATGATTAGGTTATTTCGGATAAAAATATGGCTGGTTTGGGACGTTTCCTTTCTGTGGAAGAATATATGCGTATGGTAAACGAACCAGGCAGTAATGAAAGCAATGCAGATAGTAAAGATTCGTGGAACAGTGTTATTTCTGATGATGAATCTGAAAATGCAATTGATTCTTTAGATTCTGAGCATACTATTATTACAACACCGCCAGCTTCAGTTGCTGTTTTTTCGAATGATGTTTGGACATGTGATTTCAAAAATCTGAATTCTTTGGAGTTTTTGAACATACCTGGAATAAATCACAATATCATGCCGCCTAATTTAGATAAGGAACTTGATTTTTTAGTATATTTTTTGATGATGAACTAGTAGAATTTATCGTAAAAGCAACTAATGAGTTTGCAAAGAAAAAATGGGAGAAAAATCTCCTCTCTCCTTCCACATCGAAGACGCCACCTGTTTCAAATGTATTTATACCTGTGACAGGAAACTAATTTCGTGTGTTTCTTGCACTAGTAGTTTTGACGAGCATTGTCAGAAAACCAAATCTTAAAATGTATTTTTCTAAGAATCCAATTATTAGTACTTCTTTTTTCAATTCAGTTATGAGTCGCGGTCGATTTATAGGAATATTACGTTACCTTCATTTTACTCTTGATAGTAATGCCCCAAAACTAGATAAATTGAAACTCGTGTTAGATGCATTAGTTTCAAAATTTAAATCTGTATACACTCCTAGAAGAAATGTGTTCATTGATGAATCTTTGTTCTCATGGAAAGGAAGGCTGGGATTTCGTCAATATATCCCCTCGAAAAGGTCCAGATATGGAATAAAAATATATAAATTGTCAGAATTGGAATCAGGCTATATACGGAATTTCCTTGTGTATACTGGAAAGGGCATGGAATTATCAAGCTCTGATGGTGGGTACGGAGAACGTGTTGTGAAAACACTTCTAAGTGAACTTTTAGGAAAAGGATATACTTTGTATTTGAATAAATTTTTTACCTCTCCTGTACTCGCAAAGTATTTGTTGTCTAAGAATACGCATATATGTGGTACAGTTTTAAAAAATCGGAAGGACATGCCAAAGAATTATCCATCTGTACCTAAAACATATACACTAAAAATTTTAATATTTTGATAAAAGAAAATTTGTATGAAAAATATACATCAAATAGAAAATAAGTATTTCCTTTCTTCCTGAAAAAAGTAGAATGCTGTGTTGAACGGGTGATTTTTAGTGAATTTTTTTCGAGAGTTAGGCTTACCGTAAAAAATTAGCAGTCTTTTGGGAACAGTTCGGAAACGAAGCGCTCCGTCCTTTGGGCCACGGCAGTTTCGGAATACCGCCGTCCCGAAAGGGTTAAGAGGATTGTTTTCTCAAACTCAAACAAAATCGCTTACTAACACTCCAAGTGGTAGGGGGAAAGGCATGTCCAAAAATGTGCCTTCTCCTGCATAGAAGTATGATTGACAAGTTACCTACTCTTTGAAGCAATACGAAGGGATGTTCTTAGCAGTTTCACTGACTGATTGCCCTCCAGCACAGACTAACTAATTGGGCCCTCCAGGCACACTTATTCTTGGAAACACAATCCCGAATGTTGAAGGCATCCAGTCTAGGCAAACCACTTTAGAAAAATATTTGAATGGTCAGTTGCATTGGAAAGAAAAGAGGAACAAGTTGCCTAATTCAAAGTAGAATTTACTGTTGCTTATCCCAGAAAAAGTGTTTAAGTCAATATTGAAATCTAATTAAATGTTTTTTACACACTGTGTGTGAGTGTGAAGACCTAGACCGTCCGACTCATCCAGAGGACTTGAGTATCTAATTGGACGGCCGGGAAGTACACACTGTGTGTGTAAAAAAACAATGTGTACTTTTTACACACTTTTATTTGACTTCGATTAGAGTATACAGGGTGTTTCAAAAAGATAACCCGTAACAATACACCTTAGACGAGTATTTCCCCCCACCGGAGAATGTTGGAAATTTATGAAACCTTAACCTTATTTCTATTTATGTTGTACACACAGCATTTAGATATATTTATATAGGACAAATAGAAAACTTGCATTCCTCTAAAATGTTTCACTGACTGATTGCCCTCCAGCACAGACTAACTAATTGGGCCCTCCAGGCACACTTATTCTTGGAAACACAATCCCGAATGTTGAAGGCATCCAGTCTAGGCAAACCACTTTAGAAAAATATTTGAATGGTCAGTTGCATTGGAAAGAAAAAAGGAACAAGTTGCCTAATTCAAAGTAGAATTTACTGTTGCTTATCCCAGAAAAAGTGTTTAAGTCAATATTGAAATCTAATTAAATGTTTTTTACACACTGTGTTGAAGACCCAGACCGTCCGACTCGTCACCAAGGACTTGAGCATCTATTTGGACGGCCGGTTTTTTTTTTTACACACTGTGTGTAAAAAAACAATGTGTACTTTTTACACACTTTTATTTGACTTCGATTAGAGTATACAGGGTGTTTCAAAAAGATAACACGTAACAATACACCTTAGACGAGTATTTCCCCCCACCGGAGAATATTGGAAATTTATGAAACCTTAACCTTATTTCTATTTATGTTGTACACACAGCATTTAGATATATTTATATAGGACAAATAGAAAACTTGCATTCCTCTAAAATGTTTCACTGACTGATTGCCCTCCAGCACAGACTAACTAATTGGGCCCTCCAAGCACACTTATTCTTGGAAACACAATTCCGAATGTTGAAGGCATCCAGTCTAGGCAAACCACTTTAGAAAAATATTTGAATGGTCAGTTGCATTGGAAAGAAAAAAGGAACAAGTTGCCTAATTCAAAGTAGAATTTACTGTTGCTTATCCCAGAAAAAGTGTTTAAGTCAATATTGAAATCTAATTAAATGTTTTTTACACACTGTGTGTAAAAAAACAATGTGTACTTTTTACACACTTTTATTTGACTTCGATTAGAGTATACTGGGTGTTTCAAAAAGATAACACGTAACAATACACCTTAGACGAGTATTTCCCCCCACCGGAGAATGTTGGAAATTTATGAAACCTTAACCTTATTTCTATTTATGTTGTACACACAGCATTTAGATATATTTATATAGGACAAATAGAAAACTTGCATTCCTCTAAAATGTTTCACTGACTGATTGCCCTCCAGCACAGACTAACTAATTGGGCCCTCCTGGCACACTTATTCTTGGAAACACAATCCCGAATGTTGAAGGCATCCAGTCTAGGCAAACCACTTTAGAAAAATATTTAAATGGTCAGTTGCATTGGAAAGAAAAAAGGAACAAGTTGCCTAATTCAAAGTAGAATTTACTGTTGCTTATCCCAGAAAAAGTGTTTAAGTCAATATTGAAATCTAATTAAATGTTTTTTACACACTGTGTGTAAAAAAACAATGTGTACTTTTTACACACTTTTATTTGACTTCGATTAGAGTATACTGGGTGTTTCAAAAAGATAACACGTAACAATACACCTTAGACGAGTATTTCCCCCCACCGGAGAATGTTGGAAATTTATGAAACCTTAACCTTATTTCTATTTATGTTGTACACACAGCATTTAGATATATTTATATAGGACAAATAGAAAACTTGCATTCCTCTAAAATGTTTCACTGACTGATTGCCCTCCAGCACAGACTAACTAATTGGGCCCTCCTGGCACACTTATTCTTGGAAACACAATCCCGAATGTTGAAGGCATCCAGTCTAGGCAAACCACTTTAGAAAAATATTTGAATGGTCAGTTGCATTGGAAAGAAAAAAGGAACAAGTTGCCTAATTCAAAGTAGAATTTACTGTTGCTTATCCCAGAAAAAGTGTTTAAGTCAATATTGAAATCTAATTAAATGTTTTTTACACACTGTGTGTGTAAAAAAAACAAGGTGTACTTTTTACACACTTTTATTTGACTTCGATTAGAGTATACAGGGTGTTTCAAAAAGATAACACGTAACTATACACCTTAGACGAGTATTTCCCCCCACCGAAGAATGTTGGAAATTTATGAAACCTTAACCCTATTTCTATTTATGTTGTACACACAGCATTTAGATATATTTATATAGGACAAATAGAAAACTTGCATTCCTCTAAAATGCCCCCCCCCCCCCCCGACCAAAAAAATTCTGAAAGTTCCACTGGTCGCAGGCCTGTAGTTCCAACAGAAATGCTTTAAAAAAGTTCAGACTAAGACTGTTTTGATCATGCAATGCTAAAGCACAAATTTTAAGTTTTTATAGTAGCCTGTCATGGACCAGTAATATGCATTATAACTTGAAAACTTTAGAAGTTAGAAAGTTCGAATTTAGTATATCATTGCCTTTTACAACATATTGTTGTTAGGATTGCAGCTTACCGGTTCAGCCCATTCCAAGCCCACCATAGAAACATAGAAATTTTAGGAGAATAGGTCGAGAACCAGAGCAGCTAAAAAGTTCTAATTTCACATTTTGTTGCATTTCATATTATATTTTAATTCTTTGGATTTTAAACAGTACCGGTACAGCCCGTCATAAGGAGATAAAAGTTTTTGTTTTGTGAGTAACATGAGAACCGGAGCAGTAAAAATACCCAAGTTTGGCTCATCATCACCTTTCCTGGTTAATTTTTGTTATTTTAATTTTGAACTATACTCAAAAGTAGAAAAAAAAACTAGTTGCAGTGTTTTCATTGTTATTCAAAACATTTATTAAAATATTTAATTCTCCTAAATGGAAGTATTAAAATCTGTGTTAACGTTGCATAAAGTTATTTTCGCAGACAGATCTGAAGAATAAAACATCCTGGTCACGTTTGTAAACAAATTTGCAAGAAAGAAAAAATTTTATCAATATATGCCATAATGGAAAACTCTAGAATTGTATTAGAAGATAAGCCTGTGCTATTTATATTTTGTTTCAATAATTGGCTAAACACAATATGAGTTCTGGCTGAACACAAAATACAAAAACACAATAGATGAGTGTCTTCCTTACCATATCTGAGTTGGAAAAATATTTTCTAAAATAAAACAGATTTAAAAATATAAATCATTCCCGTAATCTTTAAATCGGAAGACTGTAATTGATATAACCTAATCAAAACTGCAATATCTTTCATTTCTAAAATTTATTTTATGTCTTTGTTATTTACATTTAATAAAAATCCTCTGCCATATAAACACATTTGGTTTAATTGTGTTGCTGAGCAACATATCATTTTCTTCCAGTAAATTTGCGGAGAAAATATAGTCTGCATAATGCTATCTATCTCTATGGAAGGTTCGTTTTTTCTGAATATATCGACATCCCCTGGTCCTAGTAATTCGAAACACGAATTACATTTCAGGTGGGGTTATTTCAAGGTTACCACAAAATTTCATGAAAATCTGTGCAGCTTCTTTGAAGATGAGACAAACATTCACAACATAGATTTTCAATTTTATTTGTATGGTTTATCACTCATGTATGAAATCAGTGATTACATAAATTGAGTTATGTTATTTTAGACTTGAAAGTATATCTATATTCAATTAAATATTTGTTTTATTTAATTTCTAGCTAACCACTTTTATAGTACAGTACGCGACCTCTTATCCGGCGTTCCAATATCCGGACTCTCCCAAAACCGGTAACCTTAAAATCCCGCCAAATGCTTTTTTGCTTTAATTAGCAATATCAATTAAAAAAATGCATTGAAACCTACTATTTTAGAGGGTTTGAAATAAGACGCGCAAACCTCGCACGAAATTCAAAATTCCCGCGCAGAAAAAAATGCCGCGCGCACTCGCCGCCGCTGATTCTTCTTAAATTTCGAAAACGAACACGAGGAATTCTCGCGATAACGAATGAAAATATTCCGTGGATCATGTTTTTTCAGAGAAGTTCCACAATTCCTCTTTTCCGGAAAACATCGGAAGTAGCACCGTTTTCCCCAAAAATTTCCTAAGCGACTGCATCCGGCCGTCACCCCCGATAGTAGCTCTCGGAGGTGACGATCCGGCACGGGCGAGACCGTCACATTGACGGCGAGACGCGTCATTCCATTCTTCGCTAGTTTCGATAGGAGCCGCGACTTGTCTGTAACTAACTCCTGTATAGTATAATACAGGAGTTACTTACGACCAAGTCGCGGCAAGGTGCTTTTCTAATGGCGTTTCATTTTTTTTCTGGGTGTATAGGGCAGAGCACACTAGGCACAAAGGTTTCGATTTTTCCGAATTCGTTACATTTTCTTTTCTGCGTTTTGTTCCGGGACTTTGATTTTCGGTAAAAGTATTCTAACTTTTTCGCTAGAAATATCCCGATATCGCTAAAGAAATCCTACGCTCTTCAAACGCGATGTGCCTCGCAGAATTCACACTATTTTGCACAATTTAATAAACATTTATTGGAAAAGATGAAAAAAAAAGAGTCATCAGCGCATTTACGAGAGGATAGAAACGTTTAAGTAAGAAATTCCCGAAATTAAATGAGAGTTAACTTTTGCCGAAATGCAGAGAAAAGTATAGCAGCTATAAAATGTCATTCAGGGCCTTCTGATTGATCTCTTTAAATACTTAACCTAAGCAATAAACTTGTCATTTTCTCAGGAAAATCCATTTTTTTTTTCATCTTCGTGGAAATATACACATCTTCAATATTTTAAAAAACGTTGATGGAATTCCAAGATCAAAATCATTTTCAATTAAATCCTATTATTTGGATGAAAATGGCTATTTTGGACCGAAAATTCACCCTAGCAAAAAGTTCCATTGCAGTATATTTATGGGGTTTTAACGTGTTACATTTATTAATTAGTAATTTATAGAAGACATAGAAATATCGCGAAATGTTTTTTATTTAAACACGATCGCCGGTATATTTCGTTTTATTTTTAAATATTTTCCATTTTTTCAATCTGCTTCCATCCACTAATATTTTTATATTTTTTGTGCTTTTTATGCTGGGATATTATCTTTTAAGCATATTGTTGGTGAAAATGAGATATATGTTTAGGATAACGAAATTAATTTTTTTTAAAATTTATTCAGGCATTAGAATTATAAAGGCTTATTAGAAACACATTTGAAGAGCATAAATTAGAATTTGATATATTTGCACCCATAGTTGAATATCTCATTTCAATTAAAAATGAACATCCTTCTCATCTTAATTTTATTAAAAGTACTTTAAAATATTTTGAAACATATGAACAAAGGTGCTTCTGCCAAAATATTAGATGAATATGGTGAGAGCCCACTTTAGTTGAAATGTTAAAAAAAAAAAAAAGACTTCTAATAACTACCCTGAATAATCAACTTTTTTCAGACATATTTTTCTTTCAAAATTTTTCTTAATCACTAAATTTAATACTATAATTACATGTAATTTGCATTTTAGTTAACCCATATAGATTGTAAAAAAGCTTTTTTTAATACATTTATGTTTTTAAAATTAATTATAATTTTCTATAATGACATTTGAGACCATTCCAGTAAGTTTTAGAAAAAGTTTTCCGAATTACGAAAAAACCCCTTATCCAGAATGCCTGAAGTCCCAAGCATTCCGGATAATAGATCCTGTAGTATTGAAATGTGAGAATAATTTTTTGTTATAAAAGTTTGCCTTCTGAAACATTTTTTTTTTCTTTTACTTGTTTTTAATTTAATGTATCTTGGCATATTAAATGTATAAATGCTTGATCGTTGATTATTTGATCTGAGTGTATGACAGTCCAACATGCTTAACACAATCTAAAATTGTAAATTTCTTCCAAGCATCCATCAGAGTAAGAGATTCATCATTCTCCATTTGTTCTAAGATATACCTGAAAGTTTGCTTGATGTACAGTGCTTTAAAAGTCGAAATTATCCCTTGATGTAACAGCTGTAATAAGGAAATTGTATTCTTTGGTAAAAAAACTTTTACATTTTCGTGTTGTAAATCTGGAGGATGACCTGGTGCATTATCAATTAATAGAAGAGCCTTAAAAGGCAATCCCTTTTTAGTTGAATAATTTTTGGCATCTGGAATAAAGAAGTTATGGAACCATTCATTGAAAGCTATGGCAGTGACCCATGCTTTTCTATTAGCCATCCAATAGACGGGAAGGTTGTTGATATTTATTCCTTTGAATGATCGTGGTGATTTTGATTTGCTAATCAACAATGGTTTCATCATATAATCACCAGAAGTATTGCAACAGAAAAGAACTGTTATACGACTTTTCGCTACTTATGACCTAGGGGCGGCATTTCAGCATATCATTTGGGGGTGCGAGATTTGTATGTATGAAAATCCACAATATGGAATAAATAAAATGTTTGTTAACAGGAGGAGGGGGGGGGGAGGGATCACAAAATTGAATTGATGTTGAGAATCGGATAATTTTAAGAATCGGATTTTTGACTCATCATACTTTCCCTTTACATACATTATTCATAATCATACAACATAACATTTTTCATTGAAGGGGAATTTAAAATGACCAACCATTCATTTCGGCAACATATCCGGAACACTGGGAGTAACACTGGGCTTTCAAAACAAAATTCGAAATCCAAGAAATTGTGACCATAATAACCTCACCCCTTGTGGTCCATCACCGTTGTGGGGGAGGGATGACACAAACGAGTCCCCATCAAGGCGGAGCTAAACTCCTGAGACAACCTGTTACCGATCTATCAATGTCAAACTTTGAGACGGTGCTATCATGTAGAGATTGGATATTTTCATTTTGCCTCTATTCAGTGCTTGACCAATTATAAAATTTGGATTCCAGATTTTCTTTTTGCATAAAAAAATAAAATCTTCAATCTTTCTATAGAGTTTTTGATATTTTTTTAACTTGATTCAAATGTTTTCTATCGATGAGCCAAAGTTGGAAAAACAAATTTTTGCACTTATTTTTGCACTTCACGTTAATTTTAAAAATTCTTCTGATGAATTTAAAAATAATTTTAAAACTTTCCCAATTGCTTATAGTCCGATTCGTTGTTTTGCAAAAAATTCCAGGAAACAACTTCAAAATACAATGCTTTATTTAGCTATTTTCATTCCCCAATTGATTAACATGGGATTCTCAGGTTAGCTTCAGGCAGGGAAATTTCGTCAAGTATTAGGTTTCATTGCTATGATCTCTTAGTTTTATAACTTGGAAAAGTCAGGGGTTTCTATAATATCCAATTTATATGCTTGTCTTTAATATTGCATATATATTAATTAATATCCTGTTTTATATTTCAGCCTTTTCCATGGACCAAGACATCCCGGACTATGATATGGACTCGGAAGATGAAAAATGGCTTTCTCAGCAGGCTGAAAGGCTAGATATTAAGCCTTTACAGTATGAGGAAATGATGGACCGGTTAGAAAAATCTAGTGGACAGCAGGTAAATCTACTAGAACTTTGTTAGAAAAAATTGCAAGTTTCTTAATTTGCCTGTATAATGAAAAGAAAAATTACGAGATTATTCTAATGTAATACTTTTTAAATATAGCATAAGAAAACTTAATAGTGCGGATGCCTTAATGGCCATGCTGAAAAATCTGAGACTCCTTAGAAGACTTTCAACAATAAACTGCCTTGTTTTATATTGTGTACTAAGAAAATCATGAAAACCTAAACAAGTGCTACCTGTAATTATCTAAGCTTACATACAAAATATACACTTTCTCATGTGTTTCAGTTCTTTAGCTGTTTAAGAAAAAGGATAAAATAATTTACTAAATAGTTCATATGTATTATACCCACTACTTTATATGTACACACAGGTATCAATTTAGTATAATTGTGAATCAACAGTTGCTACACAAAATTGATCTTGCATAGCAATTGAATGGTTTTGATTAGCAATTGAAAATTTTACTTAATTTAAAAAATAAATAAATAAAAACAAACAGAAAAATTTCTTAAAAAGGATTTCTTTCTGAGTGTACTCCAAATTTTTTTTCTAATAAACCTAAATCATTCTAAGTATCTAAATAAACAATAATATTCTAATAATGTCGTTTTATAAATATGTCTTCATTTTGTTAAAAAAGATAATATCCATGTATAAAAAGCAAACTAACTGTAAAAATATTAGTGAATGCAGGGTTCGTATGCTTCCTACTTTTTAAAAAATTTTACTTATTTCTCCTATTTTTTCCTGCTTTTTCATACTTTTTAAAAAGAAAAAAGTTATTTTCATATATTACACCTCTAATCCAGATATCTTGTATCATTGTCTGGCAGCAGAACACGTGACAAACAATGGTAAAGGGATGTGACCTGTTGAATGTTGAGCTGCCAATCATTATGGATTTTCCTTAATTTTTAGGGATATCTGAACAAAATTACGGATTATGAAAAATACCGATTCTTTTCAATCTTTTTTTCTTTTTCCCATCTTGTAATTATTGGATATTAAATTGACAAAATTTGCTTATTTTCATATTTTGGCTAATTATTCATGTTAATTTTTTAATTATTTTCACACATTTAGTATAATTGCGCAATTCAGTAAATTTTTATGTAGTCTTGGGAGACCACAAGAACCCTTTTCCAACTATCTACATCCTCTAAATATTATTCATTAGATTGACTAGACTAGTTTATTTTCACATGTTGGTTAATTTTTCAATTATTTTCTTATAAATGGTGGAATTGTGTAATTTAGATGGTATCACATACATTGCCAAGCATTGACTAGTATCTTTTACCTTTTTTGACTAAAATTTAGTTTATTTTCGTATTTTAGTTAATTTTAAATTATTTTTACATGAATAATGCGATTGTGCAATTCAATTTGCACAGACATATACTTTCTGTGCAGTTCTGAACATTAAACTAATTTTCCTTAGATATATTTTTTTTTTCGGTTATTCTCAAACATCTTTTATACCCACTTATAATTTTAAAATAATCCAACAAATTTCAAATTCCTATTTTTTTCTACTTTTTAAAGAAAGAGTTTCTATTTTTGTTTCTACTTTTTTTGAAAAATCAGTATGAACCCTGGTGAATGCAAACAGATATATTTTAATATATCTGATTAAGAGAAGATAAATTTTAATAAGGGAATATATTTTTAAAAAATCTGATGTAGGCAGCACATGAATTTCCTTATATAATATAATGGACTTACTACTTTTACATTAAAAAACATCTGATGTGAGCAGTACATAACTTTCCTTACATAATGCAATGAATTTACTACTTTTACAGTAAAAAAGGGTATTCTTATAGTAGATACTTATATTCTTTCCAAGATATTGAATTTTCGTCAATTAGACATCATTTTCATTGTTTTCGCATCATTTTTATCAATTTGGTGAGATTTTCGTTAATTTGGCAACATTTAAAAAAGTTGCCAAGTTGGTGATAATCTGCCACATTCGAGCAACAGGTTACTGATATCTACTCAAGATTAATGTTGCATTTGTATGAGAACAAATTATAAAAATGAGTAAAAGCAAAATTTGGGTTTAAGAAGTAGTTGCTAGAAAGAGACAGACAGATTCACACACTTAAAATGTAAACTTTATTAAAGATGATGGTTCTGGTGATTAAAAAAACTACTTCAGAATGATTGATGAGAACCTACCATATTTGCCCAAAATAGTTTGAACTATCAGAAAACTGACAATTAATTGGTGGTACTCTTCAGTAAAGTATAAAAATGTCTGTGCTCATGAACATTTTAAACATTGAAGTTGATTTTATTTCTCTACTAACCGCCTTTTGCGACCAGCCTGTTCGCTACCCTTGAAAATTCTGACCATGGCAAACTAGTTGGCTCATAACCCCATGGAGTTGTTGGTAAGGTAACTATTTGGACGGCCAGGAGGTGCCACCCAATTTAGACCGGAACCCAGTGGAGGAGGCATCCACAGGGACCTTACCCTCCTTCCCCTACCACCAACCTCTTGGAAGGACTTACGGACCCACATGTTTAATGTGATCATACTCCGCATGAACATGGCGGCAGTTTTCGCAGTGGCAGGAATCGCGTACCCGGGCCTACCGAGTGCAATTCCCATTAAACTCTATCATCACGTCCATCTTATCTGCAAGTTTGGCTTGTTTGAAAAATGAGCATATCCACACCTTCTATCATGTCCTTCTGAGAGGTTGGTGGTAATGTAGGGAAAGGAGGGCACGGTCCCTGTGGATGCCTCCCCCACTGGGTACCAGTCTAAATTGGGTGGCACTTCCCGGCCGTCCAAATGGTTACTCTACACCTTTCTGGTAGGTCGGATAGTTTGGGTCTCAACAACAACACCTATCAAAATCTGTGCTGTCATGTATGGGCGGTTTTAGATATAAGCATGTTGTCACAATATAGAATATAAATGTTAGAAAAAGTCAAGTAGAGACTTTTCACTCCAGATAATTTAAATTATTTTAACATTTTTAAACTTTGATTTTCACATCTTTGGAATGTTTTTAATTAATTCAAATCTCAATATTTGCAGGTTATAACTTTGCAGGAAGCTAAGGTTTTGTTAAGAGATGATGATGATATTATCATTTCTGTGTATGACTATTGGTTAAATAAAAGGCTAACAACAGTGAGTATGCTTGTGTATGTAATTTAAAGCTTCCATATCATGTTAACATTTCAGTTTTGATAGACAGTTTTAATTACTTTTAACAGCAACATCCGCTGATACCACAAGTCAAAACAGAAAAACGAGATGGTTCAACGAACAACAATCCTTATGTTGCCTTTAGGCGGCGTACAGAAAAAATGCAAACAAGAAAGGTAAAGTAAAATCTCTTAAATATTGTAACTAAAATTTTCTATGCTATTAATAAAAGACATCTGCATAAGTTTCGACTAGCCACATATCTTATTTTGAGTTTTTTTTTTTTGTTGAACTCGGACTGCATTTGCAAATTTTGAGACTGGGTGGGATAGGGTAAATGTTTTGAAAATTTCTTTTTTAAACATAAAATTTATAGGAATGTTTTGTTACATTTAGCTATGAAGTTTAAAGACATCTTTTGCATAATTTCTCTTGAATGTTTAAATGAAATTAATTTAGCACAATTTCTGGATCAATCAGTTCCTAACAATCAAGATATTTATTACAGCCGAGTTTTAATCTCAATGACAATATCATAGTAAAAGATCATAAAATGTTTTTTAAATAAACTTTGATTGCAATCTGTAAAATGTTTCTTGCTTATTTAGGATTTTTTTTATCAGTTTTTTCTATCAAAATGAGCAATATGTGATTTTTGCAATCTGAAATTATTAGCAAATCATATTTCATCAATATTTTTCTTTCCAAATTAGTCAAAAAATAAAAGTTCTTTTCAGTTTAATCTAATTGGTTTTTACATCATTTGAAATACAAAGGATATATGTTATCTTTGGGTCAAAATGCTGAAAAAAGAAAATTACTGACTAGAATGTGATTTGCCATTTTACTTTTTATGCAGGAAAATTATTTTTAAAACATCCTTTTAAAGAAATGGGGATATACTTTCTGAACAATGTTAAAACAGTGATTTAGGTACTTAAATAATTCATGTCTGTAGTTTTTTAGTAAGTACACAAAATTAATTTATAAAAAATAGTTGATGCCTATGGTTATTTTTTTAAACAGCAATTAAACAAAATTGCTTCATATCACAAATTACTACAAGAAAAACCTTTTGGATTTTCATTAGTTTTCATTTCCCAGTAACTACTAGGGAATCCCCTTATTCGATAACTCTTACCTTCCCATTTCGTATGACATTTGCATAACATATTGCATCATTTAATTGTTTAAGTTTGTTAGCTCACAATATTTAATCAATTGTTCGTGTTATCAGCCATACATAGTGCTATCAATCGTGTATTTTAATATTTCTGACCTTAAGAAGTGAAAAAAGGGATTTTTATCTAGATAAAATTTTTACCCTAGATAACATGCAACAAAATGTCAAAAGTTTCAAGGATACGTAAAAGACACACCATTTCTTTAGAAGTTAAATTAAAAATCTTGAACTAGCTACTATCAGAACCAATAAGGAAAATGAGAATGCCATATGGAAATTTGTCATCTGCACATCAAAACTTAGTTCCAAAACATCGTCATACATTAGAGATGAAGTGTTAGTAAAAATGAAAAAATGTGTAGTGCTTTGGATGGAGGATTTATTGCAGAAGAGAATACCTGTAGATGGAAATATTATAAAGCAGAAAGCACTACGAATTTATAAGCAAGTGCAGATATTGGAGCCATCAGCAAGTCGTCAAGATAAGAGAAAATAATTTTTGGCTAGGATGGATGGCTAACAGGATTTCTTAAAAGAAATGCATTTTATAATTTAAAAATTAAAGGAGAAGTTGCATCAGTAGATGAAGAGGCTGCTAAAAGCTTTCCAGCAAAACTATCCAAAATAATCGAAGATGAGGGGCTATGTTTCCGACCAAATTTTCAATGCCGATGAAACGGGTCTATTCTGGGGGGAAATGCCTGCTAAAACTTTTATAGCAAAATCTGAAAAAATTGCGAGTAAGTTTAAAGTTTCTAAAGATCAGGTGACATTTTTATTGTGTAGCAACGCTTCTGGTGACAAAATTTTAAAGCCTCATTTAATCAACCAATCATTAAGGTCACATGCTTTGAGAGGAAAAAACATTCAACAGTTGCCGGTTCATTGGAGGGCGAATAAAAAGGCCTGGATGACAGCAGGTATATTTACAGAATGGTTTGAAGAATGCTTTGTTCCTGAAGTTAAAAGCTATATGGAGCGACAATGTCTTGATTTTAAAGTACTTTTGGTCGTAGATAATGCGCCCAGTCATTCGGTATTAGAGCATCCAAATGCTCAAGTAATCTTTTTGCCACCTAATACCACTTCCTTGATTCAACCATTGGACCAGGGTATAATCGCTACCTTTAAGCTGTATTATACTCAATGAGCATTCCAACATATTTCAGATGCAGTACAGAAGGACAACCTCACAATTGTTGATTCATGGAAAAAATATTCGATTATGGATTGCATTACATATGCTTCATTGGCCAAAGAGAAGTTAAGAGTATCAACATTAAATGCTTGCTGGAAAGCACTTTGGCCAGAATGCAACAAGAGTGGAAACTCAGTGCCTCAAACAACGATGGAGTCTTCTAAAATTATATCCTTGGCACACGAAATTGGAGGAGAAGGATTTGAGAACCTGCAAATTGAATACATCGACGAATTAATGATAGATAAAACTCTAGATGTCAAAAACCCAGGCTACTCGACTCACCCTTGGGCATGAGCAGCAGATGTGGCCGGTAAACCTCTAGATGTGGATGATCTGATTGATTTAATAACAGATGATTTTTAATAGTACTGAGGATCATAATAGCGATAACGAGGAAGAGGTCGAAATATGCCAGCTAACTGCTAGTTTAATTGGCGAGGGTCTAACATTTGGGAAATCTATAGTGAATCATTTTTTAAAAATTGATCCAAACTTGGAACATGTCCTAAATTTTGAACGAGATATGAAGAATTGTTTGGCTGGGTATCGAATTGTATAAAGAACTTAAAAAACCAAAAGTTCAACTGTCTGTAACAGATTTTTTTAATAAAAAAGTTGACAGCACAAGACCTTTCTGAAAATGGTTCGGCAGTTCAAAACTGTATTACTGGACTAAAGTCTCCATTAAAAGAGCTTGACGGAAGGGGATATCTCTAGTGACAATAATGACTTTGGTCTAGTTCGTCGCTAACAATTGCGCTTATTATCAAGTAGCGACGAATAATTATGTAACTAAATATTGTTTCTTTATTTCTATTTTTAATTTTGAGTTTTCTATTCTTAATTTTGCATTAACAGATTCCTTTTTTTTTTTTCTCTCTCTCTTCTCTCTTCTTGCGCTACTTATTTTTACCTATGAATTATGTATTTTAAGTTTTATTGCTCAATAAAATTGTTGCATATGTAGTATGTATATATATCATTCGTATGCATATCAGAACTTTTACAGTTTTCAGCATTTTTTTTACACAGTTTTTAAACTAAATATAATTCTTTATTTCATCTTACTCGGTTTTCGGATAACATGGAACGTATCCCCAATTTTACTATAGGAAACTTATCTTTTTTTTTACACGAATTTCTGAGGAACTTATCTACTGTACTTAAAAAAGAGTTAGGTGTATAATATTGCTTAGCAAAGGAATTAGGTCTAATGCATTTATATTGCAGACAGTTTTATTAAATTTTTCCGATTTATATAATGAAGAAATGTATATAAAAATATATTTTATCGGAATTGCATTTTTGACTGGATTATATCAATTATGACCTTCATATTTAAAGATTGGGGAATATTTTTCTATTCTATGGAATATTTCAGTTTCTTGAAAATCACTTGGTTTCCCCCCCCCCCCAAATATTTTCTAAACGCATATATTGTATGTTGTGTTTAGTCAATTGTTGAAACAAAATGAAAATAGTATAGGTATATCTTCTAATACCATTTTACCTGTTTCATTTTGACATATATTGATCAGCATTTCATATTTTCCTTTTATGTGTAGGAAAAATTCTAAAATATTGACATTGCTTATGATCTCAGATACAATATAACAATCCACATGTGATACATGACTTAATGTAATATTGTACATTAACCCAACTGTTGTACCCAACTATTGTACATTAAAATTATTGTACATTAATTACTGTTGTAACCCAACTATTGTACATTAACCAATTACCCAACTTATTGTACCCAACTTCTATCTATATGTACATTCATAAATATGTATTATGAAGTGAAAATGTATATCATATACTAATTAAATATTATTGTGGAAATTTATGAAATTTATCCTTTTTTTTTGTGCTGAATATTTTAATTTTTGAGTATAATATTGCTTTAAAAAATTTAGTTATGTAATAACACTGTTTGTATTTCAACCAAGATTCAAGACAAAGAGAGTACGAGGCTAAGCCTCCCGACTCGCAAAGCGCAGCATTCAGTGGCAGAGTCCCCTAGTTATTAATGAAATGAAGGATTTTATCTTCTTTACTTAAAAACTACAACAGTTAGAAAGATGACCTTTTGTATACATACATGAAATTGCCCAGAGATTTTCAGGAGCACAATTTCAATTATTAAAATGAACTATAACAGTATAAAAGGCCCAATTATAAACTGCACATGCTCACTGTGCATAGTACAAATAACAAGTAAACAACAACTTTTAAACATCTAATCAAAGTATGTGCTCTTGAATGTATCGTGATTTAAACATGCTCCTGTATATTAAATGCATTTGCGATTTAAATGTGCTACTTTAATATCATTGTTTTTCTGTATTCTAATTTGTTTATTTTAGTATTCAGATTCTACAAACTTATATTGCTCATTTGTATTGGGATTCTCAAATATTGAAATCAAATTTTTATACTTCTAATTTCATAATTATTTGTTAAATTAAGTTTGAAATCTTTTACAGCTCGCATACTTCATATGTGCAAGTCTATTCAAAATCCTACTTTTTGCTAGTGTTAAATAAGCTTAATATATATGTAAGCATCTGTTGCTTTACAACTTAAGGTTTAAATAATTGCATTAATATGCCATGTTAGTACAACCAGTAATCATTTTTTCCCTTGTGCAATATGTCCCTCTTTCTATTTCTGGTAGGTTGGCAGCTATGGCAGAATATTTCCTAAATTGAATAGCTGCCGATTGCTATAATGAAGTCTCACTAGATGGTACCCTTAACAGTAACTTTTATTTTCTAACAAGGAAATCAAGGACACTTTTCTACTATGTAATGTTCCCTTTAGCCTTCATGTTTAAAAGCTAAAAATAAAATTAACTAAAGGATTCCCTCTTTCTGTAGGCATGACTTAAAGCTCGGCATCATGTGGGCATGCACACTCGACAGGTTGTAAAATCTACCCAACTTTATTATGGTACATTGAAAGTCTTACAAAGTTCACACACTTCAAAAAAAA
Organism: Amaurobius ferox; assembly: GCA_951213105.1. Classification (NCBI taxonomy): domain Eukaryota; kingdom Metazoa; phylum Arthropoda; class Arachnida; order Araneae; family Amaurobiidae; genus Amaurobius; species Amaurobius ferox. Next base: position 39,672,078 of record OX578151.1, read on the forward strand.
TTTTTTTTTCTTTCTAGAAAGTGAAATTACACCCAACTTTTTACCAAACTATAGACTTGTGCTAATCTTAGTTTCTCAGGTGCAATAAAAGAAGTATTACCAAATTTAAACAAGAAAGATCAATCATGCATAAAGCATTGATTATGAAATACTTTCCAACTCTAATTTTATTTAGAAATCTCTAAAATGTGATACATTCAATGGTAATATTTTTAAATTATCACAATACTGCAAGAATTAATTATATTTGAAAATTTAAATTGAAAAAAAAATAATGAACTTGATTCAAATGACGTCATCGAAATATAAATCGCCTTGATCTCTGTTGTTGAGTTCCAGACCATCCGACCTATACCAGAAAGGTGTTGAAGGCCCAGACCACTCGGCTCGTCCAAGGACTTAGAGCAGCTAGATGAGTGGCCGGGAGAGATACCAGAAAGGTGTAAGGTAACTGTTTGGACAGCCGGGAAGAGCCAACCAATTTAGACTGGAAACCAGTGTGTGTGTGTGGGGGGGGGGGGGGCATCCACAGGGACCATACCCTCTATGCCCCCACTAACCTCTCTGAAGGACTTACGGACCCACATGTTTAATGTGATGGTACTCCGTGTGAACACAGCGGCAGTTTTGGCAGCGGAGGGAATCGAACCTGGGCCTGACAAGTGCACACGTGCTAACTAGTGGGTTACCACGCCTGCCTGGCTGTCTGTCGAAAGCCCTGACCGTCCGGCTCATCCTTGGACATAGAGCAGCATAGTGGGCGGCCGGGCCTGGCTCTCTGTGTAAAAGCAGTAAATATTTCTTTTATACATTTTTATTTCATTCATCACAGTACTACAATAATTTATTCTACTTAAAACCATGGAGGTAAAAGTAATTTAACTCTATGTAAAATCAATGAATGTTTCATTCATATCATCTATATTGCAGACTCCAGAACAAAATAATTTTGTGTTAAAGAAATTCAGCAATTGTTATACAACTCATTTTACATTTTTTGGTATTTACATTCTCCGTAAGTGAAAATGGGTTTCGTTGTAGAAATAATCAAAGTTTGATGATCAAATTCAAACATATTGTTATTGTGTTGTTTCAGAATACAGATGCACAGAAATTAAGCATATATAAAGTGGTTTTAGGACGGGTACAACACTAAATATAAATTAAAAAGAACTGTAAAAATCACAATTTTGACACAAAATGCATGGCATTGATCATTTAAACTCAAATATATTGTAATTGCGCAGTTTCAGAATACAGATGCAAATTAAGCAAAAATAAAGCGGCTTTAGGACAGATATAACTCTAAACATAAATTAAAAAGAATTTTTTAAAATCACTATTTTGGCACACGATGGATGCCATATTTCATTTTGAAGTGGGCCACGTGATTTCTTCATGTAAAGGGTGTAATTATTATTTTAATTTTTATTTTAAAAATTACTGAATATATTTTGCAGAAATTGTTTTATATATTTTATGTGATAATTTGAATATTTCCTAAAACTTTCGAAACAACTTGTGAATTTTAAATTTTCTTAAAAACTGTTTGAAAAATTAGGTCCCATAAGGTTCAATGTATTTCATTTTTTCAACCCGGGTTCAATCCAAAACTAATTTGGTGATATTATTCATTTATATTCCCATAGGTCCCACAGACCGTCGAACAACATACTAAAATTTCATTTTGATAAAGTCATTTTTACAGCAGTTATCATTCTAAAGGACAGACCGACAGACAGAATGAAAAGTCATAAACACTTTTCAACTATGTTGTAAAGTGTTAAAAATGCAAATTTCAATGTATTTTTAAAAAAATATCAAGGAATTATCCTATGGATATGGTTCAAACATTGTTAGAAAGGATGTTTTTTTATCATTCCGATGGTTATAAGATGGAAACTCTATTATAATATTTTTGGTTATTAAGGGACCAATTTGTGGAAAAATGCTAAAACATAAAATAACTAAAAAACTAATTCAAAACTACAAAAATTAAATCCGAGATACACTTTCCCGGATCCTGAAATACCTGTGTACCAAATTTCTTGGCCATACGATACTTAGATTTACTGCTGCACACTGCACAGACATCTTTTATTATGTAAGGAGGAGGGCATCTTCCAGGATCATGGTATTTGCACAAAATTGTTGTAATGTACTATGCTGTGTATGTCTTTAATTTAATTGTATTCCATTTGTTATTTAATTGTTTAATTTAGAATTTTTGTTTTGCAGAACCGAAAAAATGATGAAGCTTCCTATGAAAAAATGTTAAAGTTACGAAGGGACCTAAATAGAGCAGTGTGAGTGTTATTCTTAATAAGTTATGTGTTTGTAAAGTTAATATATGTATATATAATCACTCTTTCCCCTCGGAAATAAGGAATTGCTGAAAATCATTTAATAATCATTTGAATCTTATGTAATAATCATTGAATCTTATGCATGGTTCGTATGTTTGGGAAAAGTGCTTGAAAAAGAAAAGTTTATTTTCAAGTGCTTAAAAGTTCTTGAATGTCTTAAAAAATAAAACATAGTGCTTGAATTTTTTGAAAAAAGATAACATGTGCATTTTTTAAAAAAAATGATAATGTATGCAATTTTTTGAAAAACCGTAATTCGACCCCTATATCGTGTACTCTATGGAGCGAAACTACAGAGTGTGTGATTCAGCGAACATGAGCCAATCAGCTACAAGAGTTGTCAAGTGGTGACTGTGCCTAAGCAAAGAACATACACACTCAACCAGCTGCTCATACGCTAGGGTGAGTCAGGTGTCCTGGGTCTTTCACTACCTTTTGACTAGTGGGATTGTGCATCCGTTCATGTCATCCTTTATTGCCAATGAGTAATGTCTGTCTTAGTCTTAACCACTACATTCTTTATGCATCGTGCTAGTGTAGTTGTGTTTGTATTATTGTTTTATGACTTACCAAATACTGGAGTAATATAAATTTATAATTAAACTTTTCTAAAGCGCTATTTTGAAGGAAGGTTAAAATGACCGGCAAGTGCATTTTCTATAATTCCTGGTTGGAAATGCCAGACTATAAAGATTGGCTTCAGTGTCATATGACAGATATGTATCTCGCAAACTGCAAATTAGGCTCAAAGAGTCTAAATATCTCATCAATGAAATGTTTAATAAGGGGGGGGGGGATATTGAAGATATTTGCTGAATTTTTATGCTTTTTGACATTATTGAATTGTTTGTTTGCAAGAACCTTTTAAGCTAAGTTTTTGTAAACAACTAAATTTCTGTATATAATCAAAATTGGTATCACGTCTGCATTTAACAAATAAAATTAAGGACAAAATGTCTTTAAAACAAAAGGTCATTTATTAAAGCATCTTAAGACTCACAAAACATTTTTAAAACTGCCAGAGTGCTTTCGGGCATTAATACGCCCTTCATCAGTGACTGCATGAATGGTAAAACATGGAATGTTCATATATAGAGACCAGTTTTACAGCAAATTTGCATAAAACTATAAAATGGTTAATGAACAAAAGTACTATCAATACATTTAGTTACAGGAAAAGCAAAATTTCGGAAGAATCGTCAAGCGTAATTTTGATGAGAATGACGTCATAAATAACTAATAATAGATTTGAATTGCATAGAGTCGAGAATGAGTCACCAAGCATAACTTAAATTTGAACGGGATCAAAATTACAAATTGACTCGCCGTAAATATAAATAAAGAGGGATTCATAAAGGAGAATATTACATGGATTGTTACAACAAACTAAAAGGAAAGTTTTTTCAAAAATGGGTAGGAATTCATCATTAACCACATTGAGCAAGAGCCGTAGAAAGTTTACCACATTTGACATTGCGAGCGTGTTCCGCTAAACGGATGCCAACAGTACGTTTTGTACTACTAATGTAAAATTTATAGTCGCCATCAAAAGATAACAGGGGAACTACATACACCTCAGCAAAAAGTCATCAATATTCCCAAGTTTATCAGAATGAATACGATTAAATAAAGTGGTAATATTAGAGTGAGCAGGTTTGAAACCAACATCATGACAGAAATGAATAAAAAGACCGAAAATCTTAAGATGGTAAGGAACATTAGATTTATGGGCTAAACGATCTTTAATAGCTAAAAGTTTAGTATCAAACTGAGTAAATTTAAGGCAAACACATGGGTGAAAGTCTTATAAGTAAACTCAAAAGAATAAGCTGCCTCATGGCCAAGATTAAAAATAAAATTAATTTTATCAGTCAAAGTAGGAATAGAAGACCAATAAGTAAATGCATGATTAAAATAAGCGTTAAAAGAGGCTTTTTTAGAGGATACAGGAAGAAAAGAATTAGCGGGGATTCAGGAGTTAGTAAGAGTAGATTTACGGAAAACGGACATATGCAAACCAAAATCTGAACGGGTGACCAGAACATCAAGGAAAGGCAAAGAACAATTGGATTCATTCTCAACAGTAAAATTAATTGAAGGGTAAAAATCATTAACTTTATTCAAAAGGTGAAGGAAATCATTTAAATCATGATCCCAAATAGTAAAAACATCATCCACGTATCAGCACCAAAGAATAGGTTTAATCATTAAAAAAGGCAAAACCTCATTCTCGCTCCTGCAAAACGACCTCGGCCAAAATACCAGATAAAGGGCTACCCATAGGGGCTCCAGAAGTTTGCAAGTGAATAGTGTCACAGAAAGCAAAGTAATTTGTCTCTTCAATAAAATTCAAAGCAGAAGTGATTGTGTCGATAGTGGGGGTTTTAAATTTGTGATTCTGGAGTTTTTTGGCAATAATATCAATAGCAATGTTAACTGGATACTAGGGAAAAGGGAAATGACGTTAAAACTATGGAGAGTACTATTGAGATTAAATTTAGTTTTAAATAGTAAATTAATGAAATTTACATTAGAGCTAATGGAAAAAACTATGATTATTAAAATACGGTTTCAAGAAATAAGCAAGGGATTTCTCTAAAAAATTAACTAGATTGAATAAAGTTAATGATTGAATAAAGCCACCTTTTGAATAAAAATAATGATTTTTACCCTTTGATTAATTTTACTGTTGAGCATGAATCAAATTGTTCTTTGTCTTTCCTTGTTGACGTTCTGGTCATCCGTTCAGATTTTGGTTTTGATACTTCCGTTTTCCGTAAATCTACTTTTACTAACTCCTGTTTCTCCGCTAATTCTTTTTATCCTGTATCCTCTAAAAAAGCTCTTTCAATGCTTATTTTAATTGCACATTTAATGTTTGCTCTTCTGTCCCTGCTTTGACTGATGAAATTAATTTTATTTTTTATCTTGGCCATGAGGCTGCTTATTCTTTTGAGTTTATTTGTAAGATTTTCACCCATGTTCGCCTTAAATTTACTCCGTTTGATACTAACTTGTTGCTATTTAAGATTGTTTAGACCATAAATCTAGTGTTCCTTACCATCCTAAGATTTTTGGTCCTTTTAATTTCTGTCATGAATTTGGTTTCAAACCTGCTCACTCTAATATTACCACTTCATTTATTCGTATTTGTTTTGATAAACTTGGGAATATTGATGGCTATAAAAGCTTTGCTGGGGTGTATGTAGTTTCCCTGTTATTTCCTGATGGTGACTATAAATTTTACATTGGTAGTACAAAACGTACTGTTGGCATCCGTTTAGTGGAACACTCTCTCAATGTCAAATGTGGTAAACTTTCTACGGTTCTTGCTCAATATGTGGTTAATAAAAAATTCCTGCCTATTTTTGAAAAAACTTTCCTTTTAGTTCGTTGTAACAATCCACATAATATTCTTCTTTATGAATCCCTCTTTATTTATATTTACCATGAGTCGATTTGTAATTTTGATCTTGTTCAAATTTTAAGTTATGCTTGGTGATTCATTCTCGACTCTATGCAATTCAAATCACTTAATAGTTATTTATGACGTCATTCTCATGAAAATTACACTTTTTGACTGTTCTTCTGAAATTTTAGGTTTCCTGTAACTAAACAATGTATTGATAGTAATTTTCTTGTAATATTTTTACAATTTGAAAGCGTTTAAAGTAATTTTTGTATTTTCCGTGTATAATTTTTGGATTATTTTGTATTAATTAATAGTAAATTCATTTACCATTTTATATTTTTAAGCAAATTTGCTGTATAACTGATCTCTATATATGAATATTCCATGTTTTACCATTCATGTAGCCACTGATGAAGACCGTATTAATGCCCAAAAGCGCTCTGGCAGTTTTGAAAATGTTTTTGTACAGAGAGGTTAGAGCAGTGTGCAGCAGTGAAATTATTCGGTTATTTCGGATATAAGAATGGAAGCAATTAATGAGTATTTTGTATTGAGATTTATATGAAAAATATACATCAAATGGAAAATAAGTATTTCTTTTATTTCTGAAAAAAGTAGATTGCTGTGTTGAATAGGTGAGTTTTATTGAATTTTTTTTCGAGAGCTAGGCTTAGTGCAAAAAATTGGCCATCCTTTGGGAACAGTTTGGAAGCGAAGCACTCCGTCCTTTGGGTCATGGCAATTCTGGAATGACGCCATCCGCAAAGGTTTAAGGAAGCAACAACAAAGCATATTCAGCAGAGGAGGATCAATACACATTTTGTATTTGAAGCATATAATTGATTTACTTTGTATTTTAAAAATATTCAATACTTTATTTCTTTCTGTTTTAAAAACATAAAATTTGGTCTGGTGTCTAAACTTTGCATAACACTGTAGGTCTAGAAAGGATTAATGCCACTTCTCAAATGAGATGTAACAAATTATTGTAAAAGGATATAATAAACAATTTTATTGATTTAGTTTATTTTAAATATACATTTTTTATTCTTGTTTTTTCTTTACAGTACACTGCTAGAGCTTGTAAAAAGAAGAGAAAAAACGAAAAGAGAAATACTGAATTTAACGGTAGAGATTGTTGAGAAGAGGTAATTTGTATATGCTCTTTCTGAATATGTAAAACCTGGTTTAAAATTTAGCATTTGTTTAATGTATTGTTTCGTGTCTTAGGTACCAAGCTGGAGATTTCAGTGGGCAACTCTTAGCTGAAGTCTCTGCAATTAAGCACCCCAGACCTAATTTTATTCCTGTAAATAGTAGTCAAGTTGTAATTAAACAAGATACACGGGTAACCAAAAGCAAGGTAAGTTTCATGTTTAATTTTGTAATGTATTTGCAGGGATTTTTTATTAACCTATTTCGCAAATTTTATTTTGACATTCCATTTAAAAAAGTTGAATTAATTTATAAATTTTGAAATTTCAAAGATCAGTGTTTTGAAAAAAAAAATATAATAGTATCATACCTGCCAACTTTTATGCATTATGCGTAAAATTTATGCATTTTAACTGCTCTTCACGCTTTTACACATATATTGCTATATTTTACGCATTTCCACATTTATTTGAATGTTTTAACGTTACTAGGAAATCAATCTTCGGCGAAATTCTCCGACTTTTTTTGTTTGAAATTTATCAATTAACCAGACGTGGTATAATTCCTCGGAAACACCATTTTTCGCTTTTTCAGCATGGATTTCTACCATTCCCGGGATCATAGCAAATCCATAATGAAAAGCAGGGTAATACCAATCAAATTAACGGAGATTTATGGTCGCGTGTAATGTAAATGAAGATCTCGATCACTTATTTTATGAAAGTAATAAATATACTTCTTCAAAGGTTGTCTAATTCAGCATAAATCTCTAAAATGTTATTTTGTTCATTAATTTTGCATAAACACTGCAATTGCGCAATTCAGTTTATTCTTATGAATCGCCGAGAGAACAAAAGTATCTTTTTCCATCCATCTCTATCTTCTAAATATTGCATTTTTGATTGACTGAGCTAGCTTATTTTCATATTCTAATTAATTATTATCTAGATTAATTATTGAACTAGCTTATTTTCATATTCTAGTTAATTTCTTAATTATTTTCGCATAAACAGTGCGATTACGCAATTCAGTTACTTCGCGTGAATTGCCGAGAGTACGTTAGTATCATTTTCCATACATCTCCATCATTTAAATGCTGCATATTAGATTGATTGAACTAGCTTATTTTCATATTCCGATTAATTATTACAGTTAATTTCTTAATTATTTTTGCATAAACAGTGTGACTGCGCAATTCAGTTACTTCGCGTGAATTGCCGAGAGTATGTTAATATCTTTTTCCATCCATCTCCATCATTTAAATGTTGCATATTAGATCGATTGAACTAGCTTATTTTCATATTATGGCTAATTATTAAGGTTAATTTTTTACTTTCCCTGCAATACATGGTAATGTATAGGGAAAGTATTGGAATCATGCCGAAAATCGTAACTCGAGTTTTCGACGGATCTACACGTTTCAAGACCTCTAGAATACGAAAAAACCATTTTTAACGTGATGTCTGTGTGTGTGTGTCTGTCTGTCTGTGCAGATTTTGTATCCACTCTAACTAAAAAACTAATGGACCGAATTTCAAAAAATTTGGTAGGTAAGTCACTTGTGAGCAAGTCTGCTGCTGATTAGTTTTGGGTACGATTCGGGATAAAAGAACCCGACTTTTTTTGCGAAATGGCCCGCAAAATCTTGTATCCACTCTAACTGAAAAATTAATGACCCGAATTTCACAAAATTCGGTGGATAAGTCACTTGTGGGTTACCCTGGTGCTGATTAGATTTTGGTACGATTCGGAAAAAAATAACCTGCCTTTTTTTGCAAAATGGCCCACAAAAATCGTCAAAATCTAAACTAAAGAACTAGGTATACTCAGATATATCCATTAAATGCCCGTTTAATACGTCATTTTTAATGACGGAAAGAATAAGACCAACCCCATTACACTAGGACTGGCCGTTCTCGAGATATTTTAGTTTTTCGTACTTTCCTTACGCCACCTTTGAAAATAAGCCCGGTTGCCGAATGAGAACGAAAATTGAATTAAAAGTGAAATAAGTTTAATTAAAATAAAGAGAACGTTAATATAAGTCTGCAGCGAAAGTCATGTGCTGCTCACATCAGATTTTTAATTATATTTGCATAATACAAATTTTTCTATTTTTTTTTGAAAAATGGGTATGAACTCTGTGAAGGAATATTTTCCAATAAGTGGTATTAAAGCAATAATTTAGGCAAATAAAAATGAAACCATTTTGGCAGGAACATAATTCAGTGCTATTTTCTTTTTTTTAATTATTATTATTATTAAAGATCAATATTTGTTACTCTGTGAAAACCTGTGTTTTACCAAACATAAATATTTGTTTTCATTATAAAGTAATTTTCACCGGATAAAACCTTTATATATATTTTTTTATAATTTATTGTCCTGAAATTTCATATTCTACCAGTACTATGCCTGATACTTAATGCAGTATTTTTTTAGTGCAGGTATTTGTACATAGTTACATTCATTAGAAATGCCGTTTGCGCGTGTAGTTTAAAAAAATCATTATAAATGTCATTCACACAAAATTTTACACATTCCAATTTTCCCAGGGTGGCAGGTATGTAGTATACATTGAGATTAGTATTCCGTAAGCAGTATATCATAATTTTTTATTTTGATATAGACAGAATTCGCAATTGCCAAAATTTTCATCGGATCTTTCTTTCAAATGCCAAATAGAATTTTCTTTCGCAAAATGTAACTATGGTGACCAGTGGCATGACCCCTGACTTCAAAGTTTCTAAATATGGTAATTCTTATTTGATACTAGCCGCCTTTGGTGACCAGCCTGTTCGCTACCCTTGAAAATTCTGACTGTGGCAAACTCGCTGGCGCGACCTACCAGAAAGCTGTAAGGTAATTCTTTGGATGGCCAGGAAGTGCCACCCAATTTAGACTGGAACCCATTGGGGGAGGCATCCACAGGGACAGTACCATCCTTCCCCTACTACCAACCTCTTGGAAGGACTTACCGACCCACATGTTTAACGTCATCGTACTCCACATGAACATGGCGGCAATTTTGGGAGTTGAACCCGGGCCTACCAACTGCAAATCCCACGCGCTAACCACTGCGGTACTTCGCCCTTTGCGACATTCACCATAACTTTCTTTTTATTCACCCAATTTAGACCGGAACCCAGTGGGAGAGGCATCCACAGGGACCGTACCCTCCTTCCCCTACCACCAACCTCTTGGAAGGACTTACAGACCCACATGTTTAACGTGATGGTACTCCTCGTGAACATGGTGGCAATTTTGGGAATCGAACCCGGGCCTACTGAGTGTAATTTCCGCGCTCTAACCACTGGGCTACTTTGCCCTCCGCGACAATCTCCATAACTTTCTTTTTATTCACCCAATTTAGATCGGAACCCAGTGGGGGAGGCATCCACAGGGACCGTACCCTCCTACCCCTACCACCAACCTCTCGGAAGGACTTACGGACCCACCTGTTTTACGTGAAATACATCACCACAATTAAGTTTTTACAATACAATACATTACGCTACAATAATACATCGCCACAATTCAATCTACCATAATTCAATCATTTAAATTTTATAATGATCATATGCTAAGCTCTTAATTCTAGCATTTAAAATATCAGTAACCCGATACAACGGCGTGACATTCCCCCCCCCCCCCCCCCCCCCATTTTTGGCCGGAGCTCTCGGGCAGGGAAGAATGGGTTCTTCGCAGAGAATTGGCCGAAAAATATAAAATCGTTTTTAAAATTGCGATCCTGCGGGCAATTTTCATTATTTCTTGACCAGATTGGACTTGTAAGAATTCCAGATATTTCAGCTTTCTAAAAGTGTAAATTATTAGTCGAAATTATGAGTACATTTTACTATGCGAGAATTTAAAAACCAAAAATCGTTTGTTTGAGCCAAAAGTTACTTTTGTTTTAAAATCTTTGAAAAATATTAGAAATTGATATATTTTGACTCTCAATTGTCTGCCCTTTAGGTGGTGTGATTTGTTTTTTCTACGACGTCTGGATCGTGGAGAAAAAAGGGCAAAAGACGGTCAAAATCACATAAAACATTAAATGACAAAAACAATAATTAAAATTTTAAAAATCTGTCCCTCCCCCCCCCCCCCCCCCGGTCTCCGATTGCCAAATTTCGTAGCTCTCCGACGTGCGGTCGCTGAACGTATAGTGTATAAGACACACAAACAGACATTGCCTTTTATTATATAGATATATTTTTTACACAATACTTAGAATATTGAAATAATTGTATATTTAATAAAATTTAAATTGTATCCGTAAAATTTGCAAAATTTAAAAACCATGTAATTAAACTTGCATCCAATTTTTAATTACTTGCTCTGGCATAAAACAAAATGTGGGTTTGCAAAAACATAAGGAGTTTTAAAAGAGAAAATGGTGCTGGTGGTTTTTGTGCAACTTTAAAAACTCATTAGGTTTTGAATACACAAACTCTGGAGCAAGCATGAGTTTAAAAGTCAGCAGTACTTCTGTATGGATCTGTGACATGGAAACTTACAACGGCATAGATTAAAAAGTTGAATGCTTTTTAAAATAAATGCCAAAAAATCGTAATGAAAGCTTTTGGGCTAAATACCATCACAAATTAAGAACTTTTGAATAAAACATAAACCGCAGCAATACATGAGGAAATAAAAATCAAAAGATGAAGGTTCACAGGCCATGTATTGAGAATGAATAAAAAAATTGCAAATGTTGATTTTATATGGGCATGAGAAGTAGAGCGCAACCAAGGCCATTCTCTGACTTTGCAGAGAATGATTTAATCCTTTCTGGACGGCAGTCTTGAATACACGTTATCAATCGATGCGGCGACCGCCCGGAAAGGGTTAAGATGAAAGAGGAAAATCTGGATGAGCGAACTGATACAAAAGGAGGAATGCTGCTCACAAGAAAGCATTTTGGAAATGTAGATTAAAGGTTTTCTGTGCCTCGAAACACTAAGATCATTACCTCACTTAAAATGAGTTTGTAACCCAAAAAGAATTAACGTTTTAAATTCGCCAGACAGACAAGTCTTAAATTTTGAGCTTTTTTGTGTGTTTTTGTTAATTAAAATTTTATTAAATTTTTAAATGTTTCAGACTCATGTTCAAATCATTATTTCCCAATTAAAACAAAAGTGAATTTCTAAGTAAAGAATTAGCATGAAACATGCATTTTGCACATGGTTAGACAGAAATTGATGGTCATACATGGTTAGACAGAAATTGATAGGATTCGACTTTATCTATTTAAGCAATGTGCAATGCTTGTTTATCTGCCATTAATTTTTTTTAATGTAAACATCAATTTTTGCATATATACACATTTCATGAATGGTTGCTTTCTTAAATTTTGTGAAATATCAACATTTAAAAAAAAAATGTTGCAAAAATTCACAATAAATTTTATAAAATACAACCTGTGAACCAATAAAAAATATATAAATAAATAAAATGTGTTCCATTTCAATCTAGATGCTCTATCCTATAATTTAACATATAGTTTGTGTTTTTATGTTAATAGTAGCCATGATCTCGGATATATGGTAAAAAGCTTACAGATATAATATATGTATGTACAAAATAGGTTGCTGTATTTTAGATGCAAATTAAATAATGCTGAAATTTTTTGAATTAATATCTTTAATGGTATTGGGCTAAAAATATGTGATTTTCAATAAGTTGTTTTAAAATCAATGATCGGTCACTGATACTAGTAATCAAAAGTTAACTTATAAAAAAAATATAAATACTATACTAAAATGCTTGGAAAATTTTTTCTCATGAATTAAGGATGACCAGTTTTTTTAAAAAACAGGCTAGGGCAACTCTACTGCAATTACATAGGTTGTGTCTATTAATCTTAAAGCTCAATAATTTTTTGCGACACAAACGGTTTTACAATTGACTTAATATAATTTCCAGTTGACTTATTCTATAGAACTAGAATTACCCTTCAAATTTATTCTGTTCACATTTAGGTATAAACTGCTATAGATAATTTGTACAAAGGTTGATTACCTACGTGCAGGATATAGTGGAGCCATCATATAGCAGAGTTGCAAGGGACTGGAAAAACTGTTCATTATAACCCAGCAGTTTTCAAAGTGTGTTCTGTGGAACCCTATGGTTCCGCTGTTCTTCAAAATTAAAATAACGTGCAGAATTTTGAATGCATATTTTGATTTAAATGAACTATATTAAACTAATGCTAATTAGTACATTTTGCAACAGAAATGTTAACATTTTTTGGAATACTTACAAAACAAACTAATATGTCTCTCACGAACCAAAACTGAAGTATATTGCTCTTTTATTTGTTTAAAAAAAAAAAATCTGTAATTTTCTTTGAGACATTTGAATTTACAGCACTTTTTCTATTGCAACTACATTATCACTTCAGTTAACACTGGGCTTCAAAATAGTTGCACAAATTTTGGAAGCTTATTTTCACAGCATTTTTTTTATTAACCCCCTCTTTTTAAATCAATTTCAGTTTCTTCAGCTTCGAATTCATCAAACATATTTCCAGCAAGTGTAGCAATAATATTATCAGTCTCTTGTGCTTCTGTTTCTTCAGCACAATCATTGCTTGCAGTATAGTTGTCAATAGTAAGATCTCCTGTCAAAACTCCTATTCTCTTTTCTCTTTATTACACATTGAGCTACATATCTTCATACACAGGTTAATAAAGGAATGATATTTGGATTTTCCATAATAACCCAGCATGTTTCCAGCAGTTTTCTCTGTGAACGAACATCACTCTAAGTATCATCTAAAAATTTGTTGTCAATCTTCATTTGTTTAAGCTATCTCAATGTATCTAGTGATGTATTTAGAAAATTGCATAGGCTCAACATATTGGCATGAATCTTGGTTACCAAACTAATTGTTGTTCCTGTGATTTTGCTTTTACTCCAAAATGTTTCATAAAAAAAAACAATCTTTTCTTTTCCCATACTAAAACTTGATGTACAGTTATCTAGTTAAATTGTTGGCTATAAGCAATATGTTTAACATTATAAAAGTATTTCACATTTAAAGTGATAAGAATAAGTCATAATAACCAATTACGATGCAAATTATAAAATAGTATAAAAGGAGTAAAAATATTTTTTTTTTTTAAGAATTCTATTCTTGCATATTTTTTTTTTGATACTAACAAATTAACAACCCACACTAAATTAGCAAATTCATTTCTGTCAGTACATCCAAGCTTGCTATAAGTGAGCTTCACTGTATTTTTTGGATTTGTGTTGACAGAATTAAAGTGAGGCACTTTATGTTAACTAAGATCTGAAACTATAACCATAGCTATTTCACACATGGCTTGATAACAATATTAGCAAATTATAAGAGCTCTTTATATTTTGTTAATATAAAAATAAAAAATTAGGTGGCAAAAATAAGAACGGAATTCTTTTAGAAAAAATATGTATACTACTTTTATGCTATTTTATTGCTTACTTTTCATCATAAATAACTTCATTTTCTTTCCCATAGCCAATTAAAGGTGCTCCTACAAAAAAGAGGCAGTACAAAAGGAAGAAACCTGATAGCAATATATCGAAGTCTGTTTTGTCAAATAGCCATGGTCTAGACCTTGGTTTAGGAGAGCTTGCAAGTTCTGAAGAAGAGGGGCTATCTCCGGTAATACTTGCTTTTAATGTTTTATTTTTAATTATACCTGCCAAATTTGATTTTAATTGGAAACTTGGGTTTTTTTTTTCTACTGTAAACTAAAACCATATGGTTTTCTGCATTTTTCTTCTAAAAAATTTCTAAATTTAGGGATTTATCAACTCTTATAATTTATCCTGTTAAAATGCAGAAATTGTCAGTAGGGGGGGGGGTGCTGCATTTTATAGTAAATAGTAATCATTTGTATTTTATTGAATTCCTTGAAATACTCAATTGTGCCATTCAGTTCATATTCCCATGCATTGTCGAAAGTTACGAAGTAACCTTTTGCATCCATTTTAATCATCAAATCATTCCATGTCAAAGCAATAAAACTATTATATTTTTATATTGTGGATTATTGAGAGTCTGTAATTATTTTTTCCATCCATTTCTATTAACTAATTGCATATTAAGACTAAACTAGCTTATTTTCATATTTAGGTTAAATTTTAAGAAATATTTTGTATAATTAATCAGCTTTTACACTAATTCAAAGTCACTTAAATATATATTAAATATCAAACAACTTGCATTTGAAATTAATTTAGTCTCAATATGTAGAGAACAAGCCTGGATTCTAAAAACTAATAATTTTAAGCTTAGGTAATGAATTTTTCTTGATCTATCAAAAATTATATTCCGAAACTAAATTTCAATTAAGATATAAGTGTTTCATTTTGTGACTGTACCTTAGGTGGAAAACATTTTTTTCTTCCCATTCATAGAACCACTTGGAAAATTATCAGTAGTTACATCTGATTTAATATGTTTGCATGCGTTTACAGAATTTTGGGGTACTGTGGAATACATTTTAAGAAACATTGCCTTTGGTTCTGAATATTTTTTCTGCAATTTTAAAATATTAATTATACACACTGTTTCAAAAAGTACCTGGCCTAAATATATTTTATCACTGGTTTTCTTCTTGAAATATTTTATTGAATTTTCATTGCAGCTGAAATTTTTATATTATGTTTATATACAAAAAAACTATTTTTCAAATATATTATGAATGAAATAAATAGATATTTTGGGGCAGTATCTTGGAAAAATACATTTGTGCATGGTCCTCAGAATATTTTATTTATAAGATTTCCCAGTTTTACAATCTGTTTGCATCATGAAAAATTTTTGTAATTTTATCGTTTTATACATAAAACCCTATATTTCAGATGTGTTATTGATAAAATGTACTTTTTCTTGAATAACAGTATTAAAATAACAATTTGGGTACTTAGAAATGCAGCCATTTCAAAAGCATAAATTAGAATTTGATGCATTTGCATTAAATTTTACATCTTTAGAATTTTAATTGAAAATTTATAATGCTTCATCCTTTAGTTTAAATAAAGATATAAATCTTAATAACTTTAGCTTAAATGAGTTCCGAAAATGATAAACATTGTAGAATTGATAAACATTGTGTGTGTGTAAGTTCAACATTATTAAGAGCATTGCTGACATTTCTAAGAGGGAAAACAAGACATTTTCATCTTCAAAGTACTTTATTGAAAAACATTCATCTTTAAAGAATGTGAAGAATTATATTTCAATACAATTATGAAATGGAAGTTGAATTCTTGAATTTTTAACTTGATAAACTGCCGGAACACATGCTAACAAAGAAGCAAGAAGATCTATGGGCTTTTCTTTCCAAATGCGACTTCTCTGAGGAAATTTCAAATGTGAAAGACATTCTTAAATAATTCTGCTTGTGAAAGGATATTTACTTTAGTATGTTAAGTATGTGTTTAATATGTGCGATTATCGGTTGCTTTACAATAAGGTGTAATTTTAATTGCTCTATTAATATATATATATTTTTTTCTTTTAGAGTCAGTCCGACCAAGATGACGATAATGATCCGGATGGACCATATGCTTTTAGGCGGAAAAAGAACTGCAGCTATCATGAAGTATGTTTTGCTAGTCAGACATTCTTTAAAAGTGCTATATATTTATGCAGCATATTTTTGATGTAATTTACATTCTTATAATTCTTATAGCCTCGCCTGGAATCACTGGGCAACTGGCCATGGTGCAGTGCAGAAGAAGGAGGATCCGAAGACAAGAGGTTTAGGTTCTGTTTAACATCTGTACCTGGTCCCGAAAACAGGCCTAGATGTATAGGCTTTGCTAGACGGAGGATAGGAAGGGGTGGAAGGTACGTTTTTATTTGTGCTATCTTCTACTTTTTGGTTATAAATCTTTTTAAAACATTAGTGTTCTATTATATATATATATATATATACACACACGCACACAGATATGCCAATTTTTATGGATTTTCCGTAATTTGTACGGATTTTTACTTCTTACGGTTTTACGGACATTACTCTTAAAACTACGGAAAATGATATGAATATGAATATCCATGCATCCCACCATTCAATTCATATTCCCTGTTTTGCTTTGAGTCCAAAATTATCAGATTGCATCCATTTTCTTCTAATGACTTCATATCAGAACAATAGACTTGATGTATTTTTATAGTGCGAGTAAAAAGAAAGAAATATTTTACTACATAAATTATATTTCGCTTAAATTATAAGATTTCAGTCTTTCTTTTCTGGCTTTGCTAAGAGTACACAATTAACTTTTCCCCATCCATCTCCATCTCTATCCACTTATTATTGCACATTAACTTGACTTAAACTAGCTTATTTTCATATTTTGGTAGATTAAAATAGATTCATATAAAGATTAAATGTTTAATTATTTCCATATAAATACTACGTATGATCCTACAATTCATTTTTTTTTTTTGTGGCCGTTGCCGAGAGAATGCTGTTATCCTTTTCCATTGATCTGCATCTCCCTATTGTTACACATTAATTTGACTAAACAAACTTATTTTCATATTTTGGTTGATTTTAAACTAGCTTATTTTCACATTTTGGTTAATTATAAAGGTTAATTTCTTAATTATTTTAACATAAATAGTGCCATTCAGTTTTAAGCAAAAGTTCAGTTAAGTTAACAAAACTATGTTTTGAACTCATTCTAAGATTTTGAAATATATATTTTCAGTATATATATACCAAAAATTTTACTGATGGTTGATGAGGTTTTACTGAAAACTCCTGACTTTTCTTCTGATGACCCTTTTCAGAAGTTGGCATCTGTGTGTGTGTGTATATATATATGTATATTTATATATATATATATATATACACAGATATATATATATATATATATATATATATATATATATATATATATATATATATATATATGGGAAATGTAAAAAAAACAGTAATTATCAATGTACAAATAGTACTAAATCAAATTCAAGACATAATAGCGCAATGCAGCTAGTTAATGTCGAGAAAAAATAACAAGTCAAAAATTTCAAAAAGATTTTGCCAACACAGTTGTTTACATGTAATAAATGGCAACGATGCTGAGCGAGATTATGCGTTGGTCTTATCGAAGGTCTAGGTGCTCTGGTAGGTTGATTGGAATTGGTCAGGTATTTTATTTTTTATTTATTTCTTTATGGAGGCATTGCCGTCTACGGATGCACGTTCTTGTGTGATTTGCGTCTTCTACTTTGACGTTATTCTGAATTAGGACCACAGGTGATATATGGCTCCGGGAGTGTTTCCTAAGGTGTAAAAAGTTGACTTGTAACCAGGAACTAGGGGTCGCCATCCCTCTAGGCCTTTTATATATGCCCTGTTGGTCTTTTTAACTTTATTCATGTATTCACTTTCTTGCAAATTTTGACTTGTTATATATATATATATATATATATATATATATACACACACACACACACACAGATATATACATACATACATACAAGGTAAGATTCAAAAGTTCCCGGACTGAGTCTATAACTTAAAAAATACTTGCGGTAGAGCGACTACAATAACGTTTCTGTGTTACAACGTTCTCCACCTCTTCTAAAAGTGATTTGACCCAAATCACGTGGTCGGTGGCTCGCCACTGCGTCGTATTTTGTAGATGGGTGCACTGAGTAACCAGCGATTGAAAGAAATGGCGTTTGTTGAGCAGAGAATTAATATCATATTTTGTGTTCGCTTTGAAAAGAGTGCTACAGAGGTTTACAAAATGTTGAAGCATGTGTACGGCAGTGATATATTATCACGAACGTAAGCTTTTGAGTGGCATCAACGTTTCAGAGAAGGCAGAGAAAGTGCCGAAGACTAGTAATGCGTTGCCCGTCCGCAGACTTCCCGCATCGCTGAAAACATTGAAAAGGGACGGTACGTGGGAACATGCAGCAAACAATAGCCGTCCCTCCTCGTTGCTGACTTTCTTGTGAAAACGTAAACAATTGTTTTGCCACATATTCCTGAAGTGTTTCGATGACCTTTTTACAAGCGATGGCAAAAGTGTGTTGTTGCACAAGGGTCTTATTTCTAAGGAGGATGTGTTTCAGCATTTTGATTGATAATATTTTTTAAGTTATAGACTCTTTCCAGGAGCTTTTAAATCCTACTCCGTATATACATACATATATACAAAGGGGTAAAAATATTCTCTGTTGTTTTTTTCACCTTTAACCCTTTGCGAACAGCGGCATTCCAGAACTGCTGTGGCTCAAAGGATGGTGCATTTTTTTTGCATTAAGCCTAACACCCCAAAAAAAAAATTCACTAAAAATGACACATTCAACACAGCCTTCTTCTTTTTTTTTCAAGAATAAAGGAAACACTTATTTTCCATTAGATATATACATTCTACACAATTTATCTTGTATTTAAATATTAAGAATTTATATGAGTAATTAATTTGATTAAAATTATTTTGCAGGGACAATATCCAAATGCTTATACTCAACCTCTATAGCCATTATAGAGATTATGTAGAATAAGAAAATAGCATTATTACTAATTAATATGCTTTTTATATAAAACATGGATTCATGCACAGACCAACATTGCAATCTTTTCATTCATAAAACTGTCCTTGCACTCCTCAGAAATACCAAATTTCCATGAATCTTCACTATCTGCATTAATTTCATCTCCGATTACCATGCGGGTATATTTTTCCATATGTAAGTAACATCTTGACCCAGCCATTCTTTTATCCAAAATAACCTAATAAATTCACTACTGCACATTCTTCTAAAACCCAAACTTGAAAGAAAATACTCTCTTACATTCCAATAATTGACTAATGCAATCATTAAACAAACTAAAATCAAAACAAGAACCCATACTCAATTATAATAATAGCAGTGTTTGTTAGAAATGATCTGTTTGTTTATATTGCAAAGCCATGTTTTACCACTCTAGATGATGTGGTGATTCATAGGGACGTCATATCAAGGTCAAGTATTAGCAAAATACGTTGTAAATGTTTGAATTGATATTTAATGCCATCTAGTATTTCTAGTAATAAATACAATGAAAAACGTTCCATATGAAAACATGCATTCGTGTCCATCGTTCTTTAGGGTAAATTTCTCCTGAACGCGAATGCTTGAGTATCATCTTTGAACGCAGCTTTACAGTTGCCTCGCGGATATGTCTGCCATCTGCAATGGGTTAAGGTTCATTGGAATTTTTTTTACATTTTTTGTGACAGGCAATCTATAGTATTTTCTGATCTGAATTGAGTTTTACTACTTTTTGCATTTTAGAAAATCTTTTAATTTTTTTTTTTTTTTTTTTATATACACACGTGTGATTACTTTCTTACCTTTAACAGTTTTGCAATTTATTTAGTGCTTTATGCCACTTGCAAAATTGTGCCACTTGCAAAATTGTCACCATTTTTCGAATTGCTCACAAATTTTTGAAAAGTTTTAAATTCATGGATACATTATTAACTTGTATAATATATCCATGTATGACCTTTTTAAATATATTTTTTCATTTTAAATCATTGATTTTCTGTTTATTTCTTGTGTTAGTAGATGTGTAGTTAATTATAGAACTTAAAGAAAACTATTTGTTTGTTTATAATATTGTGAATTCATTAAAGACAAGGTTGAAAATGGGGATATATTGTGTTGAAAACCAATGTTTAAAACTACAAAAAATAATCATTTTATGGAAAAAATAGTGTAACAAAAACTGTTTTTTAGATTAAAGACCAGGGCTGGACAAACCCTGAGCACCAGGTCGCAGTCATGCCAAAAAAAATTACTTGTGACTGGAAATTTAGTAGATTGACAAAAAATAAATTGTCAATTAACGAAAGTGCAACTTTTGAGTTGAGTTGCAAGAAAGAATGTTCTCTCTATATTAAAAAAAAGTAGCTGATGCCACCGCCAACCCGCTTTAACAAATTTTGTGTTACTACTCATGTTTCTCTGTCATGTATCGCAAAATCTGTTGCATACAAAAATGTTAATTTTGGTACATTTTTAGAGAAATATTATGGAAACACACTGATATAAACCGTTTTTCAATTTAAAATTTTGTTTAAGAAATATTTAATGTCAAAGTCAAAAGAAGAGTATTTGAGCTGCGAATTCGCATCCTAGACTGACTATTAATAGCAAGACCTCGAATTTTTGTTGACATGTACCTACTTAGTTGAATTTTTTGCAGGACAGAGCACTTTTTAAAATTTTGATTTAATTATTCAATTTTTTATGCATTTCTGAAGTGAAAATTTTTACCTTTGTGCCTTATACCATTGTAAGCAAATGTCGTCAGAATGCAAAATAGTGTATATTATTAAAAGCGGTCTGCTAACTTTGTGGCCTGGCTCCTAGATTGAGAAAAATATTGTTCAGACCTGTTAAAGGCAATAAATAATTTAGCTAAATAGTGTTATTACTTATATTATTGTCTAGAACAACATTAAGCAACCTGTTTGTGGTAGCCGGCTGCAAACAGCTTCTGGATTCAAAGCAAGGTTTGCAATTGTAAGGCCTAGCAATAATCTAACTTCGATCAGAGGTTCTAGTCATACTGATCAGGGGTCGTGCTGCTGATTGATATTGTTGCATTTTGCAGGGAAAAAATTCAAGTTGGCAATTGAAAATAAGATTTGGCCATAATGAATTCTGCCAATATTAAAATCAAAAATCATGGTATACTAATCGTAATGTATACTACTATATTATTTGTCTCCAAAGCAATGATATCTGAAATTTGGGAATTTATAAATCAAATCAAATTTTTAAATGGAGAATCAAAATAAAATTTGGTGAATAGAAACTCTGATGAAAGAAAGTTTTATTTGGTGAGAACCAGCAGGCGAACTCCACGCATGAGGATAATCCACTGCAGTCGTTGCTTGGATTCGTTTTAAATGGTATGGGTGTAACTGTTCCCTATGCAAAACTTGCCATACCATGGATTGCCATACCACTCCAAAAGTATGCCCCATTGCTCTTGTGCCTGGCCGAACTGCTTCTGTGTTCAGAATCACCTACTTCACACTTACTTGCATTCATTGCACGACTTTGGCTTTTCCTCCATCTTCTCAAAAGGTAGAGTTGCGAATAACTGCTGTAAACTGATAAGGACGTACATTCCGTGTTATAAAAATGTGCAATCACTCTGTAGAGTGAGTTATTATTGCTTGGTAGTTTTATTTATTTCCTCTTAATTGGTAGTTTTATTTATTCTTAATAGGTGATTTCTTAGAGTTATAAATAAAAAGTCATTAACATAAAACATTGTCAGTGGCTACATGCAGGTTGTAGCCCTGGTCTAGATGACTAGAGCAAGTCTTAAGATTTTACAGTTGTGTTATAGTCACACAACACAATTAAATACTTTATTACTCTATCTGTTAGAATGCTAACACTATTAAAATCGAGGAAGAACAGGAAAAAATAATCTTATTCTTGTAGAGATCAAAGATAAATATTTGATATTGGTAGTTTTATAACTTTTAAATCTGTGTTTTATAATTTAGGGATTACTGTATAATTTGTTACTGAATATATTGTGATGATTTGCATATCTTAACAATTCCTTTTGAAATATAGCTTTATGAATGCAATTCCCCTGCTAAACTTGTAGTACAAGTTTGATAATTTAGAAAGTGTTTCTCTGTAAAAATTACAATCTATAAGGTCTTGTGCAAGAACAATTTTGTAAACATAATTTGTGTGCTGGATATACAGTCGAACCTGCTTATTACAAAGTAATAAATTTATTTTCTGTAGGTTCATTATAAGAAAAATGCATATGTCTTATCGGCAAGAAATTTCATTTACTTTTCCTTAAATGTACTATTTTTTGACTTATTATAAACGGGTTTGACTGTATTTCTTTTTAATTTTTTTTTTCTATCTACCAATTGTTTGCCACTTTTCTTTCACTCAATGTGTATGAATTACTAACAAAAAATGATTGTATTTTTTCCTTTTCCTGTTCCTGTGTTGGAATCCTGAGAAATAGTGAATGATTGTGACTTGCTGAAAGGTTTTGTTGAAGTCTATGGCCAAAGCCCCAAACAGAAAATGTCACATCACATTTTTTAATCATTTCTTTTATATTATAATTGTAGAATGTTATTATTGTGGCCAGGAGTGATTTAAAAAGGGTTGCCACCCCACCTGACCACATGGGAAACTTGGAATTTTCAAAGAAAATGAAAAAAGAGCCAACAAGTTAGGAAAAACTGTTAAAAAGAGTCCAAAACTTAAAAATAATAAGAAGAATCTTAAAATTTTATAATTATTCTGTTGTGATACTGTAATTTCTAAAAAATCTGCCGTGTTTTAAAGTTCAAGTTAGATTTCTTTTGTGCATGAATTAAGAGATGGCACCAAAATGATTAGATGTGAAAAATATTAAAATGTCAGCATAAAGACTATTTTTATCAAATTTTCATCTTTACATTTAGACAAAACAGCAATTTAAAACATTTTTTAAAGTTTTAAGTTTGGAAATGTATTTAATTCAGAATTCGACTGCTTGGATTAAAAATTGTCCAATAGAAAATAACTAAATATTTTCTAAAGTTTATAAACATACAAAATTTGTGTAAACTGTTTAAGGAATGAAAAATTTAAAATTAAAAAAATAGTATTTTTTTCTCGCATCTTGACACTATTGTTGCAAAATAGAATGAAAGTATTCAAGCATTTCTGCAACAAATTTGGTAAAAAAAGTCTGCCTATTGTTTCATCAAACGGTCGCATTACATTTAAGTGGATAGAATTCACAACACAATTAAAATATTATAATTTACATGTAGAAGTTTATTTGGTAAATGAGTAAATAAAATTTTACAGTTACAAATTTATTTATTTTATTTTTTTGGATCAATATGAAATGACTATATAGCCCTAAAATTGCTGGATGAAAGTTCAAACTCACAAAAGCACTGCCATTATCTGTAGTGAGAATATGATTGTAACATAGTCATCATCTTATAATCTTTTATCCTCCACAAAATACCAGTGGAAATGACCCTCAAAAACTCATCTGACCTACATCATAAACTTCTGCTGATACTGACTTTTTCATTATCTGTTTGAAGTGAAGAGAATTTTATTTTAAATGTGTCATACAATTATTTTCATCACTATTGCAGCATAATTTTGAAATTCTTAATTTAATTTAACTTTTTATGCAATATAAAATTACATCAATTGTAATTATAAGGCAATATGCTAAAAATAAGTTTCTTTGTTTAGGATTAATTATTATTTGAAAATTACTTAGCTAATTAGTTCAACTGTTGTAATTTTTTTATCTTTATTTACTAGGAGAATTTTAAAAACTTGCATTAAAAACACAGAAATGTCAATTGTATTGCATTATTTAGGTGGCAACCCAATTTATGTTTGATATGCTAAGTCTTGACCAAATACCTTAATTTTAAATGCAATAGTGCTTTCTGTAGTGTTTTTTTTTTTATATATGTACAATATCATATATACAGTAAACAACGTGAAACAAAAATAATTTAATCTCGTTACTATTGGTGTTAAACTGAAATTATTTTACAATAGGTTGATATCTATAATTTTAAAAATTATTTTTAGGTATGGTACTCAGAATCTCAGCATATATTTTCAATTTTTCATGCAGATATGAAAGTTTAGGTCTAAGGTCCCAGAAAATCTAATATAAATCTCTTGATTCAAACGGTTATTTTCAACTGTCTAGGAAGGATTATTAAAGGACTAGGGGGATACAACAATATGAAATAGTGTAAAAACAGACTTATAATAAATATAACAACACATGTAGCTGTCAAATATTTCTAAATTAGTGACTAAGTCAATTCTGGTCCACTAAAAAAAGAAAATAACTTTTTATTGATTATAAACACTAATAGTTGTGGAATTTAAATTACTATTACATATATGTGGCGAAAATTTAATACTGTTTATAGTTTTTTTTATTGGTTTTTAAACAAATCGTAACTTGTTATTTATTACTATAGCTTAAATTGTATATTGCAATAGACAGTTGGCTAATTTACAAATTTGGCTAGTAAATTTCCATCTTAATAGCTATTGTCCACTAAATTATCTGAGACAAGATTTTCCAAGCATCTAGTAATATCAAACAGCAAGCTATTAATTCTCAGTCTCAGCTAATCAAGCTAAGTTTTGAGAAATATAGAACTAAGTGAATATCAGTAAATATCTATATTGAATATTATTTCAATTACTTTCTTTAGCATATATAGCACTTCATGTTTATAGCATTTAGTGTAGAACATTTTAATAGTACTAAAAAAAATTGGCCAAAATTACAAGTATTTTATTAAAATCTCTTTTTTACGACGTACAAAAATCACATGGCCATGCGATTTTTATACATAGTGAAAGGGAGATTTTAATAAGAATTTTAATTGTGGCCAATTGTTTTTGGTTGTCTTTATTTTTAATGTATTAATTATTTTGACATGTTTCCATACTATTTTATCATTTTAATAGTATTTTTTTGTTACTTAAAGTGGTTTGTAGTCACAAAGTCTGTAATTTTCTTGAAAATATGAATAACCTAGAAAATTTTGATCACCATAAAAAAAAAATCTGGGGAAATTTACTCTCAATCTGGAAATTAGTCATCTTATGACGATGTTCATTTATTAGTTAGTAACTTTTGAGACCATTCTGCAATTGTTCTGAGCATAATTGCTCAATCTTCCATATATTTTTGTTTCATTGTTTTCCATTTTTGCAATCTCATTATCCACTAAGATTTTTCCATGCAGAAAAATTATTTTTAAAAAGAGTTTTTGATAAATAAAGAGAATGATGATATTCTGAATTAAAATATATTTAAGAACATAAATCTAGTTCACTGTGACCCTTTAGAATTTTGACCTGTGTGTGTTATTTACAGTTTAGACAAATGTGTTTTTTTTTCTTACTTTTGTGTAATCTGATAAATCATTTTCACTTTTTATAAAATTACATTTCTATATGTGAATTAAAAGCAAGTGCATTTCTGATCTAGTATTTTTCACGCACGTCAAATTTAACATCCTTTCCTTTGAAAAATCCATGGGATAGATTTATAGTTTGACACTGAATGATCTGTAATGTGCTATTAAAATAGTAAAACTCCGGTAGGTAGCTGCTAGTATACTTCAGAATGATAATTTAGGCTAGTAGTTACCAAACTGTGCTATGTGGAGTGTAGCAAAGGTTTCCATGGAAACAATGAAAATAAAAGGACATTTTTACAAAAATTAGTCTGTTAGTTCCAATATAACACAGAGATCCTACCTAAAGTACCAAATTAAAGATCAGAGGCTCCACAGTCAAATAAATTATTTCTGAGAATAGGCTCCATGGGACAAAAAGTTTGGAAATTACTGGTTTAAGTTATTCTTATTACATTAATTAATATTTGTTTTTATGAACTTTTATTGCATTGCTCTCTTAAATATTGACATAAAACTTTAAATATTGACTTACAATATTGGCTTCTTACTATTTCAGAATGGTGTTGGATAGGGCGTGGACGCCGCTAGACGACCAACTCTCTGACATAGAAAACATCTTTTCATCTACACCTAATGGTCTACCTTCCAGCAACGAGCTAGTAACAGAAATGAGAAATGAATGGTTAGAATAAACCCATTTCTTTTCTGTTTTAAGTGAAAGTATGTTTCAAATATTACATATGGGAATGTTTCCCAAACTTTTGACATCCGCATACTTCATTTAAGACATTGGTATTATTGATGTGCCCCTTCTATCCATTAATCTTATTAATATACTATTTTCAGATCTTAATTTTAATTGTGTATTCCTTATTTGGATGAGGATGATTTCTGTAGGGGTTTGCCATACAAGGGTTTTAAAATTTTCTTGTTCTAGCTAAAAATAAAAGGAACATATTTGGTCATCTTCTGAAAGTGATCTTTGTATCATTGATCACATATTCAACCAGCTGCTGAAATATATGCCTAATTAATTGAAAATGTGTAGAAGCCTGTTATAATATAGTTGTCGGGGTAAAGGATACACTTTATCTTCACAGTCAGTATGTCACACTACATTGTAATTATATTTTTTTTTCTGGAGGGGGTGGGGGCATGCTCTTCATTGTGATGAATAATTGCTTAAAGAAAATATGGGAGAAATTGTGTTCTGGTAAATTCAAAGTAGAGGTGAAAAATTATTAGAGTATTTTATAGAATTAAAATTAGCTTTTCGATTGAATAGATAATTTCTTCCCCTTTATAAAGTGTAACATTTGTTTGTAAATAAATTATTTCAACAATATTAATTTAAATAAGAATAAAAATTATTTCAATTTAGTAAATTTTAGTTTCAGTATTTTAAAACTATAAATTTTCTATAATCTGGACGAGCTAGTAACAGAAAGGGTAGAAACTTATTTTAAATTTTGATTGTTATGCATAAGCAAATTATACATATCATTTTGAAGTTTCTGTTTGTTCACCAGTTGGAAACTCAATTTTTTGTATCTTTGAGGTAGAGCACTTGTATTTGATTCCTGTATACGAAGGCAGTGCCATCGTCAATAGGGGGTAATATTTCCATTGAAGTTTGGTGAAGTGACAGACCTAATGATTCTTAATATATTGTTTGCTTTGGTTAACTGAAATAAAGTATTTTTGCTTAATTTGATGCTGGAAGTTGCTAATCGTCCTATCACTATTTTGTATGTTCACATCTATCCTCTGTTTCTAAATTAATCTATGAACAAGTGTGATAAAATTTCAAAGAGGTGGTGCATCATGCCTCCATTTTAGATGCATCTCCACCCACTCATTTGGTTAGAACCTTTTGTATTGTATAATAGTCCTAATTTTTTAATTAGATATGAACTGTGTATTAGAGATGTGGAATATCTACTGATGGCTTCAGAAACAAACCAAGTGTTTATATTATAAAAACTACCAATTTATTAATATCTTGTTTTCCAAAATTTATATGTATCCTATTTTCCTTTAATTATTTAAGATAAGGATCCTTTAGTTATTTAAGGAAAATTGTGGGCCCCTTAACATCATAAGTTGAATCAAGCCATGTGCATATATATATCTTTAAATACTAAATATAAATTAATGTTAGATGAAAAAATAAACATTTAGTTTGTAAGGAATGACATCCCAAGATTTCATTTTTAGTCACACATGACAAAGAATATTGTAATAGTTAAAATTTATATTTTAGTGCACTTTACTTAAACCGTGTAATTTAAAAGGTTTTTTATTTTTATTAATTAAAGCATATATTTTTTGTTATTCACGTACCCCACTTTGAGAACCACTTATCTAAATTGTTGTACAGTTATATTCTATTTTAGTCTTTATATGATATATTTTGTAAATATATAGATGTCAAAAGCATGTTCTGCTTTATCTATGTGTTCTGTAATTTAAGTATTACGGTTTTATTGTTTAGTTTTCTGTATAATTTTATATTCTAAAAATATTTTTATAGGAAATATTTCCGGCCAAAATCATCAATCGGTGATGATGGTGATAACCAAGACCAGGGTGTTAGCGCTTCCGAAGAATATAGCCCGCATCGAAGAGACAGTTCGACGAGCAGACCTTCCCCTAGTGAAAATACTGTGTTAGACTTTGTAAAAAATTATCTCACTCAAGAGGATGAACTCTTTGAAATGCAAAGAAAGCAGCTGGAACGGTTAAAACCGGACGACTCTCAGCCAGTTGTTGTGTTTGTAACTGATCATTCCTACTCATCTTTACCCACCTCATGCTTTAATATTGCATCGACTTCTTGTAAAAATCCTGCTCAGTATCATAATGTGTCTGCCGAATTGTCAGAAGATAGTTGCTCACCCACAAATCCTAACTTTCCGACAACCACTTCTGCTCCACTGCAATCCCCAGATACCTCCAGTATTACAACACCTAGTATTGATAGGGTCGTTTTGACTAATGGGCCAGTTGCTGCTGACAGTAAGTATTGTTTATTTTGTTTTATGGAACTTTCTGGAACATTTGATGTTTATAAGAATCATTTTGGTTCTTTTTTATTTGTAAAAATATTAAATTGTTTACTAGTGTTATTAGTCTTTTATCTAACTATCTTTGTACGTTGTTGTTGAGACCCAGACCGTCCGACCTACCAAAAAGGTGTAAGGTAACTGTTTGGACGGCCGGGAAGTGCCACCCAATTTAGACCGGAACCCAGTGGGGGAGGCATCCACAGGGACCGTACCTCCTTCCCCTACCGCCAACCTCTCGGAAGGACTTACGGACCCACATGTTTAACGTGATCGTACTCCGCATGAACATCTTTGTACGTGAAAAATATTTTAGAAAACCTTATAATTGAATCAAAACCTCAAAGGGCACTGAAGTGCATTTTCTATAAATTTGAGTTTCTCATGGATTATGGGTCTATGGTTTCTTCTAAATTATGTGGTAAACTTCATACGACAATCATCTAGATGATATTAGTATATCCTGTTGAATAAGCAAAACGTGTGTTTGAAGCTTGTTGAATAGGGGTATAAAATACACTCATTGATTTTGTGTGGCTAAGTGTTTACTTTTATCTGAATTAGACCCGTTTGAAATGCAAAACCGATCTCTCATTCAAAAC
This sequence comes from Amaurobius ferox, assembly GCA_951213105.1. Lineage (NCBI taxonomy): Eukaryota > Metazoa > Arthropoda > Arachnida > Araneae > Amaurobiidae > Amaurobius > Amaurobius ferox. Next base: position 39,701,668 of record OX578151.1, read on the forward strand.
TTATAATGCTTTTTTTATATTAATTTCCTTTACATTTGCTTTGTATGCTCTAGACCAGGGATCGGCAAACTATAGTCTGTTTGCCAAATACATCACACCAATGCATTCAATATGATCTACACAACTGAACTGCATTTTAATATAACATTACCAAAATTAACATTTTGGAACTTGGTATATTATGAAAATGTATGACCCCAAAATATGCTGCAATGTGTGCATCCTCATACGCATGCGATCATGTGCTTTTAACCATGAAACGTAGGGAAAGTATTCTTAAACAGACATAATGATGAGCATCTTTTTTCTATCTTGAAACCTCCACCCAGATTATGAATTGCTGAAAGCTCAATCAGTTTCACTAATTTTATACCCTATCATTATAAGCATTCTGAATGAATTTAAAAACAATGTGGTATGGTTTTATTATTGTTTTGTATTCTGAAAATTTAAACATTTCTTAAAAATGAATTTTGAAGAAATAAGGAAGCCTTTGACCCAACAAAATATTTTTTTCTTCGTTTGGTCATCCTGTAAGTAAGTTTGCCCATCCCTGCTCAAAACCCTTATTTGAAGTTTTGATTCAATTTTACTTTCCTCACACGAAAAGCTAAGAGGAAAATATAGTGATTGGGCCTTATACCACTTTTCTTTTTATGTTTTTAGTAGTAGATAACATTTAGTAAGTCATATATTAACAGGGTTCGTACACATCCTTGAAAATTAGTGGACCATTTGCAAGGTACATAAAAGATCCTTGAAAACTCCTTGAATATTTTCTTTCCAATGGAGAAAACACAAGTCATCCGAAGCTGGCAGGAAATCTTTTACCCCCACTCCTTATTTTCCCAAAATTCTGATTTCATATTTACAAACTCAGCAGGGTCCGCGCTAGCCATTCGCCTACGCGCCAAATGCGAAAAGATCGCAAAACTGGCGATAAAAAAAATACTTTGGCGAAAAAAATGGCGAATGATTTTTTGGAAACTGTGAAAATTTCGTAAATATTTTTTTGGAAAGTAATATGGAATAAAAGTCCGATTTAATTTGGAATAAAAGTCCGATTCCAGACAAGTATGCCTATGATATACGAGCGTTGTCTCCCGTCTGTTTTGGGGACGCTCGTTCTCGTGTGACAAGCTCCAAGTATTCTTTAATTCCCAGCACGCTGCTCCTCAAAACGGACGGCAGACAGCGCGCATTCCTGTCTCTCAAGCGTCCTTGACTCACCGCGGCAATCAAAACATTATCTGGATTCCGTCCGTTATGGGAGCCGATTTTTTTCGTTAACCCCGAGTCGCACAACCGTTAACCCCCAACACAGTTATTAGATACTCTCCAATAAACAAAACAAAAAAACACTTTCAACTTAAAATTCTGCATTATAGTTTTAAGCAATCCGTTATAGAATTATTTCTGAAAAGAGCCATTTTTTGTCGAAAACGATCAGCCGTAATCAGAGAAACAAGTGATAAACATCGAACGAAAATGTATGTATATTTTTTGATGACGCGTATACAATGGTAGTCCGAGCATCTGGAGGGCAGAGAAATTAGGAGTGTGCGATTGCGTAATTACTACCGCATCGTTTTAGGATCGATTGTCTTACGGGAAAAAATAACTTTTAGACTTACGATGTTCTTTTTTTTTTAGACTCCGCATATAAATCGCCCCCCTCCTCCACTTTGAAGCGTTTTTTTTTTTTTTTGTCACAAATTTCTCGACTTACGCGAGTATATTACGGTAAATAAAAAATCATTTAATTTTAGTTAAAAATAAAATAGAAAAAAGGCAACTACTGATTATTATCACAGATGCCAATTTGCGGTTTGCTGTTTTTGTCATAAGTTGAATCGTAGTTTATCTTTTTGTTACGAATTTTTAAGCCTGCCTGGCTTGTTTTCGTTTCATCTTCATCATCATCTTTGTGGTTTTTATACGATCCTTACGCCTGCCTGAATTTTAAAACCGACATTAAAATTTATCCCTTAGATAGTTTTGGTGCCTAATTTTAAAGAAATATAATGATGATACTGCATATAAAAATATTATGGATGTAACAGGAATTGGTTTCACATGTCCTATGACAATAACCATCGTTAAAAGAGGCTTTAGCAAACAGAACATAAATTTCATTAAGTAGTAACATCAGAGTAAAAAATCTCAGTGACTTGATTCTTATAAATAGTGAAGGGTCAGATATAAAAGATTTTAACTTTAAGGCAGCTTTTGAAAATTGGTGTATAGTACAAAATTCGATGCTTGCCTGGTTTATATGATAATGAAACTATGTTAATTATAGAATAAATTTGTCATTTTTGTAACTCATTGTGATCTTTCATTGGTAAATACAAGTTCAATTTACTAATAGCCTGTTTAATGATTAAAAATATGAAATCTACCTATCTTTATATCTTGTTTAGAATGAAATTAATATTATTAGCTGCATTATGGCTTAAAAGTAAAAAAAATTTTACCGATGGCGACGATAACTTTGACTAATAATCATGTAATTTGGCTAATGATTTTTCAATTTGGCTAATTTGTTGGCTAACAGTTTGAAATTCCTAGCGCGGGCCCTGACTCAGTACCATCTTTCGTGGACCCATCCCTATTTCTCCAAAATTCTAACTCTGTATTTTCTTTTGCGGACCCATTCTTATTTTCCCAAAACTCTGATTTCATATTTACAAGCCCAGTACTACTAGCAACAAACACTCCACAGTGCAAGTTTCCTTTCATTGCTGTTTACACGAGTTGCCAAAATACAGTATGCAACAGAATATAGTTGTTAAAAAATTACTCATGATTCTTGTAGACTTGTTCCCAAATAGCATTTTATCTGCTCTTAAAAGTGCTCCAAATACTTAAATGGTAGTTAACATCACTGAGTATGATTTGTATATAAAAATATCAATAGGTCAATACCTAATGCAATTAGTGACATTATTAGATATAGATATCTTACCTAATATACAGCATGCACTTTTGAGAATCCACCATCTATTTCCTGGTGACACGCATGGTTTTTACCTGTCACTCTTTAACATGATGCCACACTTGGAATATGTAGACACAGACTTAATAGTAAAAAGGAAATACAGGGTTGCGACAGAACCGGGAAATCAGGGAATTCTCAGGGGAAATTGATTTTCTGGAAATATCAGGGAAAACTCAGGGAACATCTGAACGGGAATTTTCCTTTCTCTTTGTCCCTTCGTGAAACTGTCTTCGTTATGTAGAGTGTTAAACTCTATTCTGATTGGCTGTTGCTCAGATGATATACAGCTTAAAATTCCCACTCACCACATGGCGATTAACGAAATCCTGATTACCGGCCAAACTGTGTGATAGCCTAGGATGGTTATTCTCCCTGAACAAATCCACCTGTGGAGTGAGAAAAATCTGTCAACAACCTCTACAATACTGCTACGGCTCTCCTATAGTTTTTTCCCTATGAGGCGATCGTAATTTATTGCATTTGCTGCTCAGTGAGTGCAATCCACGTTCCTATCCTCCTCCTCCTCCCCGTAATCACCGATGTTCTTTACGACATTCCGGGGTGTAGCATCTTTGCCGTACTCTCTACAATGAGCATTGCAAATAATAATTACGGCTTAAATGGATTCCCCCATTTTTACATCTGACTCAAATTTTAAAGGGTTCCCGAAAGCGGATGCATGAATGGAATTAAAATAACTCACTAAAATAAAAAATGGTGCGTGAAACTCGTTCCCACTATTTCGTGCTTGTGAATTTATTTATTGGTTAAATATTCATTATAGCATATTTTCCACAATGAAAAATTAAAAGAATTAAGCTATATGAACGAGTTTCGGGAATACGCTGCCGCTCGGAGCCAGTGTGAGCGAATTAAATCTGGACGCCCGGCACGAATAAAAGATATCAACCTTGGGGATGGGGGAATGCTTTTCCGAGCTGAATTGTTGATATTGCAATGTTATGTATTATTGTTCTAATTTAACCTTCATATGCATGGCCTATAAATGACTATACTGAAATTATCAATGTGTGTAGCATTGGCTAAAATAGCGTGTTTCAAGGATACTATCCCGGACGTACTTCGTATTAATTTTAAAGCTTGATCTCGGAACTTCATAATTTTTAAAATCTCGATGTTCGACAGTTTTTCGCTAGGAGAAATTTCAGATTTCCTTTTACAGATTATACCCTGTTTTAAGTTATTAATCTCTCATCGACGATGTATTAAAAAGCGATGTATGGATTCCTAAAATGTTTGCTTAGTTGTATTTTCAGAAGTGCTAACTGTTAACAATTATTATAAATTCAAAGTTAAATCGGTTCCATTTTCAACTTGCCCGCGGGGCCAGGGGTAGTTCACGACCCTTTTCCCGTTGATTGGAAAATTCGAGTATTACAATAAAACGGCATGTTTCTAGCAATATAAAACACAATTTTTTAAATTTAAAACGTCTAAATATTTAAAAAAATCAAATTTCTTCAAAAGGATAGATAATTTATTTGTTATGAAATAAACATATTGGGGAAATTTTAAAATAAGAGTTCATAGCGTCCGTTAATATAACGGGAAAAAAGGTTGAAATATCGTGATTGTGATGATTGAAAAATTAGAGTAAATGATCAAAATATAAAACAAGAATATTAATTTATTAAAATTCACCGAACATCATTTGTAAAACCCTCGAAATTAAAGAAAAATTAGTGGACGGCTTCTTAAAAATAAAAGAGGAAGGAATAATAGTGAATGCTTCATAAGCTTGGAAAAGTAAAAAATAAAAAGATCAAGATGAGAAAACTTAAATGAATTTAAAATTGCCTCAAAATGTATTTGAATGCTTCATGATAAATGAATTTGTTTTATGATGTATTGGGAAAACAGATATTATAAAACACCTTAAAAGGTCTATAATGAAAATCATTGGCAAGATTAAAAAAAAATTACAAGGTTAAAAAAAATTAGTGAATATAAATGTTTAAAATATTTAAACAATGGATAAATGAAAAATTTAAATTTGGCAAACCTTTAAGAAATGGAAAAAATGGTAATAGTGACAATAACTTATAGAAAAGAATTAGTTTTAGAAGGAAAAGTAAAACACTTAAAATAAGTTTTGAAAATTTATTAAATGTTAAAAATGAGAAGATAGCGATAATAAATGCATGTTAACAATATTACTCATTAATAAATTAAAATATTTCTGTGAATTTGTCTTTGTTACTGTCAAATAATAATAATAAAATTTTATTTTGCCTAAATCTTAAATGTTCCCCAATTTTTAAAATCCTCCTCCGCCTCAACATCGAAATAATAGATTCTGTAAAAGTAGATCTGCTAAGGAGTTTTCTTGCCAACGGATATATGGTGATACCTTGATAAAGTACTCATCAGTTCAAGACATGGGGAGAAGGGTTGGTTGTTTGACTTATGTCTACTGTACAATAAATCTATTATAAATAAGTACTAAGAGCAAATTTCTAAATTATTTTAAAACATATCTACAATTTAATTTTGCATAATATTAAGCAACTTGAAAAAAACCATCGCATGATGTAATGTAAAAACACTTTGAAATTACTAAATTATTTTTACTCGCTTTGCCTCTTTACGTGAAGAACTCCCAATGTTTTCTGCTTCAAAGTTAATACTCGGTTTTTTTTATGCTGTTTATCTTATACAATATATATAAATGTTTTAAATTTATCTTTTATATTCATTTATCCGTCCATCAGTTTTTAGTTAGTCGAGTTTATGAGTATTGTTGTGAAATCCTTATGCGAATAGATGATTGAAGAAAATCAGGGAAATTACTCTGGAAATCAGGGAATTTTGTTTTTAAGTTTCTGTAGCCACCCTGAAATATGACTAGATGCATACAAACCATCGTGTTTGCTGATGAGTAAACCGACTATTACGAGTGATGTCAAATCATAAACACACTTCAAACTTTAACTAAGTATAAAACTTACAATACATGTCTAACTGTACTGCTTACCGTATTTCGGTATCTTTTCAACATACCAAATGCATCCTACATCACCTCTAGTAGAATCTAATATCACGGTAGCTCATACACTGCATCCATCGTAATCATACTGATTAGATTAAAATCTAATTGACTACATCGTCTGTCAGACTGCCAATTGCATTGCATTGATCCCTAGATATATCCGAGGAATGGAACGTTAGCACACCTGTCAAACACATATTGACTAGAGATTTTGAAGAATTAATCATTACATTGCACAAACAGAACTTGTTTTCGGATCAAAGAACTATTGGGAAAACATGAACAAACAATCGTGATTCACTATTTCCCTGAGCATTGTTCAACGATCTTCACCTGTCTTGTTTGTTTGGATCGAAATAAATAAGTTCTTAGCTGAACTTTACAAATAGTACTCAACATAACATTATTTCAAACTGATCCGATACTGCAGATCACCATCCACGAATTAAATGCCAACAGCAAATAAGATGAAAAACATAATGTTCTAAATGAGGATCTAAAACGGGATCGAACCGACAAGACAGGTGAAGAATCTAAGAAGACAACTGCTCTAAGATCAATCCAGTATTTATATCCAAGGATAGGACGGGACTATTCCAGAACATAATCGTAACCGGAAATGCCCCTGGATATACAACTTACTTGCATAAGCATCTAGCACCTGATTTGCTTGCTGGGAAAGTGCTGCGATTCACTCCCAAGAACAAAGTAAATCATTGAAAAAGAAATTTATTAATCAAACAATGTTCAGGGGAATCGTTAATCGCGATTGCTTGTTTACATTTTTCCAACAATCGACTCCCTCATACAAATCCCTATGTCTCAGCGCATATACAAATAGACAAATAATTTTACTCTTAATCCTTTCGGGACGGCGGCATTCCGGAGCAGTCGCGGCCCAAAGGACGACGCGCTTCGCTTCCAAACTGGTCGAAAAGGACGGCGCATTTTTTGCGCTAAGCCTAACTCTAAAAAAAAATTCACTAAAAATCACCTATTCAACACAGAAATCTACTTTTTACAGGAATAAAAGAAATATTTATGTTCTATTTGATGTATAATTTTCATACAAATCTTAATACAAAATACTCGCTAGTTGCTCCCATTCTTGTATCCGAAATAAACGAATAATTTCACTGCCTCTAAAACCCAAACAAAAAAAAATACTCTCTTATATTCCTATGATTCACCAACGAAATCATAACGCTGAAATAAAAATAAAAACCGAAACTCAATTATAAAATTGTTGATGCTACGAGAATTGCTCAGTTTGTTTATGTTACAAAATGATTTTCACCGCACCAAATGGAGAAATAATTCATTCAATCCTCTTCTGCCAAGGTCATGCCTCTGCAAAATGCATTGAAGTTAGTTCCATGGACAAGTAACGCCATCTAGTTTACAAATTAAAACGTTCTGCGTAGTGGCACTTATACGTGCCACTATCCGCTTGCGGTAAAATTTCCTCTGGCCCGAATGAGTGCCGTTCGTCCTTGAATGCATGTTCGCATCTGGCACCTGGGCGTGCCATTCGTCGCGAAAGGGTTAAGGGTTAAGGCATGTTAATAAGTTCCAAGGCCCCCCAGTATTCTACCGAAAACATAATTAAGGAAATTTCATTTCATATAATCACATCATTAGAAAATTTAAGTATTGGTAGAAATGCTTATAACCTTAAAATTGAGTATAATTATACACGACATTGACGACAATGTGTAAAAATTAGGCCATTATATTCAAATTGCGTAAAACACATTTGTCCACGATTTTCAAATTTGAGTATAATTATTTCAAAATTTTAAGTTTAAAAAAGATTAAAATTTATTTTGATTAATTGAAGTATCAGCACAACAAAGTTAAATCTTAAAAACTAACTATAAAGTTTAAATGACATTTAAATTTAAGTATAATCATAGAAAACTTTGAAGTTCATTTCAAATATAAGTATAGTTACATTATTCAAATTTAAATTTTAAGTTTAAACATTTGTTATGAAGATAAAAAGAAATAGATATATTTGACAATATAATTTATAGTTAACATATTAACTTTAAAAACTTGAAATTCAGGTATAAACATTAAATTTAAGTATAATCATTTTATATCCCTATCAAAATTTAAGTATAATCATTTTATATTCCTATCAAAATTTAAGTATAATATCATTTAGTACTTTGGTACAAGAATTGGTATACATTATATAGTTTCTTAATTTTTCCTAATATCTTAATATCAAATTCATTGCTAAGTAAAGAACATGATCTATATCCTTTTGATATTTTGAAAAAATAATTATATCATTAACACTAAAACTTTATCATTATATAAGTATGCACAATTACGCCATTTAAATTTTGAAAAACTGAACTTTAGTATGGTGCCATGTTCTGTATATACAGAACATTGCATGTAAGGTAAATACCATTCACTTCCACTTTAATGAAGGCCATATATGGCTCTCGTTAACAGACAGACATAATCATGGTGATTTTGGTTGATATAACCGTGTAGTTGTTTCATGTTGTAAATTTTTAAATTCAGGTTAGCATAAGGATATGCTGATTTGATATCAAGTTGAAAGTGCATCCAGCCGAGCATACTTCCAATGATGGTGAAGAAAGCTCTAATGATACTAAAGTTGACCACTGGGCTAAACACTTCATCATATGAATCCTCCTTCTCTTGGGTATACCCTTGAGCCACCAAACGTGCCTTAAATCTTTTGATTTCCCCTTTTTCATCTTTCTTCACTGTGTTGACCCATCTACTGCTTATTAGCTTTTGTAAGGTGGGTGCGGGAACCACCTTACAAAACTTCAACTTGATATCAAATCAAACACCCAGATACCCTTCTCTTACATTATAGCTATTTCTTCATCCATGGCCTCATACCATTTTTCAAACTGGGGAGATTTTATGACAGCTTTATAATTTTTGGGTATTTGAAGTTCTGCATTTCTCGCTTCTGATTTGTTGCCTTTTCTGGTCCCTGTTATATTTTTCTGTTTCCGAAAATTAAACAAGTGCTATCATATTGGACTTTATTTTTGTTCAATATTTCTTACTGTCATTATATGAGCTTGGTCTTTTCTTATTCCCTTTGATGTAATAGTAGACATTATTTTTGCTGCCATCAGGTCTTGATACGATTTTCTCCTCCCAAATAATATCCTAGCAAGGAGTCAAATCAGAGTCCATAGGAGAGACTCCGTTTCCTCACTGGATTCATACTGGCCATTACCAGCGTGGGAACATTACTGGGACAAAACTCCATGCCACAATCTGTCGGATACTCCAAATTTTTTTACCTATTAGCCTTTCTTTATTAACTTGAAAATCTTTAAAGTTTTGAATACTTCTGATTTTTGTTTTAAAAAATAAACAAACACTTTTCTGCTATAGTCATCAGCAATTGATAAAAAAATATTTATTTCCACCTAGAGAATTTGTAGGTAAGGGACCACAGACATTTATATGGAGTAACTAATGGTCTGGTGGATTTTATCCTACCTATAGGCTAGTGACCTATATGACACTTGCCTAGATTTAGCAAATTTGCAATGATGACAGTTCAATTTACTGTACTTAAGTCTAGGGAGTCCGTTAGCCACAGAAACTTTATGGGTCTGATATAAATAATCAGCATTAATGTGGCAATACCTTTTATACCACAAATTAGTGTCATTTTTCAGCTCAGTTGCTGAATTACACTGCTGGCCATTAAAATTGCTGCACTAGTTAACAAAGCAAATAGCAGAATCTTATTTATTGGACATATACAGTGTAATGGGAGGAAGACATGATTAAATCTGCAGGTGGTTTGGGGTACACAGCATGCAGAATTCAGTACACATAGGTGCTACCTCTGGCAGCAACAACAGCTGTAATATGGCTGGACATTGAGTTGAATTGAGCTTGGTTGACAGATACGAGTACGTCATTCCATGCCAGAGTTCTTTAATCGTAGTGGCTGACGAGTGGTGGCGTGCCAGTCTCTTGGTAACCTATGACCAGATGTTCGCAACGGGTGACAGATCCAGTGTGTAAAATAAGCGAATTCAGAATCACATTGCACATAATTGCGACACTATGTGAAAATTAGGCTTGCATGATATGGCAATCTCAACATCGTGATAATCGGCAGTCTTAACAGTGATATATATTGTGATGTTAATCACGTGAACAACACACATGACTAAACACTAAACGGCACGGCGACGTAGGTAAATAAAGAATGGAATTGCATAAGCGCGTACAGTTTATGCTAGAAATAATTTGGTTTGGTAAAATATTTGCTTTTTTTTAATTGCACTATAAAAATAAAAAATATTTTGCTCTGATATGGGATATTTAGAAGATGAAAATAGATGCAAACTGATACTTTTGGACTCACATTTGAATTGCGAAATTTGAGCATTTCAAATCCAATAATATACTAATTTATGGGGTGACCGCCCCGTATTTCAGAAGTTCCCATAATCGTCATAATTTATAACGAAATGTGGCAGTTCCCGTAAATTCGCACATTTTATGGAAACAAGTTCTTAATATTTTTAAGGACTGCAAGAACTGTGTTCTTAACCAAACAAAAGAGAAATAGAATCTGAAATAAAAAGAAACTTATTAACTGAAAACGTCAATATAAAACCTACCAGAAAATAAAGATACAAAAAGATATTTCCCACATACGGGCGTACCACAATCTTATGTTTCCTGCTCATCTACTCATTAATAAATATGTCCCATTCCCTGCCCCACCCTCTCACCATTTAACTTAACGTGCGAAATAAAAGTAAAATATAAAAGAGCTTTGAATGCAGTTGAAAGCCGATAAGAAGTACATAAAATTTGTGAGTATCTCTCTGCTCCATAAATCAGTGAAAATTAGAAATTAAAAACGAAACTAATAAAAATGGCAGTTCAGTTGCGAACTGTAAAAAATTGGATTGGAATCTTGGATCCTAATAATGAATGGTTGAATTATGAAATAAATAACAATGTTGTTACTAAAATATTATGTTCTTTATGTTTAAAGCACGCAGAATGACTAAAATGTAAAAAAAAAATTTCAATGCTTCATTTATTACTGGAATTAGCGGTACATCGATAAAAAAATATGTTTTTAAACATACAAAGTCTGATGTGCATGTAACAGCAATTAGCATTGAAAAAAAAAACCCAAAAACAATTAATCAGTTATTACAAATGCCTATCGGAAAGAGTTTAACAGAAATTGGGAAATAAGGAAAAGATCAAATTGCCAAACTTATTGAAGTTGCTTATTTTATAGCCAAAGAAGAATTGTCATTTGCAATGCTTGCAAGTATTACTGAATTAGAAAACGACATGTTGTTGAATTAGGTGAAACATACTTAAATAAACTTAGCTGTTAGCTACTCAGAATTCATTAATTGTATTTCTAAAGTCTTTACTGAAGACTTAATTAAAGAAATTAACAGTTCAAACTACATTTCTATTTTAGTGGATGAATCAACGGACGTTAGTACATACGAGAAATTCATAATGCATGTAAAGGTCGAAATTTGACATGTGCTGGTAGCAGTTTCTCCTTACACGAGGCATAACACGATCTTTACACAAACAACCAACGTTAAAATGCGATTTCTGATTGAGAAACCTTCTGTGCAATCTTCCCTTTTATACAGAATATAGATGGCATTACTCATACCTGCTTTGTGAGCATGCTCTGCAATGTTAATCATTTGCATATCCCAGCATGCAATTTCTTTCATGCAAATTAGTTTGTTGCATGCCGCCTTCATGGTGTAGCAATTTTAATGGTCAGCAGTGTACTTGGTTTATCTTTTTTTTGCCCACATCAGTTTCCTTTTTATCTTTAGACTTTACAGAATTAGATTTGCTTTTAGTTTTAGTTCATTTAAACATTTTACTTTCAGTTTAGTTAACCTTGTTTCTTTAATTTGGGGTTTTCTGTCCTTGCTAAAATCTTTATCCCCTTTTGAATTCCTACTTTTATGTTTACGGTCCTCTACATTATAGTTTTGCTCTTTAGCATTATACTGAGGTTTTAAAAAATATAGACCATCTTTCCTTTTAGCATAGAAAAGTTTATTGCTTTCAGGAGTGAAAAACCAGAATGCCCCATTAAAGCAAAAATTCTGTTCTTCAAAAACAGAAGCAGCTGATTGATTTTTCCTAAGTTTAGGTGAGAACATTGCATCATTCAAAACAATAATATTCTTTTTGTCCTTGAAAATTGGACATACATTTCACACCGTACTTTATCAATGAAAAGAATAATCAAGAAGTCTAATTATTTATTGAATTAGAAATCCATTACCATTTTACAACACGTTGGTAAAGCACTATTTACAGAACATGAGCTAAATCGCTCAATGAAGTTGTGTTTGTTATACTGGGTCATTTAAGCAGTTGTGAATATGGATATTAGGTAAAAAACTACTTTACCTAAACATGACGTGCTCTTTCTTGAAGCCACCTTGTCCGGTGTCACATTTGGCTAACGCATATTGACTAAAGATTTTAAAGAATTAATCATTACGTCGCACAATCAAAACTTCATTGATTTGGATCGAAATAAGTAAGACTTAACATTGTTTCAAACTGATCCGATACTGCACTTCACTATCCACAAATTAAATGCCTACAGTAAATAAGATGAAAAACAAAATGATCTAAAACAAGATCGAACCCACAAAATATGTGAAGAATCGAGCAAGACAACTGCTTTAATATGAACCGAGTACTTATATTCGAGGATGGGACTTTTCCAGAATGTAATCGTAACTGGAAACACCCCCGTATATGCAAATTATTTGCATACTGATCGAGCACCCAATTTGCATAATTTGCTTGCCGGAAAAACACTGTTTCACTTCCTAAAACAAAGTGAGTCATTCCAATAGAAATTTATTAATTGAACAACATTCAGGGTTCACGAACAAACAATCGTGAATGACGATTGTTTGTTTTTCCAACAGAATAAAAGTTCAGTTTATGAAGTAGCTGTTGACCTCTCACTTTAGCTACGTGCTTAAGTCACAGCTGATGCTATAGCTCATAAAGTAGCTGTAGATTGCATTTCTTCGCTACGCGTGCAAGTCACTTCTAATGGTACAGTTCATAACGTAACTGTCAATCACACGCCTCCACTACAAATTACAGTCACAGCTTGCGGTGCAATTTATGAGGTAGCTGTTGACCTCGCATCTCTGCTATACACGCAAGTCACAGCTAATGGTGTATATTAATCGAAGGGCTTCCTATGACAGGGATTACACTCCAAATCTGATACATTGTGATACAAATGCATAAAATTTTGATTAGACACCTCCGCTATGCATTAAAGTTATGGCTTACGGTGCAATTCATGAAGTAGCTGTTGACCTCTCATCTCTGCTATGCACGCAAGGCACAGCTAACGGTGCATATTAATCAGAGGGTTTCCTATGACAGGGATCACACTCCCAATATGAAAAACCTGATACATTGTGATGCAAATGCAGGGGTCGAAGTCGTCCTATATTTCCTATAATTCCTATATTTTAAAAAATTTCGTAGAAAACGTCCTATTTTGTCCTATATTTCGCACTTGTCCTATATTTTGGACATAAATCCTATATTTCCAAATTACAAGCAATAAAATCCTTATTTCTATCATTTTATTTTCAGTCTATTTGCTAAATCTTCCCAGAATTTCAAAAACGTGGAACTACGGGATGTTGAACGTCTGCAATTGGTTTCCGATTGCACGTGACGTAATACTAACATGACGCCCGCCGGCTGGACGGAAAGCGTGGTAACGGTAGCGGTACTGTAGATTAGGGGCGGAGAAATATCGGTAATTGCATACCTGCCAACTTTTACGCATTATGTGTAAAATTTACGCATTTTAACTGCTCTTTACGCATTTCCGCATTTATTTGAATTTTTTAACATTAATAGGAAATCAATCTCCGGCGAAATTCTCTGGCGTTTTATGTTTGAAATTTATCAATTAACCAGACATAGTATAATTCCTCAGAAACACCACATTTCCGCTTTTTTAGCACTAATATATACCATTTCCGGGATCGTAGCAAATCCATAATAAAATGCAGGGTAATGCCAATCAAATTAACGGAGATTTACGGCCGCGTGTAACGTAAATTAAGATCTGGTTCGCTTATTTTATGAAAGTAATAAATATACTTCTTCAAAGGTTGTCTAATTCAGCATAAATCGATAAAATGTTATTAATTTCGCATAAACACTGCGATTGCGCAATTCAGTTTGTTCTCATGAAACGCCGAGAGTACAATAGTATCTTTTTCCATCCATCTCAATCTTTTAAATATTGCATTTTTGATTGACTAAACTAGCTTATTTTCGTATTCTAATTAATTATTACTGTTAATTTCTTAATTATTTTCGCATAAACAGTGCGATTACGCAATTCAGTTACTTCGTGTGAATTACTGAGCGTACGTTAGTATCTTTTCCCATCCATCTCCATCATTTAAATGTTGCATATTAGATCGACTAAACTAGCTTATTTTCATATTCTGATTAATTATTACGGTTAATTTCTTAATTATTTTCACATAAACAGTGCGATTGCGCAATTCAGTTACTTCACGTGAATTGCCGAGAGTACGTTAGTATCTTTTTTCTTCCATTTCCATCATTTAAATGTTGCATATTAGATCGACTAAACTAGCTTATTTTCATATTATGGCTAATTATTAAGGTTAATTTTTTAATTATATTTGCATAATATAAATTTTTCTATTTAAAAAATGGGTATAAACTCTGTAAAGGGATATTTTTCAAAAAGTGGTATTAAAGCAATGATTTAGGCAAATAAAAGGGAAACCATTATGGCAGGAATATAATTCAGTGCTATATATATTTTTTTTTTTATTAAAGATCAATATTTGTTACTCTCTTTAGTGAAAACCTGTGTTTTGCCAAACATAAATATTTGTCTTCATTATAAAGTAATTCTCACCGGATAAAACCTTTATATATTTTTGCTTTATAATTTATTGTCTTGAAATTTTATAAAATTGGTGTCCTGAATTTTCATAATTTGTCAGTAAGCCTGATATCTAATGCAATATTTTTTAATGCAGGTACGTGTACATACATAGTTGAATTCATTAGAAATGTCGTTTGCGCGTGTAGTTAAAGAAATCATTATAAATGTCATTCACGCAAAATTTTACACATTCCAATTTTCCCAGGTTGGCAGGTATGTAATTGCAGCAATCAATAGTTGTTATCTGATAGAACACTTTTTCAAAAATGAAAATAGCAAAATTTGTAAGATATTTATGATGATTTCTTTTGTCCTATATTTTTTATGAAAATGTCCTATATTTTTCCAAGTTACGACTTCTAACCCTGCAAATGCATAAAATTTTGATTTTCTGCTCCAAACAAAACTGGCATGCCACTCATATCAATTGCACCATCTTCTTCACAGTCATGCCAATTTGTAATTAAACCTACATTTTAAACATTTTATCGTCCATTTCCGTTAGTTTTGTATAAATTATGTGTATTGCTGCAATCATGAGATTAACGCCAAGAGGAAGTCACATGTAATACAGGCAGCAAATAATCATTGCTTCAGAAGTCTCGGAAGATCTTCCCTTTGGCCTGAAAAATTGAAAAAGTTGTCGCAATGTGATGTCCAAGAAATATAATGTTCTATCAGCCACAGAGAATATGAAGAATGCTACAACTAACTAAAAGTAAGTACTTTAATGCTATTTATTTTATAAATATATATGTTTTAAATTTATTCATGAGTTGAATTACATTTTTAATATTTATGAAGTATCTTTAACATGTTTCACAAATAGTACCTTTAGATGAGTAGAAAAATAAAGGCAAATTTTGTTAAAATGAATTTCATAAGACTGCCGAAGTATAATGTTATATAATCAAAAATTTCTGAAAAGCTGAAACTGATCAAAAAGCATTCTTAAATGATTACAATCGCTTTTTTTATGCAGTTTTTTTTTCTCTTGTGTGTCAGGAAGTATAAAATCAGAAAAATAGATTTAACTGTGACGAAATGAATTTGTTTTACAAAAATTTGATGTGGGCAATTCATGTATATGTGCCTATAAAGGGGGACGTACACCACTAGAGTGAGGGGGGGACTGTCAATATAAGGCATGAAAAATTCACAGAAAAAAAAAGGAAAAATCATATTGGATGAGGACTCGTGATAAATGTCTATAGTACACAACTTCTGTTGGCCTGCCTGGCCTATTAATACAGAATGTCCATTGTTCAGAACTACAATAAGAATATTATAGATTGTGGTGTTCCCCCCCCCCCCCCCCCCCCTTATTTCTTTTCCCCCAATTCATTAGCCAAATTAAAATTATAAAGGAACAGAATATCCTCTTCTACAAAAAAAGACGCAAGAGAAGGAAAGTTTATTAAAATAGTGTGTGCATACCCCCCCCCCCCCCCCCCATTCGATAAATTACTACAGTTTTGTTTCCTTTACAAGTTCAAATTTTGATGAATTGGTCTTTGTTTGGTATCCATTTGTTGTTAAAAGTTCTAAAAAATTGAATTTTTTTAAAAATTTTTGCTTTAAAACCAATATTTACAAATGTAGTTGTTGGGACGGGGATTCTCTCATTTGTGTGAACAATGTTTTCACCTTAAGTGTTTACATCGAGTTAGTCAGAACAAGGTATGAGTTCTGTCTACCATTAATGCTCTTGACCTTTGAGGCATTAAAGAGATTAAAGGGTCAAACTAGAGTAATTACTTTTTTCACATCAACATGAAGTATTACCAAATATTATTTATTTATAATATCTTTGAGCTAGATTTTTGCTGTTTTAGTTTTGTTTTCCTTTTGGGGCCTCCTGGCTCTTGTTTTAATAGAATAAATTTATTACATTTAATATGTTTTGTTTTTTCCCTGAACAATATTTTACTGTATACATTTTGCCCATATATCTTCATAATAAAAGATGTCTGTGCCGTCTGTTGTGGAAAATTGAAGCTTCTGAACGACGTGAAATTCAATACACAGGTACTTCTGTTCCTCAGATGATATGTCTTGTTGAGATTTTATTTTTAGGGGAGGGGAAGGAATAAGTTAAACAGGAAAACAGGTGTTCAGTGTTCAACAAACAAAATGAATTAATTTTATCGATCTTTATAACTTCCGCAAACTTTAAAGGTACTATTATGATGTTTTGAACTTTATATTATATGTCATTACTAGAACGAATTATTCAGTGTTACTTAGGCTCTAAATAAGTGTCTACTATGCATAAATAATTTAAAAGGCACTCACTGCTTAAATGATAATACATTTGAACACAATTTAAAATTGTTTCAATTTGAAAATTGCGCAAATCAAATTGCATGCAATGTCTGCAAAAACAAAACATATAATCACAATTGACTGCATATCCAACTGCTTATGAAACAGACGATCCCATGGAAATCCACATGCACCCTAATAAATATGAAGCTCATCCGTATAATCTTACCACTATGCCTTGAATGGAATTTGACCCGCATTTTCCTCCATGCATTTTATTGAGTTTTAAGCTGCCGCCAAGGAAATTCATTGAGCCTATAAAATAAATAAAAAACTAATTCGAAATAATAAAAAAAAATTTTTTTTTATCTGCAGCTCGTGCGCTATCCACTCGCTCTTTCTTATTTTACTTTGTTTTGTTCCTTCATAATGCCCACACATATTTAGGAAGTATTACGCCTGCATATTATTTAGATTTTGGGCTATGCACCAGCTAAGCAGGCACGTACACCGATCAGTGGCAATTTAATTAACAAAGGTCACTTAGCGCCCAATCATCGGATCAAATGTGAGTGAAAGGTGCTTATTAAAGTCGTATCACGCAAGTGTACCCAGATTTAACAAGGCAACTGAGTGGCCTGTGTTCCTACTATGCAGGTGCTTATTTAACAAATCCTGCTTAGCAACAAAAATGTTGGAGTACCCGTGCACTGATTCAAAAGCAGCTATTTATTTGCTTAAAATAAGAGATTGTTTTCTTTTTTTAAATAATGGGAAAAGCATGACCTATGCCCTTTGAAAAGTTGAATAAATTAACTGAATTAATCTCTGTTTTAAATCTCAGCAACACCTGGTATCTTTTCTAGTTATGTACATAATTTACCATATATTTATTCATATTAGTTATAAAATAGTGTTTTTCTTATTTCCAGGAAGATGCAGTCGTTTTAATATGGATGTGCTAAATGATATTGATGGAATAATAAAATTAGTACATGGGTCAAAGCTTGTGCTAAAGAGGAAGATACATTTTGTTACGTATGAAATATCACCATTAATTGCAGCCAGCATGAAGTCGCTTCTGTCAAGCTGCCTTTAAGAAACAAAGGTCATAGATAATTACTTGAAGAATCGTGGACAAAATGGCATACTTAAAAAATCGTCACAATTGCAAATTACTACCTGCTTGAATTCCCAAGGAATTCAACATGCAGATTTTGTTAGATCTGCATAAACAATGCTGTGTTTGGCTGTTCAGATCATAATATACCATATTCATTTAGTAAAACTGCAACTAATATATTCCTGAAGATGTTTACTGACAGTAAAATAACCAGTGAGCTAAGTTGCCCTACATAATATCTGATGGGTTAGGACCATATTTTGAACAGGAACTTGTTAATGGAATTGTAAAAACCTAATGCAGTTTTTCTGTCCAGGTGGATGAAACACCCCCTTCAGTAGTTTTATTATATTAAATTCAGTAGTTATATGCTCTTCAGATTTTTTTCAGAAAATCAAGAAAGGGTGGTAGTTCATCGCTGAGAAAGTTATATTAGCCGTGGAACATCTGAAAATATTATATCATGTGTACAAGATTCTCTTCAGTGCCTTCCAAAAAATAAATTACTTGCTGTTTTTTCTGATGTTCCCAATGTAATGAAGTCTTTCAAAAATAAAGGTCAGTTCCATTGTAACTGAAGTAACAATCAATACAAGATTTATGTCTTCCTTATACCAGGAAACATTTACTAAAATTGACAAAATAAGACTTTATGCTTTAAAATATTTATTACCTATGGCTATCATATAGCAACTTAAAAAAAAAAAAAATTCTTGCTATGAATGAATATCTTTATAATTTTAATTTAAAATTGTGTAACTGGCGTAATGCAATTGGACAAGATGCAATTGCTGATTCAGTAAAAAGTTAAATAATATCAAAATGTTAAAGCTGTAATGGTGGTTTTTGCTTATAAACAATACTAAATAACCAATAGATTAAATGCATGCCTATTTATATTTTATCTATTAACCATAATTGCAAAAATTATATCTTTTGTAACTGGCGTAATATGCTTCTGTAACTGATGTAACAGTATCAATTTCTTATGATGTTGGTTATATTTGTAATACATTTGTATTCCTTTATATTGTTATATGAAATCTGATTTTTACTAATATGCATGGACAATCTAAATATTTAAAATCCTTTGAAATCTATATAATAAAAGGCAATGCCTGTCTGTGTGTCTGTCTTATATATTATAGGCTCAGCGACCGTGTGTCATAGAGCTATGAAATTTGGCAATCAGAGACCCGGGGGGTGGGAAGGTGACACGTGAAAATTGATTTTTAAAATTTGAATTTTTTTATTTTGTTATTTAATGTTTAATGTGATTTCGACTTTTTTACCCCTTTTTCTCCACCATCCAGACATTGTAGAAAAAACAAATCACACGACTAGAAAGAGCAGACAATTACGAGTAAAAATATATCAATTTCAAATCTCAGGGACAAATTCTAATATTTTTTAAAGATTTTAACACAAAAGTCACTTTCGGCTCAAAAAAATGAACTTTCGTTTTTAAATCCTTGCGTCGGGAAAAGTACCGACAATTTTGACTAATAATTTACATTTTTAGAAAGCTCAAAGATCATGCTTCCTTACAAGCCCAATCTGGTCAAGAAATAAGAAAAAGTAGTCGCACAATCCGGATTTTAAGGAAGTAATGATTTTCAATTTCTCGGCCAAACCGTGAAAGAATGGATCGATTTTTCACCCACATGTGCTCAAATGTACGGTGTTTCTATGGTGGAGGGGAGGTGGGCAAGGTTATGACGTCACGGTTCTGATGAATTTGCAATCTCAAGAATTTGCAGAGAACCTACTGTGACTTAAAACAGGGACATAACCACTGATGACAAGGGATTAATAGAGATGGGATTTATTGGAAATATTGTTACAACGCTAGAAGAACTAAAAGAAAGTGTATTTCCCAACATTGAGCATCACTTCCAAGACCCTAAGTGGCTATGTGAAAGGGCTTTTCTTGCTCCCACGAACAAAGCTATTAATGTCATTAACAGACAACTACTCATGAAACTTCCTGGTTCTGTTCACACATACAAGTCTGTAGATTCTGTAATAGATATAAATCAGGCCGTCGAGTACTCACCAGAATTTTTGAATTCACTGGAAATTTCTGGTGTGCCCTCACATAAATTAGAACTAAAGATTGGGGCATCCATGGCACTGTGTAATGGAACAAGATTGATTGTTAAGAAAATGATGCCTAATGTCCTTGAGGCAATGATCATAACAGGTCATTCAGCGGGGAAATCACGTTTTTCTACCACGCATCCCGATCGTACCTCCAAACCTGTTCAAGTTTAAACGCCTACAGTTTCCAGTTCGGCTCAGTTTTGCAATGAGCATAAACAAATCTCAGGAGTTTAAAAGTCGTTGGACTCAGCCTACACAAAAGCCTTGCTTCTCCCATGGACAACTTTATGTAGGTTGCTCAAGAGTTGGGGATAATAGGAATCTATTTATACTTGCACCAGATGGGAAAACAAAAATATCGTGTATAAGGAAATACTGCGAGAGTAAAACAAAACTTGATTTTCTAAATTGTCAAAATTTAAAATGAACTAAAGGAATGAATGGAGTCAAAAATGGAACTCCTGCTCTGGAGTTTGTTGGCATGAGATCAAAGATGTATAGTTTAAAAACACCTTCCATGGAGAAGGTAACTGCCGATGGTGTTCATAGCTACCGACGCTCCCGGTTTTTCTCTCTATCTCCCGGGTAAGTCACTCAATCTCCCGGTTTTCACTCAACTGCCCTTATTTTCCCCTTTCTAGACAAAAACAATGCGAATTCAAGTCGTGACTTTCAGTTGTTTTCCCACATGTCAATTTTCTGCTACCGCAGTGTAGGAATAGGTCGCGAGTGACATTTGTATTCTTGTATTTGTATCTGCAGGTTCAAAAAATCGGAAATAGATCACGAATGTTCAGAAAATGTTACGAAATGAGAAACGAAGTCACAAATTTTGAGATCAAAGTTTTCCCGTTCCTTCATCTAAAAATCCGTTTCCTAGCTATCGCGTAATTGGCGATTATTCCCACAACGTCACAAGAGAGAGAAAGATAACCAATGATTATCTAATTAATGTGGGAGAAACGTATTTGCATCCACTAAAATTTTGTTAAATTATTTGGTTTTATATACAAAACTATTTTTTGAACGTATTATTAATGAAATGAAAAGCTTTTTTGCAGCAGTTTCTCTAAAGACTGCATTTGTGCGCGATCCTCCTTATATTTCGTTTTATTGTGAAACCATTTTTCTACTTTTGTAATCTATTTGCATCGTCAAAATTCTTTATAATTATTTCATATTTTATACATTAAAGCTATTGTTCAAACGTATTATTAATGAAATGAAAGGCTATTTTGCAGCAGTATCGCGAAAAAGGGCATTTGTGCGTGATCCTCCTTATATTTAGTTTAATTGTGAAAAGAATTTCCACTTTTGCAATCTATTTGCATCGTCAAAATTCTTTATAATTATTTTGTATTTTATCCAGAAAATCTATTGTTCAAACGCATTATTAATGAAATGAAAGGCTACTTTGCAGCAATATCGCGAAAAATGGCTATTGTCGCGATCCTCCTTATATTTCGTTTAATTGTGAAAATAATTTCCACTTTTGGAATCTGTCTGCATCGTCTAAAATTTTCGTAATTATTTTATGTTTTATACAGAAAAACTCTTTTTCAAACTTATTATTAATGAAATGAAGAACTATTTTCTAAATAACAATATTAAAATAATAATTTGGGAACTATTCATGGATATACAACCATTTCAAAAGCATAAATTAGAATTTGATGCATTTGTATTTAAATTTACATATTTTTAGAGTTTTAATTAAAAATTAATATTTATTTCCTTTCGTTTAAATGAAAATAGCATAATAATATTAGTTTAAATGATTTCTGAGAATAATAAAAATTAAGAAAATATAAATTCAGAATTATTAGAGCATGCTAAGAAAAGCTAAATAAGCTGCAATGAATTTTAGCATTTAATAAAAATAATTTGATAAAATTATTCCATTTCATTGTTGATTATGTGTTAAATAAGCACATTGTATGTGAATATCAGTTGCTGTACAATTTAAGGTATTGCATTAATGAGCCCTGTTAGTGCAGCCAAAATTCTTAATTTTTTTTTCTCGTGCGAAATGTGTGCCTATTTTTCTTTCTGTTAGTTTGGCAATTTTGAAATTATCTAAAGGTAGTGAATTTGAATATGTTTTTTGTTCAGTCCGTGCAATGGACTTCAAAATTTCACAGTGGAACAGGGGATATTATTGTCGAAACCAAAACCAAAAGGCATGTGGACAAAAAAATTTCAATTGAAGGAAATGCTGACATCAAATATAGTTTCTTTGTTATTGGAAATGAAAGTGTGATACCTGCTGAATGTTATAATCATTACACATTTCAGTTTTATTTGTTGAAAAGTTGTCCTTTTTATGTTTAGATTAGCAGATTTGCCAACTGTTACGATTTAATCGTATTTAGTATGATAAATCACGAGCAGTACGATAATACGATTTTGCCACCAAAAGTACGATTTAAAAAGAAAAATTATGTTTTTCCTTATTTTTTTTTTCGCTTTTCCCTTTTTCAGACCGAAGTAGGGAATTTCGAGAGGCTTTGATTTCTAATGTAGACGCGTATTTGCAGTATTGCCAGTTTCGCGATTTTCCCGCTCAATTGAGCTAGTTTTGACGAAGCGAAGAATTGGAGGAAGTGCGGGAGTTTTGGCGAAGACCTGGCAATACTGGTAGCTATTGCCGTTATCTGCGGGAAGGAGCATCATGCGCGGAGAGACCACGTGACCCATGCGCGGAGGGAGCACGTGATGTTTTGTTGATTTCTCCTGATGCTTGTTTTGCTGTTTTTGCTGAGATCAGTTTAGTTTATATAGTTAATCAATTGAATGATGTCTACAAAGACGAATGCCCGATCTCAAACGTTTTCCGAAAAGTATTGCAGAGAGTTTGAATTTATCAAAGAATAAAGAATAAGTGCATCTCTTGCCTTTTGTGTTGTACGTAACTGTGATATCTCCATTTCTCATGGCGGACATAGTTAAACATTCGAAAACGGCCAAACACGTGGATAAATTCAAGGCTTCTAAATCTACGAAGTCTATAAATGAATTTTTTACTGTGAATAAAGAATTGCAGACTACTAAAGCAGAAGTTATGTTCACCTCATTCATTTTAGAACATAATCTTCCGTTAGCTACTGCAGACCATGCTCACCCATTATTTCAAGCGATGTTCCCGGATTCGAAAGAGGTAAAGCATTATTCCTGTGGGCGAACAAAAACAGCTTTTATTATTAAAGAACTAGCCAGTGAAAATCAAAAACAAATAATTGCAGCTACTAAAAATCCATTTACGGTGTCTACTGATGGGAGTCATTGTGGCGATGATCAATTGTATCCAATTGTTTTAACGTATTTTAAAGAATCATCAAATGGAGCAAAAACTGAGCTCTTGTCTTTGGCAAAATTAATGGAATCCCCTACTGGGGAAAACATGGGAAACAAATTACTGGGGAAACAAATCCTGTATGTCTGGACCTTGTTTCCAGCAAAAATATTCTTCTGGGTTTTTAAAAAAGGCAAAGTCAGCCACATATGTTGGTTTAAATAAAAGTTAGATTTATTAATGCTGTTGTAATGTGCAAAAATTGTGTCCTTACCTTTCTTTTTAATAGAAATCAAAAATTCATGATGTGCATTATAGTTTTCTAATTGTTTTTATATTGATGCATTTTACTAAAGAATTAATATTTTTATTTAATTTTAAATGTTTAATTTAAAAATTAACAACATAAAAATGTTTGCTGTGGATTGTAATAATTTAATTGGTTTCTCAATAGAATTTTGATGTAGGGAAAAAAATCCCTACAGCCTGATTATCAAGAATTTACATAGCTGAAATATACCGCACGTACATTATCGCGTGCGTTGTTACGCTTTTTGACTCTGAGAGGTTGGCAGGTCTGGATTAGGTATAACAGTAAGATGTACAGATTGCATTGTCGTGCAAAATCTCCTGGTTTTTCATATTTGGAGGTTGGCAGCTATGGTATTGTTACAAAGTAAATTTAAATAGATTGTATGAGCATCACATTTTAAAAATTGGTATGCACCAATTTTTAAAAATAAATGTGTGCCACTTTTAAAAAATATTTCCCCTTTTATAACAGAAATCTAACCTTCTTGGAGACAGAGCAATTAAACTGAAAATCTGATGTGAGCAGCACATGACTTTCCCTGCAGACTTATATTAACGTTCTCTTTATTTTAATTAAATTTATTTCACTTTTAATTCAATTTTCGTTCTCATTCGATAACCGGACTTATTTTCAAAGGTGGCGTAGGGAAAGTACAAAAAACTAAAATATCTCGAGAACGGCTAGTCCTAGTGTAATTGGGTTGGCATACCTGCCAAATCTCCCGATTTTTCCGGGACTCTCCCGAATTTTGATGCAATCTCCCGAAAAATTCCTAAATCTCCCGAATTTTTACAATAATTAGAAAAAATCCCTACAAAAGAGATTTTCCTAAAAAAAATCCCTATGCAGGCGTGCCAACTCTCCGGATTTTGGTCGGAGACTCCAGATTTTTCATTACTTCTCCGGCCTCCGGATTACTAACGAAATTCTCCGGCTTTTTTTTGTTGGAAATTTATCAATTAACCAGACATGGTAAATTCCTCGAAAACACCAATTTTCCGCATTTTTAGCAGTGATTTTTATCATTTCCGGGATCGTAGCAAATCCATAATACAATGCAGGGTAATGCCAATCAAATTAACGGAGATTTACGGCCGCGTGTATTGTATATTAAGATCTCGATCCCTTATTTTATGAAAGTAATAAACATACTTCTTCAAAGGTTATTGAGCATAAATCGCTAAAATGTTATTTTGTTCATTAATTTCGCATAAACACTGCGATTGTGCAATTCAGTTTGTTCTCATGAATCGCCGAGAATACAATAGTATCTTTTTCCATCCATCTCAATCTTCTAAATATTGCATTTTTGATTGACTAAACTAGCTTATTTTCATATTCTAATTAATTATTATGGTTAATTTCTTTATTATTTTCGCATAAATAATGCGATTACGCAATTCAGTTGCTTCGCGTGAATTGCCGAGAGTACGTTAGTATCTTTATCCATCCATCTCCATCATTTAAATGTTGCATATTAGATTAACTAAACTAGCTTATTTTCATATTCTGATTAATTATTGTGGTTAATTTCTTAATTATTTTCGCATAAATAGTGCGATTGCGCAATTCAGTTACTTCGCGTGAATTGCCGAGAGTACGTTAGTATCTTTTTCTATCCATCTCCATCATTTAAATGTTGCATATTAGATTGACTAAACTAGCTTATTTTCATATTATGGCTAATAATTAAGGTTAATTTTTTAGTTATATTTGTATAATACAAATTCTTCTAAAAAAATATTTTTCTGAAAAATCGGTATGAACTCTGTGAAGGGATATTGAAAAAGAATTTAGTAAAGAGTTCTTAAAAAAAAAAAAGCAAAAAGAGCTACTACTTTATTTTTAAGTAGTAAGAAGGATTGAATTTGACATTTTTTAATTATATAGAACTTTTACGTGCTGTATTTTTACTTACCAAAAGATTTCTTTTATTCAATATTTTATCTGCAGAGAAGTGTTTCTGTGTCAAAGACATGTGAATGATTATTAAACAGTAACCAATGACATTTTTCTTTATGCATCATATTCAGTGTAATGAACATTGCTATAGACTCTGATGAGAATAACTCGAACGAATGTGCTTATTTTTTAAAAGATGTTTTAATTATTTTGTATTCGTTGAAATTAAATTGTGTTTATAGATACAATACAGATTGTTTATCATATTTGTCTATTTTTTATGGTGCAGTTTTGTAGTAGAGGGGGAAAAAAATCCCTATTCTGTCTTGAAAATTCCCTTTTATGCTTTATGTAAAAAAAGAAATTGTTATCGCGCTGTGCGATTTTTCGACTTTTGTCACGAATTGCATATTAAAAATCTCCCTAATTTTCATTTTCCAAGGTTGGCAGCTATGGGTTGGTCTTATTCTTTTCGTCGTTAAAAATTACGTATTAAATCAGCATTTACTGGATATATTTGAGTATACCCAGTTTTTAACACTTTACAACAAAGTTGAAAAGTGTTTATGACTTTGTTCATTCTGTCTGTCTGTCTGTCCGTTAGCACGATAACTGCCATAAAAATGAGTTTATCAAAATGAAATTTTAGTATGTTGTTCAGACGGTCTGTAGGACCTATGGGAATATAAATAAATAATATCACCCAATTAGTTTTTTATTGAACCCGGGTTGAAAAAATGAAATACATTGAACCCTATGGGACCTAATTTTTCAAACATTTTTTAAGTAAATTTAAAATTCACGAATTGCTTCGAAATTTTTAGGAAATATTCACATTATCCCATAGAATATATAAAAAAAAATTCAGTAAAATATGTTAAGTAGTTTTTTAATTAAAAAAATTATTTAATATAGGGAAAAAAACAAATTCAATTAAATTCTGACTTTGGGATATCTTCCAGAAAGAAAAGAGAGAGATATTATATAATAAATATCTCTCCATTTGTTTAAACGTTTTGCATATGGGAGTGGCTTCATATTTTAAGATAAATTTGGTAGATAACAATTTTTCATTTTTTAAAAATTTTATATAACTCTTCATGATAAATTTAATTGATGGCATTTTAAATGCACTTTCCTACGTCCTAGAGAGTTAAAATTTGGTACACAGCTTAAATTTGTTGAACATTTTATTCGACAAAAATTTGATGGATCTTTAAATATAGATTATACATTTTTTTCGAAATGGCCTGAAAATAATCCCCGTTCACTTCTATAAATCATTGGTGTAATATTGTTAAAAATTCTGATGTGGACAGCACATGTCTTTCTCTGCAGACTCATATTCGTTCTCTTTATTTATTCAATGATAATTTGAGTTTATCTGCACAACATAAGTATTTTAAATGACATTGAATTTATACGTTAAACTTAAATTTGGTTCCCATTTGATAGCTGGACTTATTGTCAAAGGTGGCGTAGCGAAAACGCGAAAAAACTAGAATATCTCAAGAACGGCTAGTCCTAGAGTAATGGGGTTAGTCTTATTCTTTTTGTTGTCAAAAATCACATATAAAATAGGAATTTCATTGATATAATTGAGCACACGTAGTCTTTTATTTTTATATATAACGATTTTTGCTGGCCATTTCGCAAAAATAGCCCGTTCCTTTTTCCCGAATCGTAGTAGAATAACCTACAAATGATTTATATACAAAATTTTGTTAAATTTGGTATATAAATCACTTGTAGGTTATTGAAATATTATACTCTAAATTTTGTTAAATTTGGTTCATTAGTTTTTAGCTAGAGTGGATAAAGGCAATTTCTGCGGCCATTTCGCAAAGAAGGCAGATTCTTTTATTACGAATCGTACTATAATCTAATGAACATCAGGATTTCCCACAAAAAACATACCTACCAAATTGTATGAAATTCGGTCCATTAGTTTTTCAATTAGAGTGGATGTAATATCCACACAGACACACAGAAACATACACAGATACACCCTTACACACACAGACGTCTTCCTAAAAGTAGTTTTTTCGTGTTCTAGAAGTCCCAAAACGTGTAGATACTTTGAAAATTCGAGTTCCGATCTTCGGCACGATTCCAATACTTTGAGTACATACACATACACATATGTATTATCTGTGTATCTAAATTCCGTGCCTATGCAATTACAATAGTTGTGATTTTAAATGATCCCTAAACTTTTATTATTTCTTCAAGGAAGCCTAATTTTAACATATGCAGAATGCAAATATCTCAAGCGATTGTAAGATGAATTACATAAGAATTGCTGAATTTTTTTCACACAAAATTATTTAGCTCTGGAGTCTGAAATACAAGTTATATGAATGAAATATTCATTGATTTTGCATAAAGAATCAGATGATTTATATTTCGATACAGTTTTAAATATTTAAGTATAATAAATTACTGTAGTTCTGTGATAATGTAAAAGATATTACCACTGAATGAATCACATTTTAGAAATTTTTAAATGAAATTACATTTCAGTTGGAAAGTGTTTCATAATTAATTCTTATGCATGATTGATCTTTCTTGTTTTATTTTAGATTTTGGCAATTTTTGTGGGCCATTTTGCAAAAAAAGGCAGGTTATTTTTTTCTGAATCGTACCAAAATCTAATCAGCACCAGGGTGACCTATACGTGATTCATCTACCGAATTTTGTGAAATTCGGTCCATTAGTTTTTTAGCTACAGTGGATACAAGCTTTTGCGGGCCATTTCACAAGAAAGGCGGGTTCTTTTATTCCGAATCATACCCAAAACTAATCAGCACCAGCCCCGCCCACAAGTGACTTGCCTACAAAATTTTGTGAAATTCGGTCCATTAGTTTTTTAGTTAGAGGGGATACAAAATCTGCACAGACAGACAGACACACACACAGACGTCGCGCTAAAAATGGTTTTTTCGTATTCTAGAGGTCTCGAAACGTGTAGATCCGTCGAAAAGTCGAGTTGCGATTTTCGACATGATTCCAATACTTTCCCTATACATTACCATGTATTGCAGGGAAAGTAAAAAATTGGACATTATAAACATACCAGATGCAATAATCCTAAGTTTTCCATTGAGGTATAAGTTTAAATTGTTTTTAACACTTTGCAACATAGTTGAAAAGTATTTATGACTTTGTTCATTCTGTCTGTCTGTCTGTCCATTAGCACAATAACTGCCGTAAAAATGATTTTATTAAAATGAAATTTTAGTATAATGTTATTCAGATGGTCTGTGGGACCTATGGGAATATAGATGAATGAAATGACTCAATTAGTTTTGGATTGAACCCGGGTTGAAAAAATGAAATACATTGAACCTATGGGACCTAATTTTTTAAACATTTTTTAAGCGAATTTAAAATTCACAAATTGCTTCAAAAGTTTTAGGAAATATTCAAATTATCCCGTAAAATATAAAAAATTTTCAGCAAAATATATTCAGTAATTTTTTTAATCAAAATTAAAATAATTACACCCTTTATATGGAGAGATCACGTGACCCACTTCAAAATAAGATATGACATCCATCTTGTATAAAATCGTGATTTTTAAAGTTCTTTTTAATTTATATTTAGTGTTGTATCCGTCCTAAAACCACTTTATTTTTGCTTAAATTCTGTGCATCTGCATTCTGAAATGCAATTACAATATATTTGAGGTTAAATGATCATCAAATTTTAATTATTTCTACAACGAAGCCTAATTTTTTCACTTATGGAGAATGTAAACACCAAAAGATGTAGAATAAGTTGTATAAGAATTGCTGCATTTCTTTAACGCAAAATTATTTAGCTCATTGAGTCTGTAATGTAGCTGATATGAATGAAACATTCATTGATTTTACATAGAGAAGCAGAGGATTTTTTCGATGAAGTTTTAAGCATAGAGTTAAATTACTTATATCTCTATGGTTTTAAGTTTTTAAATAAAATAAATTATTGTAGTATTGTGATGAATGAAAAAAAGTTTATAAATAAAATGTTGCTTTTATATAGAGCCAGGCGATGTATATTTCGATGACATCATTTGAATAAAGTTCATTTGTTTTCAATGAAGTTTTCAAATATAAATTATTGTAGTATTATGATAATTTAAAAAATATTACCGAGGAAGGTATCGTATTTTAGAGATGCTTAAATAAAATTGCATTAAAGTTGGAAAGTGTTTCATAATCAATGCTTTATGCATGATTGATCTTTCTTGTTATTTATATACCCGTGGGAGAAAACATATAGTTGTGGTTAAATGTTCTAACTCTGAAAAGCATTTGCTTATTATTTTTTGTCTCGTATTGGCTTTTAATTAATATAACAATTTTAAGGGGGGTGCTTTGACACCCCCCTGACTGACTTAAATGCGCCCATGCTAGAAATGCAAATTTGTGGTGGCCAGGTCGCCTCTTGGGAGGGGGGTGCTTTGGCACCCCCTGACCCCCTAAATGCACCCATGCTAGAGATGCAGATTCTCTGGTGACCAAGTTTGCAGTCATGGTGACCAAAATTATCACAATAAGTCGCCATTACTGGCTACCGAAATTTCTCCAAAATCCTTTCAGTCCCACGGTGCCAGCGGTTGGTAGATTGAGGGGCAATCACTTCGTTATCGCGGCTCGCGATTCCATAGCTATTTGCAAATCGCAGTCAATCATGATTTGACCATATTGAAGGTTATTTCTGGCAACCGAAATTTTGGACAACTATGTAAAAGAATTTTAGGTATTACTCAAGTCGTGAGCAGAATTGTGTAGTGGGAAAGGAAGGAAGTTCAAGAGTCAAATTTAATCAACAAAGTCTATGTTTATTTGAAATGCATAATCTTACTAAATTACAGAGGCTAGCTGCTTTAAACATATGCAGCGTAACATATATACATAGCTGCCAACTCTCCCGGTTTTTTGCTATATCTCCTGGTCTCTCGGGTAAGTCGTTCAATCTCCCGGTTTTCACTCAGCTGCCCTTATTTACCCCCGTTTCTAGGCAGAAATCATGCGAATGCAAATCGTGACTTTCAGTTGTTTTCCACAGTGCAGTTTTCTGCTACTGCTGTGTAGGAATGGATCGCGATTGACGTTTGTATTTTTGTATTTGTATCAACAGGTTACAAAAGTAAAAAAATCGGAAATAGATCATGAATATTCAGAAAATATCATGAAATGAGTAACGAAGTCACAAATTTTGAAATCGAAGTTTTCCCGTTCTTTCATCTAAAAAGCAGTTTCCCAGCTATCACTTAATTGGCACTCGCAAAAAACGATTATTACCACAGCGTCACGAGAGAGATGACCAATGATTCTTAATGTGGGAAAAACGCATTTGCATCTACTAAAATTTTATTAAATTATTTTGTTTTATATACAAAACTATTGTTCAAACATATTATTAATGAAATGAAAGTCTTTTTTGCAACAGTATCGCTCAAAACAACGTTTGTGCGCGATCCCCCTTATATTTCGTGTAATTGTGAAAATAATTTCCACTTTTGCAATCTGTCAGCATCGTCAAATTTTTTTATAATTATTTCATATTTTATACAGAAAAACTATTATTCAAGCGTATTATTAATGAAATGAAAGACTATTTTGCAGCAGTATCGCGGAAAACTGCATTTGTGCATGATCCTCCTTATATTTCGTTTAATTGTGAAAATAATTTCTACTCTTGCAATCTGTCTGCATCGTCTAAAATAGGGCCGATCAAAATCTCCCATTTTTTTTTTTCATATTGTCACACAATCTCCCGGTTTTTCATATTTAGAGGTTGGCAGCTATGGGTGTTAATAAGAATGCCGTTAAAATATTAATCTGTCATCAAGATTACTATATCTGTCTAACAAGGCGAAGATATAATAGAGTTGGACAATTTAAAATTGCAAGTAAAGACCATCAGATTTATACTGTTAAGCAAATTAAAATGGGATTAACCAATTATGATGGTAAACATCATATTTTAAATGACGGAATTAAGAGTTTAGCACATGGTCATTATAAAATTTAAATGATTGAATTATGGTGATGTATTGTATACATCGGGTGGTGGTTGGGACCACAATGAAAAAACTTGAAGAACACACTGAAGAAATAAAAAGAAAGTTATGAAGATTGTTGCTGTGCATTTATGCATCGGATGGTGGTGGGGACAGTCTTTAAAAAAAAAAAAAAAAAAACTTTTTTTTCGCTGAGTAGCATCGTTAAAGCAGCATCGTTATTTCTTAAATACTAAATTCACATTCAACATCATTGGTTCTCAAAAATACTTTCTTTCACGTCATTTGTGATGCAATACTAAAAATGCAGACAAACGGATGCAATTAATTTATGTAAAACAAAAAATAGAGGAGCATACCTCTATAAAAAAAACAATCATAGGAGCAGCTGATCCCGGCTGTGAGTACACATGAAAGGGATCCTTTTCCTAGGGTTACAGGTACAGAAATCCCCAGAATCTCACAGTTCACAAACATTAGAATAAATTCACTTTACAAATCAATTTTCAAGATCCCCCCCCCCCCCCCCCCCCTAGAACATTATTTTTCTTCTTAAAATTTCATTATTAAAGACATGTAGACAGTCGTTGGTTGACTTTAAAGGATTCTGTAGTCTGAGCAATTTTCGGTCTTAAAAAAAATTCTTTTCAAAGAATATTGAATGAAAATGTGATGCTGCACGTGTAAAGAAAATGTGTGAAGCATTTAGTAACAAATGCTTGTTTCCAAAGTTACTCTGTGCAAAATATTGCAAAACTTTTTATGCAATTTTTAAAATCTTTTCAAACAGAGGTTCCATTAATCCATATCTTGTATGATGAAATGGGTCAACTTGTAAAGTCTATCATGGATAGGCTTCCCAAAGATGGATGTTTCAGAATCATAGAAAGGACAAGATCTAAAGTTAGTGGACATGGAAAAAGGTGCTAATTGGAGAAACAAATTGGAAATAGGTACTGATACAGAAAAGGTAATGGAACATATAAGAAGTTAAAAAAAATGTCCATCATGGGGGCCAGGTCTTTTTACATAACTGCATGCAAATACCTAATAAAAGTTTTGCCTTTGCGTAACAGAATCCTCAAGAGTTTAAAATTTACATCCTCTACAGACAATTCAAGCTGAATCTCTCATCTCAATAAAATTGATTGCTTTAGAGCTTCCTGAAATATTTCCACCAGAAGATATATCCAGTCTAGGTGATGAATGGATCAGGTTGCAAGCAGGGTGTTTTGCTGAACTTTGTATGAATGACACAGTTTTTGATGAAAAGGAATCTGATGAGTGTCTCAGTGATGAAGAAAAAAATGGAGACAATTGAAAACATATTTCTAGCTTGGCTGAGTTTCTTGACATATATTGATCACATTTTAAAAATGAAAAATTTTACTTTATCGATTAAATATTAACTAATTTCAAAACTTGTCAAAGCTCTCATCTCTCTTCCACATGCAAATGCTGGCATTGAAAGAGGCTTCAATCTTAATAATTGCATGATGAAAAGTAGAAATAAATAAGTTTTGAAAGCATAAGTGCTTACAAAGGGGGCATTTAATCCTATTAAGGGGGCATTAAATCCTATGTTAAAACCTGTTGTGACAGCAAGTTAGAAAATTTTGTCAATAATCCAAAATTGCTGAAGTATGTTAAATCATTACATCAAAAGAAAACGGATTGGATGCACGCCAGAGTAGATAAGAAGAAATGACAGATTATTAAAGATAAAAAGATTAATCGAGAAACAGTTAAATAACAAATACAGAGATTTAAATCACAGGCTTAAGGCTGCTCAAGCTCTTGATACGAATGCTGACCAAAGAATATCTGGTGGTATAAAGCGAAATAACATGTCTGCTATTGAGGCTGGAAATATTCTGTTGTCAGAAGCTCGTTCTAGAATGTCTTCTATCTTGGAATACTAAGAAAAGATAAGACCATAACTCTAAATTTAATACTACAAATTCTGGTATAAAAAAATTAAATGTTAACTAGTTAATTTTATAGCGTTAGCTTTTTTATTTCGTGGAAATGATTCAGATTTTCTTATTTTTATAATGTGTTGCAAAATTTTCATTTTAAGAATGTGAACCTTCTCTTGGTCAGTGATCTAATTTTGTAATTTTAACTTCTGTTGTTTATTCAATTTCATTATATAATAATAATTTATAACTTAAAATAAATTTAGGACAAAAAATAATTGTCGTTACAACTGATAGAATTTGGGATTGGTCTGTTACGAAACTAATACTAAACTTAACTTTACCTGCTGTGAAACTGATACGAATCTCAGTTTTTCCTGATACAAAAGGTGATACAAATGAGACTAGTGGGAATGTGATCCCTGCTATGATGACTATGAGGTTTATGAAGGATATCGGTGCAGCTCATAAAGTAGCTTTTGACCTCTCACCTTCGCTATATGTGTGCAGGTCACATCTAACAATATAGTTCATAAAGTAGCAGCCGATCGCTCACCTCCGTTGTGAGAGCACAAGCCACGGCTGACTATCAGCATATTATAGTCGAGATATGAAAATTTCTAGCATAATGACTGATAAGTAAGAAGTGGATGTGAAACGTAGTGTTGCAAAAGAAGTATTTCCAGTGAGTAAAAATAAAAATTGAATTTATTACTCATGAAATGAAATCAAATAGAAATGAAAATGGCATGCATTTGATGCAGCTTACAGAAATACATTAGAAGAACATTGCTCCAATACTGATCTTAGCCATAACACATTGGCTATTGACATAATATAGCTCTACACTAGCTACCAACATTACAAGATCTATCCAAGCAAGCTCCGTAATTGGTATTATCCAGTCAAAAATGCTATAACAAAAATCAAATCGTTCTTTTCTCAAATATATTTTTATATCCATTTATTTATTATTCAAATCAAAAAAATAATAATTAAAATTACCAAACAGATTTAATTTAATTGCATTTCTGAGCACCATGATATAAGATAGAATCTTCCTCATAAACTGCGAAATTAAATAAACCATGGAGATAGATTTAATCATGTTTCAAACAATTCATGTTTTTAGAAAGTGACTAATTAGCGCAAATAATCTGCCATCAAACTCTGAGACAAAGTTTTAATTCACTTTCAAACAATTTTCAAGCTTTCGTTTGGATAAACCACAGAGTTAGATAGTAGAACTCCTAGGAAAAAGTTTTGTTTTTCATTAATATCTCGACAACTCCTGGTCTTAGATATTCGAAACTTGGGCTAAATTTATGGGGGGGCTATTTCAAGGCTATCCACAAAATTTCATCAAATTCGGTTCAGCCGTTCTCCTGTGATGATGAGACAAACGAAAATTTCATTTTTTACTAATATCTCGAGAACCACTGATCGTAGAAACTCCAAACATGGACTAAATTTTAAGTAGGACTATTTCGAGGATATCCACAAAATTTCATCAAATTCGGTTCAGCCGCTCTCCTGTAATGACGGGACAAACAGACAGACAGATTTTCAATTTTATTTATATAGATTTTAAAAACATGTATTAAATAAAGATTTTTTACAATCCATATGAAAAGATATACTTGGTTAACTAAAATGCAAATTGCATGTAATTATAGTATCAAATTTAGTGATTAAGAAAATTTTTGAAAGAAAAGTCTGAAAAAAAAAAGTTGATTATTCAGGGTAGTTATTAGAATTTTTTTTTTTTTTTTTTTGGAACATTTGGAACTAAAGTGGGCCCTCACTATATTCATCTAATACTTTAGCAGAAGCACCTTTGTTCATATGTTTCAAAATATTTTAAAGTACTTTTAATAAAATTAAGATGAAAAGGATGTTCAAATTTTTAATTGAAATGAGAGATTCAACTATGGGTGCAAATATATCAAATTCTAATTTATGCTTTTCAAATGTATTTCTAACTAGCAGCATACCTGTTCTTCGTACGGAGTATATAATATAAAGAAACTTATAATTTGCAATCATGTGCAAATTCTGTTAAAATATTAAATTTATTGCTTCTAAAGAGAAGTTTAAGAATATCTGTTCTCACTATGCAAAATTATCTTCACGGGCACATCTGAAGAATAAAACATCCTGACCCCTTTTGTAAGCAAATGTACAGAAAAAAAGGAATTGAATCAATATATGCAGTCCTGTACTACTTATATTGTCGCAGATTAGAAAATATGCCAGTGTGTTAGTAGAAGATTACCCATATTACAATACGAGTCTCAAAAATCTTTGCCAAAATAAAAGAGATGATGTAATAAATTGAAAATATCAATAATCCTCGTACTCTTTATACCAGAAGGTCGTAATTGATTCCAATGTATGCCAATATACCTGTACTACTTATATTCTCGTAGATTAGAAGATATACCCGTGCATTTGTAGAAGATTACTCGTACAACATACAATATATGAGTTTAAACAATTTTTATCATAATAAAACAATTGCATAATAACTTGAAAATATCCATAATCCCTGAATCAATAATAATAACGTTTAAACCTGAAGACCGTAATTGATATTATCCAGTCAAAAATGCTAAAAGAAAAATCAAATCGTTCTTTTCTAAAATATATTTTTATATTCATTTATTTATTATTCAAATCGAAAAAATAATTAAAATTAACAGACAGATTTCATTTAATTGCATTTCTGAACAACATGATATAAGATAGAATCTTCCTCATAAACTGCGAAATTAAATAACCATTTTGATTTCTTTATACTTTTCATTGTTCAGTAAAAGTTTGTGAAAATAAACCATGGAGATTTCCCATTTAAATCATGTTTTTAGAAAGTGACTAATTAGAGCAAAATAATCTCCCATCAAACTGAGAGATAACGTTTTAATTCACTTACAAACGATTTTCAAGCTTTTAGTTTGGATAAACCACGAAGTTAGAGAGTAGAACTCCTAGGAAAAAGTTTTGTGCTTCATTAAAATATCGACAACCCTTGGTCTTAGTTACTCGAAACTTGGGCTAAATTTATGGGGGACTATTTCAAGGCTATCCACTAAATTTCATCAAATTCGGTTCAGCCGTTCTTCTGTGATGATGAGACAAATGAAAATTTCGTTTTTTGCTAATATCTCGAGAACCACTGATCGTAGAAACTCCAAACATGGACTAAATTTTAAGTGAGACTATTTCCAGGCTACCCACAAAATTTTATCAAATTCGGTTTAGCCGTTCTCCTGTGATGACGGGAAAAATAGACAAGACAGACAGATTTTCAATTTTATTTACACAGATAAGCTTTATAATTCTAAATGCCTGAATAAATTAAAAAAAAAAATTGATTTCTTTATCCTAAACATATATCTCAATTTCATCAACAATATGTTTAAAAGATAATATCCCAACATAAAAAGCACAAAAAATATAACAGACAGATTTTCAATTT
This sequence comes from Amaurobius ferox, assembly GCA_951213105.1. Taxonomy (NCBI): domain Eukaryota; kingdom Metazoa; phylum Arthropoda; class Arachnida; order Araneae; family Amaurobiidae; genus Amaurobius; species Amaurobius ferox. The sequence goes on from OX578151.1 coordinate 39,739,109, forward strand.
TATTTATACAGATAAGCTTTATAATTGTAAATGCCTGAATAAATAAAAAAATTAATTAATTTCTTTATCCTAAACATATATCTCAATTTCATCAACAATATGTTTAAAAGATAATAATACTCCAACATAAAAAGCACAAAAAATATAAAAATATTAGTGGATGGAAACAGATTGAAACAAGAAAGATCAATCATGTTTAAAGCATTGATTATGAAACACTTTCCAACTTCAATACAATTTTATTTAAACATCTCTAAAATGCAATACATTCCTAAGAAATATTTTAAAACTTATCACAATACTACATTAATGTATTATATTCGAAAACTTAAACCTTCATAAAAAAAAAAATGAACTTCATTTAAATGACGGCATTGAAATATAAATTGTCTGGTTTAAACATCTCTAAAATGCGATACATTCCTCGGTAATATTTTTAAAATCATCATAATACTACAATAATTTATTATATTTGAAAACTTCATCAAAAACAACTGACATTCATTCAAATGATGTCATAGAAAAAATAACACGTCTAGCTCTCTCTATTAAAGCAGCATTTCATTCATTGACAATTTCCCATTCATTTCATGCATCGCAATACTATAATAATTTATTTTATTTAAAAATTAAGACCATGGAGCTACAAGTAATTAAACTCTGTGCTTAAAACTTCATCGAAAAAAATCGTCTTTCTCTTTGTAAAGTCAATAAATATTTCAATCATATCAGCTATGCAGACTCCATGAACTAAATGATTGTGTGTTAAAGAAATACAGCAATTCTAATACAACTCATACTTTTGCTTTAAAGAAATACAGCAATTCTTATACAACTCATCCTACATATTTTGCTGTTTACATTTTACATAAGTGAAAAATAGGCTTCGTTGTAGAAATAATCAAATTTGGATGATCATTTAACACTTTCGGGACGGTGGCATTCCAAAACTGCCGTGGCCCAAAGGACGGAGCGCTTCGTTTCCAAACTGTTCCCAAAAGACTGCTAATTTTTTGCGCTAAGCCTATCTCTCGAAAAAAAATTCACTAAAAATCACCTGTTCAACACAGCATTCTACTTTTTTCAGGAAGAAAGGAAATACTTATTTTCTATTTGATGTATATTTTTCATACAAATTTTATTTTATCAAAATATTAAAAATTTTAGTGTATATATGTTTTAGGTACAGATGGATAATTCTTTGGCATGGCCTTCCGATTTTTTAAAACTGTACCACATATATGCGTATTCTTAGACAACAAATACTTTGCAAGTACAGGAGAGGTAAAAAATTTATCCAAATACAAAGGTTATCCTTTTCCTAAAAGTTCACTTAGAAATGTTTTCACAATGCTTTCTCCATACCCACCATCAGAGCTTGATAATTCCGTGTCCTTTCCAGTATACACAAGGAAATTCCATATATAGCCTGATTCCGATTCTGGCAATTTATATATTTTTATTCCATATCTAGACCTTTTCGAGGGGATATATTGACGAAATCCCAGCCTTCCTTACCATGAGAACAAAGATTCATCAATGAACACATTTCTTCTAGGAGTGTATATAGATTTAAATTTTGAAACTAATGCATCTAACACTGGTTTCAATTTATCTAGTTTTTGGGCATTACTATCGAGTAAAATGAAGGTAACGTAATATTCCTATAAATCGATCGCGACTCATAACTGAATTGAAAAAAGAAGTACTGATAATTGGATTCTCAGAAAAATACATTTTAAGATTTGGTTTTCTGACAATGCTCTTCAAAAGTACTAGTGCGAGAAACACACGAAATTCGTTTCCTATCACAGGTGTAAATATATTTGAAACAGGTGGCGTCTTCGATGTGGAAGGAGAGAGGAGATTTTTCTCCCATTTTTTCTTTGCAAACTCATTAATTGCTTTTACGATAAATTCTACTGTTCATCATCAAAAAATATGCTAAAAAAATCAAGTTCCTTATCTAAATTAGGCGGCATGATATTATGATTTATTCCAGGTATGTTCAAAAACTCCAAAGAATTAGGATCTTTCAAATCACATGTCCAAACATCATTTGAAAAAACAGCAACTGAAGCTGGCTGCGTTGTAATAATAGTACGCTCAGAATCTGAAGAATCAATTGCATTTTCAGATTCATCATCAGAAATAACACTGCTCCGCGAATCTTCACTATCTGCTTTGTTTTTATTACTGTCTGGTCCGTTTACCATACGCGTATATTCTTCCACAGAAAGGAAACGTCTCAAACCTGCCATACTTTTATCCGAAATAGCCTAATCATTTCACTGTCGCACATTCCTTTAACCCCCCCTCTCCTCCCAAAAAATACTCTCTTATATTCCTGTAATTCACCAACGAAATCATTAAAAGCTAAAATCAAAAGGAGACCCCCGTAACTCAATTATAAAATTGTTGATGCTGCGAGAAGTGCTCTGTCTGTTTATTTTACAGAACCATGTCTCACCGCTCCAAATGGAGAAATAATTCATTGGATTCTCCTTGTGCCAAGGTCAAGCATCTGCAAAATACATTTAATTTGCTCCCACGGGCATTTAACGCCATCTAGTAGACAAATAAATTCAAATGAAAAGGTTTCATGTAGAAACACCGATACGTGCCACTCGCCGTTTAGGGTAAAGTTCTCTCCAGCACGAGTGTGTGCCGTACGTCCTTGAATGCAAGTTCGCAGCCGGCACGCGGGCGTGCCAACCGTTGCGAAAGGGTTAAACTCAAATATATTGTTATTGTGTTGTTTCAGTATATAGATGCATAGAATTTAAGCAAAAATAAAGAGGTTTTAGGATGAATACAGCACTCAATATGAATTAAAAAGAAATTTAAAAATCACGATTTTGAGACAAGATGGATGCCATATTTTATTTTGAAGTGGGTCACGTGATCTTTTCATATCATGGTCACATGATCGCTTCATATAAGAAGTGTAATTATTATTTTAATTTTTATTTAAAAAATTGCTGAAATTTTTTTTATATATTTTATGGAGTATTTTGAATATTACCTAAAATTTTCGAAGTAATTTGTGAATTTTAAATCCGCTTAAAAATGTTTGAAAATTAGGTCCCATAGGGTTCAATGTATTTCATTTTTTCAACCCGGGTTCAATCCAAAACTAATTGGGTGATATTATTCATTTATATTCCCATTGGTCCTACAGACCGTCTAAACATACTAAAATTTCATTTTAAGTCATTTTTACGGCAGTTATCGTGCTGACGGACAGACAGACATAATGAACAAAGTCGTAAACACTTTTCAACTTTGTTGTAAAGTGTTAAAAATGGAAGATATTTAAAAATAAAATGAAATATACCGGCGATCGTGTTTAAATAAAAAAATTCTGCGATATTGCTAAACTGTCTTTTATAAATTACTAATTAATAAATGTAACACGTTAAAATCCCATAAATATATTGCAATGGAACTTTTTGCTAGGGTCAATTTTCGGTCCAAAATAGTCATTTTCATCCCAATAATAGGATTTAATTGAAAATTATTTTGATGTTGGAATTCTATCAATGTTTTTTTAAATATTGAAAATGTGTATATTTCCACGGAGATGAAAAAAAAGAATCTGGTTTTCTCGAGAAAATGACAAGTTTATTGCCTAGATTAAATATTTAAAGATATCAATCAGAAGGCCCTGAATGACATTTTATAGCTGCTATATTTTTCTTCGCATTTCGGCAAAAGTTAACACTCATTAATTTCGAGAATTCCTTACTTAAACGTACTTCCTATCATCTCACTAAAATGTGCTGATGACTTTTTTTTTTTTCATCTTTTCCAATAAATGTTTATTAAATTTTGCAAAATAGTGTGAATTCTGTGTGGCACATTGCGTTTGAAGGGCATAGACAAAGCAAATAGGATTTCTTTAGCGATATCGGAATATTTCTAGCGAAAAAATTGGAATACTTTTACCGAAAATCAAAGTCCCCGAACAAAGCACAGAAAAGAAAATGTAACGAATTCCGAAAAATCTAAACCTTTGTGCCTAGTGTGCTCTGCCCTATACACCCAGAAAAAAAAATGAAACGCCATTAAAAAAGCGGCTTGCCGTGACTTGTCCACAACTAAGGCTCCTATATATACGGGAGCCTTAGCCGTAACTAGTGAAGAATGGAATGACACGTCTTGTTCGTTCCGGATGCCGCCGCTTAGGAAATTCTCGGGAAAAACGGTGCTACTTAGGATGTTTTTCGGAAAAGTGGAATTGCGCTATGGAGATGTGGAACTTTCCAGAAAAAACAATATCCATGGAATATTTTCAGTCCTGCTTTTCATTCACTCTCGCGAGAATTCCTCACGTTCGTTTTCTAAATATAGAAGGATCAGCACACGGCGAGTGCGCGCGAATTTCCACACAGCATTTTTTTCTGCGCGGTTCATGCATCCTATTTCAAACCCTGAAAAAATGTAGGTTTCAAGGCATTTTTTTTTTATTAATATTACTAATTAAGACAAAAAAGCATTTGGGATTTTAAACAAATAATCACGCTTGTTGGCGCAGAATTTGGCATTATTTTGCCGAATTCCGGTTTTGGGAACGTTCAGATATTGGGACGCCGGGTAAGAGGTCATGTACTGTATTTTAGCTTAAATGTAATATTTAAGAATAAGTTCAAAGTTTTTGCTGGAAGAATGTAAAAAACATTGTGATTCACCATTCCCCTGAACAATGTTCAGAAACTCAATTCTATTTTTGAACCACTTACTTAGTTCTTGGGAGTAACTCACGATGCTCTTTCAGAGCAGAAGTCTTCATTCAAATTGAATATCCGACACGTACATAAACTCATATTTTGTGGCGGACCCAGGATGGCATAGTATTCCAGTAGGTACCCATCCCAATGTATATAAGAAGTTCACTTTAGGAACATCAGTAGATTCCCTAAACTGCCAAAAGCGAAAATAATTTTCCAAATCTATACCCCTCCCCCTCCTCCCAAACTGCTTAAATCCAAATGTGCACCAAATTGCCACACTAGGAGCAAAGTCAAAATAAATGTCAGTAAATAATAACCTTGAATTTCCATATCATGGGTGAATGAATTAATGTCACAGAATGACGATTGAACCAGAAGTTGAAATTGGAGATTAAAGGCGCTTCGCCTGGTGCTCTGCCTGCCCGACAAATCCGTAGGACATCAGCAGATCAGGGGATCTATATGTGGATCAGTAGATCGATCATTCAATCTTGTATGATGGACTTCTGATAAAATGTCTAAGCATTAGACGATGATGATGTTGAAGGATTAAAAGTTCCTATTCAGATGTATTTGTCTGTGAGTGACGGTTTTTGTCGCAAGTTAAACATTGGTGATTTTTATGCTTTTAACCTTAAAGGATGTCGGCCTTCCATAGTTTAAAAGATTCAACTGTAATGTAGCAAGATTATGCATTAATGAATAAACGTAAATTCTGTTGATTAACTTGACTCTTGAACTTCTTTCTTTTGCAACTGCATAATTCTGCTCTTGACTTGAGAAATATCCAAGTTTTCTTTTACATAGTCGAACAATTTTCCACTGCAGAAAATTTTCCGGAAAATCCACATTTCTAATTATAATGATATCCCTGCTTCATGAATTAACAATATGCACATTGTGTAGACATATGCAATTTGCATTGTAGATTTACAAAATGAATTGTCTTTTATTAGAGGATGTGTGTCGAGTACGATACATGCAATAACGATAATTCTACTACATGTTATGACTATATACACACAGTGCAGGTGTTTGTAATTCGTGTGCAGTGCAAACAATAACCAAACTCTGTTAACGATACGCCTGCAGTGCGAACACATGCTATCCACGTAGTAATATTTGGTATGATTTAGGCATTTATAAAAGTATACATTTTTGTTAATAATAGAATATATCGAGTTCACATTTCTTTATACTTTACCCCGAATATGTGACAAAAGAGCGCATATATTAATTCTATGCCTATTTTTAACATGAAAAATGAAATCCTTGACCGTAAGCACACATAAGTCGATGCAAAACACTCTTGAGTATGATGCATAAAAAAATAAAAGTTGTAACAAAATCTCAACACATGTAGCTGTTTTGAGAAATTTGCCACCATCTTGGATTCCTATTACTTTCGATGATGTCTTCCAATCTTTTTCTCATTGTATACATTACTATAAAGTAAAGGAGATATTCTTATCACAATTTGCAACATTTATATATCTAGCATATCTACTACTAAGGTGCTTTAAAAAGCAGAAAAATGCCCATGTTAATACTTGATTGCATGATTGCACATAAGTTGGTTTCTAATTAAGATAAAGTAAAAAAAAAAAAAAAAAAAAGTCTGTTCAGTAAAGTTATTTTTCAGGCTCTCAAATGGTATATAACATGTTCTGTGAATGTTAATGTAACATTTTAAAATCATTCAAATATTGTTTTAAACTTGAATATTTCAAATACTGTATATTTAAAATCTGAATATAGCATATGTGCATATAAGATGCACCAATGATCTATATGCTCTGTTAATTTCACCATCGAACTATAATGGGATTGCATAAATATTTTTTATATGCAGTAAATCATATGTGAGATTCACCAAGAAACCATATAATCCATAAAGGCATCCAAATTTTGGAATGAATTTTTGAAAAATCAATACATTCTATTATGTTACATAAACAATTATTTTATATAAGTAATTTATTAGAAAATTAATCGCAATATCTGTAAAGTTCTAGCATGGACTCTTCTCGAAATAGTATGCATTTTTCAAATGATTTTATTAAAAAAATACATAAAGCTAAAACAGCATATGTCTAAACAAGAGAGATTAATCATGCATAAAGCATTGATTATGAAACACTTTCCAACTGAAATGCAATTTTATTTAAACATCTCTTAAATGTGATACATTCATTCAGTTATGATATTTTTGAAATTATCATAGTACAATATTTGGAAATTTTAAAACTTCATCAAAAAAAGCAATACTATAAAGTCGCTTGCTTTTCTATCTAAGTAAAATCAATGAATATTCCATTCATACTACTTATATTCCAGACTCCAGAGCTAAATAATTTTGTATTAAAAAATTGAGCAATTCTTAAACAACTCATCTTAAATGACTTGATTTGTTTACATTCTGCATGATAATGAAATTAGGCTTTGTTGTAGAAATAATCGAAGTTCGATGATTTTTTAAAATTATCATAGTACAATATTTGGAAACTTTAAAACTTCATCAAAAAAGGTAGTGCTATAAAGTCGCTTGCTTCTCTATCTAAGTAAAATCAATGAATATTCCATTCATACCACTTATATTCCAGACTCCAGAGCTAAATAATTTTGTATTAAAAATTGAGCAATTCTTATACAACTCATCTTACAATGGCTTGATTTGTTTGCATTCTGCATGGTAATGAAATTAGGCTTTGTTGTAGAAATAATCAAAGTTCGATGATTTTTTTAAATTATCATAGTACAGTATTTGGAAACTTTAAAACTTCATCAAAAAAGGTAATGCTATAAAGTCACTTGCTTCTCTATCTAAGTAAAATCAATGAATATTCCATTCATACCACTTATATTCCAGATTCCAGAGCTAAATAATTTTGTATTAAAAAATTGAACAATTCTTATACAACTCATCTTACAATGGCTTGATTTGTTTACATTCTGCATGCTAATGAAATTAGGTTTTGTTGTAGTAATAATCAAAGTTCTATGATGATTTAAACTTAAAAATATTGTAACTGTGTTGGCACAGAATATTGATGCACAGAAAAAAATGCAAAAATAAAGTTGTTTTAGGACTGATGCAACACTAAATATGAATTAAAAAGAACTTTAAAAATCATGATTTTGACACAAGATGCATGCCATATTTCATTTTGAAGTGGGTCACTGTGACATCTTCGTATGATATGGGTGTAATTATTATTTTAATTTTTATTTGAAAAATGACCAAACATATTTTCCTGAATTTCTTTTATATATATTTTATGAACTAATTTCAATTTTTCTGAAAATTTTCTAAGCAATTTGTGAATTTTAACTTTGTTTTAAAAATGTTTGAAAAATTAGGTCCTATAAGGTTCAATGTATTTAATTTTTCAACCCGGGTTCAATCCAAAACTAATTGGGTGATATCATTAATTTACATTCATGTCCCATAGACTGTCTCAACGTACTAAAATTTCATTTTGATAGTCATTTTTACAGCAGTTATCGTTTGAACGGACAGACAGACATAATGAATAAAGTCATAAACACGTTTAAACTATGTTGTAAAGTGTTAAAAATGTGACTTTTCAAATGCAATAGTATACAAGAAAGACATGTTTTCTAATGTTTTGCCTTGAATGTCAATTGTTTTATTTTACATATTTATTAAATCTCATATTGTTTTTGTGTGTGTGTGTGTGAATTTAATTTTGATTTGGCCAAAAAGTCAGTTTGAAAATATACATTTTATTTGTGGATTTCATATGGAGTGACCCCCTATGTTTAAGTTATTGTATATTTCATTCAAATCTAACTTGATAATAGAAAGGTATTGAAAAAGAAAGAATTGCAAGCCTCTGCTACTTAATGTAGTCAAATTTTTGTAAAGCGGATGTAATTTGAGTATCATCAAACCATTTCTAAAATGCCAAATCAACATTCTACTTGTTTATTTGTCATATTGCAATAAAATATGTTTCTGATTAAATTTAGTAAAAAGTGACTTTGTCACTGGCTTAGCCATTCTATATGGTCACCAAAAGTAGATAAAGCCAGATTACCATGTTATTGGCATAGCAGTGTTAAATATAATTTTTCAACTATTAGTCAAAACAAAATGATTTATTTATAGTAGCTTGCTAAATGCTATCAACAACTAATATTGATATACCCAGCCATCCAAACAAATACCTTACACCTTCGGGTAGGTGGGATAGTCTGGGTTGAAGAATATTGATATATATAAAATGCTTATGTAAAAATCTGATGTGTGCAGCACATGACTTTCCCTGCAGACGTTTATATTCACGTTCTCTTTATTTAATTAAATTTATTTCACTTTTAATTCAATTTTCGTTCTCATTCGGTAACCGGACTTATTATCAAAGGTGGCGTAGAGAAAATACGAAAAACTAAAATATCTAGAGAACGGCTAGTCCTGGTGTAATGGGGTTGATCTTATTCTTTTCGTCGATAAAAATTACGTATTAAATGAGCATTTAATGGATATATTTGAGTATACCTAGTTCTTTAGTTTAGATTTTGACGCTTTTTGCGGGCCATTTTGCAAAAAAAAGGCAAGTTATTTTTTTTCGAATCGTACCAAAATTTAATCAGCATCAGGGTAACCCACAAGTGACTCATCTACCAAATTTTGTGAAATTCGGTCCATTAGTTTTTCAGTTACAGTGGATACAAGCTTTTGCGGGCCATTTCGCAAAAAAAGGCGGGTTCTTTTATCCCGAATCGTACCCAAAACTAATCAGCACCAGAGTCGCCCACAAGTGACTTACCTACCAAATTTTATGAAATTCGGTCAATTACTTTTTTAGTTAGAGTGGATACAAAATCTGCACAGACAGACACACACACACACACAGACGCCACGCTAAAAATAGTTTTTTCGCATTCTAGAGGTCTCGAAACATATAGATCCGTCGAAAACTCGAGTTGTGATTTTCGGCATGATTCCAATACTTTCCCTATACATTACCATGTATTGCAGGGAAAGTAAAAATGACACTGAAAAAAGCTTGCTCAATTATATAAAACAAGCATTTAATTGATACATATCAGCACCAGGGTAACCCACAAGTGACTTATAAAATTTGATCAATTAATTTTTAGAGTTAGAGTGGATACATACATTGCACTTACACACACATAGACGGGCGCGGTAGCCCATTGGTTAGTGTAAGGCTCCTCTATATACGAGCTGACTCATCAAGCATATTGAAGCCCACCATAGCTAGACGCGCAATACAGTAGCATTAGCTCTACTCGTATTTTCACTTCAGGAAGTATAATTGAAATAATTGTGGGCGGTTGTTCTGCACCGAACTGCTCTAATCATTCTAGAAGGGTTTTAGACTATTTCGCTTTCCTAGAAACGAAGAAAGAAGAAAACAATGGCTAATAAATAATTGGATACCCGGTACTGGAGCATACTTGTGCCAGCTAAGTTCTACAATATTCTAATTGAAACTTCTTTTTTAACATAAAGTATTTATTTTAAACACTTATTTTATAATTTCTGTAACTGCAGTATGGAACCTTATGGGCTTCAATATGCTTGATAAGTCAGCCTGTAGTAGAGGAGCTCTAGGTTAGTGTGCTGGAGTTGCACTCGGTACGCCCGGTTTCGATTCCAGCTGCTGCCAAAACTGCCGTCGTGTTCACGCGGAGTACGATCACGTTAAACATGTGGGTCCGTAAGTCCTTCCGAGAGGTTGGTGGTAGGGGAAGGAGGGTACGGTCCCTGTGGATGTCTCCCCCACTGGGTTCCGGTGTAAATTGGGTGGCACTTCCCGGCCATCCAAACAGTTACCTTACACCTTTCTGGTAGGTCGGATGGTCTGGGTCTCAACAACATCAACACACACACAGGCGTCATACAAAAATAGTATTATTGTGTTCTAGAGGTCTCAAAATTTGTAGATCTGTCGAAAACTCTAGTTGCAATTTTTGACGCAATTCCAATATTCTCCCTATACATTACCATGTATTGCACGGAAAGTAAAAACAAGAAATTTATGAAGAAATCTTCATGTGGTGGCAAATAGTTTGTACACTTCATTTTTAACAGAACTATAAAGCATTTTAATTCTTTTTTACATGCATATTTCATAGTCATATACATTTTTAGAAAAACCTGACCTAACATCTCCAAAATTCTAAACAAGAAAGATCAATCATGCATAAAGCATTGATTATGAAACACTTTCCAACTTCAATGCAATTTTATTTAAACATCTCTAAAATGCGATACATTCTTTGGTAATATTTTTAAAATTATCACAATACTACATTAATTTATTATATTTGGAAACTTAAGACTTCATCGAAAAAAATGAACTTCATTCAAATGATGGCATTGAAATATAAATTGCCTGGTTTAAACATCTCTAAAATGCAATACATTCCTCGATAATATTTTTAAAATTATCATAATACTACAGTAATGTATTATATTTGAAAACTTCATCGAAAACAAATGAAATTTATTCAAGTGACGTCATCGAAATATAACATGCCTGGCTCTCTATATAAAAGCAGCATTTCATTCATAAACATTTTTCCATTCATTTCATTCATCACACAATACTATAATAATTTATTTAAAAACTTAAAACCATGGTGGTACAAGTAATTAAACTCTATGCTTAAAACTTCATCGAAAAAATCATTTGCTTCTCTGTGCCAATGAATGTTTCATTCATATCAGCTATATTGCAGACTCCATGAGCTAAATAATTCTGCATTAAAGAAATGCAGCAATTCTTATACAACTCATTCTACATCTTTTGGTATTTACATTCTCCATATGTGAAAATTAGGTTTCTTTGTAGAAATAATCAAAGTTTAATGATCATTTAACTCGACTATATTGTATTTGTGTTATTTCAGTATGTAGATGCACAGAATTTAAGCAAAAGTAAAGTTGTTTTAGGGCAGATACAACACTAAATATGAATTAAAAAGACTTTAAAAATCACAATTTTGACACATGATGGATGACATATTTTATTTTGAAGTGGGTTACTTGATCTCTTCATATAAAGGGTGTAATTATTATTTAATTTTTATTTAAAAAACTACTGAATATATTTTTCTGAATTTTTTTTTATATATTTTATGGAGTAATTTGAATATTTCCTAAAACTTTTGAAGCAATTTGTGAATTTTAAATCAGCTTAAAAATGTTTTAAAAATTAGGTCCCATAGGTTCAATATGTATTTCATTTTTTGAACCGGGGTTCAATCCAAAACTAATTGGGTGACATTATTAATTTATATTCCATAGGTCCCACAGACCGTCTAAACAACATACTAAAATTTCATTTTGATAAAGTCATTTTTACGGCAGTTATCGTGCTAATAGGCATACAGACAGACAGAATGAACAAAGTCATAAACGCTTTTTAACTATGTTGTAAAGTGTTAGAAATGAGTATGTATATATATATATATATTCTACCATTGGATTTACGATTTTAATATTGTTTTTATATATATATATATAATGTCACAAGCTTACAAATAAATGTATTTAAAATATTTATTTAGCACTTCTAATATAATTTTTTTTATCTTTCAGAGACAGAAGTTGTTATCAGTGAGAGTGGTACAATAGAAAGGCATCGCAAAGATCATGTAAATGTAAATTTAGACTCCCTTGTGAATATCCCCCAAAATTCCATACTTCAGACTGTGAACTCTTGCTTACCAGCAGTGCCGTCCATCGATCTTGGAAGTGGAGCTGCTAGCCATTCTAGTGACAGTATCCATGTGATAAATTCTAAAACTTTTAGCACCTCTGCTCCACAGACTCCTCTAAGGTTTACCAGTTTAGAACAAAATGGCAATGAAGCAAAGTAAGTGACTCAACTTGAATTGTACTACCAACCTTGTTATTTTAAGTTTTATGAAACATTAGAAAAGTATTTAAGAATCTTATGTCAACAGTATTCATTTTTTTTTTTTTCTAGTTTTATACAACACTCTTTTACTAGATGTAATGGGCTACTTTCTTGTAGAAAAAATTGCTGCAAATTTGTTCCTAAAATAAAATATTTAGTTGTCAAAAAAGAAATATCCAAAGAACACAAAATCATCCAAAGACTAACATTTTCATGATGGGAGTTTTGTGTTCTTGGTCATTTCATCACCTTGTTGATATGAGTGCCAAAAACTACAAAATTATGGTCCAATGGTGATGGAGGCACTGTAAACGGTTTTTTACATTCATTGTCCTGGTATATAGTAAAAGTTGCTTCACTGTTATCTTCGGTGTTCGAAATTAGCAGTCGTTAGTCTTAATTTGTAAGTAGAAATTTCAATTGGACGACTAGATTCTTCAGTCTGGTCATCAAATTTGACGCCTAACAATGTTATTGTTAAATATCAGTCTCCCCTTTCCCATTGACTAAATTATGATCCCTGGTAGAAGACTTGACAGCAGTCGAAAAAAAGAAAGCAGCATTTTATACACTAACCAGATGCCCTCAGTGATAAATCTGCAGGTGGTACACAGACAGTAAAATCCCTTCTGTATATTCAGGGAAGGGCAACATTGTGATCTTTATTGTACTTCATCTCACCCCCATCCTTCAAGACCTGAAATTACACTTCTGAAAAATTTATTTGTTTGCTTTATCCTCAGACATTCCGATGTCCGAGACTTCGGGTACTTAACAAGTTTCTATTGCTCCACTTCCCTTTATCCTCTTATACATCTACATATCCCACTTGGAAGAAAAGGGAGTGATCCTGCAGAGTCTTTAATTCTAATTGCTTACTATTATAGAACACACTGCATTCCAAATTAAATCTTTTCAATGTCTTGCAAATTTGGTTAGCTAATATTTTGTTATCAAACATTGAAAATGAAGTTTTTATAGCTGCTAAGTGTTCCGATTTTTCAGTCTTGTTCCGGGAATCTGATTTGGATCGACAGTAGTCCGATTTTTCTTTTCCATAACATTTATATTTTATTGTATGCAAATCTGCATATTTTTCATATGCATAAGAGTATGTACAAGTCATGAAATCGGAAGTAGGTCACGAAATGAGAAACAATGTCAGAAATTTTAAGATCAAAGTTTTCCCATTTTTTTATCTTAAAAATCTATTTGCACTTGATTGCATCTGTTTGTAGTTGATGTGAGAGACACACATTTGAAATGGCTAAAATTTTTATGATTATTTCGTGTTATATACAAGAGAACTATTTTTCAGACGTATTATTAAAGAAATGAAGAGCTGTATTGCACCATACTCAGAACCTCGTTAAACGGCATTTGTCCACAATCTTCCTTATATTTCGTTTTATAGTGAAAATATATTTCCACTTCTGCAATCTATTTGCATCGTCTAAAACGTTTGTAATTATTTCGTATATTATACAGAAAAACTATTTTTAGGTATATTTTTATTGACATGAAAGGCTATTTTGCAGCAGTTTCGCAATAAACGGCATTTGTGCACGATCCCCTATATTTCGTTTTATTTTGAAAGTATTTTTCCACTGTTACAATTTGTTTGAATTGTTTACAATGTTTGTAATTATTTTGTATATTATATAGAAAAACTGTTTTTCAAACATATTATTAATGAAATAGAAGGCTATTTTGCAGCAGTATGAGGAAAATCAGTATTAGTGCTCGATTTTTTCTTGTGCAATATGTTCCTATCTTTCTCTCTGGTGCAGGGTTGCTATTGGTGACAAAAAAGTGACTATTTGCGACTGTTTTTGACCTTAGGCAACTATGACGACTTTTTTTGTCAAAAACATGCCCAAAAGTGACTATTTTATAAAATGTGGCGACTTTTTGAAGTTTTGGGAGATTATTTTAAAATATTTTGCAATAAGTCTGTTTTCAAATAACATTAGTAACAAAGATTCAATAGCGATTTCGAACGTCACTAGCGGCCAATCATATCAAGAGGACATTCACTGCCTTCAGGAATTTCGTCACTCTTTACTGTGCATTCGATGTTTCAACGTGATCTCAATCTTAATCACTCATATTTACTGCCGATTGGGTCATAAATTTAATCGGATATGAATCTTAAAAGCCGAACAAACAAGCAAGTTCGTCTTTTTTTTTCTATGATTCAATTTATGTTATAAATAATGCTGTTAAGTATTGTTTTGTGTGTGAAATTTTATGTTTATTTTGTTTTATTTAATTTTGAATCTTTTTCAATCTCTTTGCATCTACTTTATGACAGTGCCAGGCCGATATTGAAAAAACATCGATACCGTCAGTATTATGATTTTTGGCATTTTACGTTCCTAACCAGAACAAAGGGAAAAGAAAATATAAAACATGAAAAGCAAGTGGTTGATAATTTTTATTTTGTCACAAGAGTACGCTTATGATGCAAAAAAAAAAATAGTCAATTACAGAAAATGGAAGTTTTATAGCTTAGGTTTATAAGAGCAGGGATGTTGCACCTGTGCCAAACTGCGCTAAATCTAGTACCATGATACAAATTGCGCCAATTTTCGTGTTTTCCATATATTTTACGCCGACCTGCGCCAATCTCAAAATTCAATAGAAAAAGAAAAGTTTGGCATATATTAAAAATTCTCCGCGAATTTTCCAAAACTCCCCCAATTGCCGTGCGTATCTCGGCACTATAAAAACACTTTCTAATGCCAGTGTTTACGATTATTTCCGTAAAATGTATAAATCACAGGGAGGACTTAATTCAATTCATCACCATTCAATTCATTTTCCAGTGCATTGCTGAGAGTCCAAAAGTATCAGTTTGCATCCACTTTTATCTTCTAATGATTGCATATCAGAGCAATAAAACTATTTTATGTTTATAGTGCAAATAAAAAAAAAAATTTACTAAACAAATTATTTTTTTCTTAAATTATGCGATTGCGCAATTCAGTTTTTATTCTCGGGCATTGCCGAGAATGCACATTTATCTTTTTCCATCCATGTCCATCCTCTTATTGTTGCACATTAGCTTGCCTAAATAAGTTTGTTTTCATATTTTAGTTAATTCTAAAGGTTAATTTTTGAATTATTTTCGCATAAATAGTACAATTGCGCAGTTGTTTTTATTCTCGGGCGTTGCCGAGAGTACACAATTATTTTTTTTCTATCCATGTCCACCCCCTTGTTATTGCACATTAGCTTGCCTAAACTAGCTTATTTTCACACTTTAGTTAATTTTAAAGCTTGATTTTTTAATTATTTTCGCATAAATAATACAATTGTGCAATTGTTTTTATTCTCGGGCGTTGCCAAGAGTATATAATAATCTTCTTCCATCCATGTCCATCCTCTTATTATTGCACATGAACTTTACTAAACTACATTATTTTCATATTTTAGTTAATTTTAAAGCTTGATTTTTTAATTATTTTTCCGTAAATAATACAATTGTGCAATTCAGTTTTTTTTCTCGAGCATTAACAAATATTTTATACTATTTGCCAAATAGTATAAAAGTTAACTCTTTAGCAATGAGAAATCCCTTTGCTGTACTGTAAATCTAACGGCATTTAAAGTATATATTTTATTGAATAATGTATTAAACAATAAATGAAATAGTAATAAATTACTAAACAATTAATATATCTTACGCATTTATTTATTTTTGCACAGAAAAGTAAATAGTGTTTTGATATTCACAGTTATGAAAAAAAAAATTATTTCTTTTTTCAACCTTTCCCACTTTAAAAAATCTCATTAGAAACTGTTTTTTTTTTTTACTCCCTCCCCCCTTCCAAGGGTAAAAGGTATCAATAATTCGAAAGAAGTTTTAACTAATTTATAAATTTATTAAAAATGTATTCTATTTTATACTTTGCCAGAAATAGAAAAAACTAATTATCGTAGCAATATACACTTACGCTCACATTTTTAACTTGGGGGGAAAACTTCTGAACTTGCATTTTACTTAAAATGTACCTTTAGAGAAGGAAACTTAAACATTGTAATTGAAAATTTTTTTATTAAAAATTATTGATTTGGAGGTTCTATAATCTTTGAAAGATTTTAATCGTATTTGGTACATAAATAAAATATAACATAAATTTTGATTTTTGTAAAATTGCATAATCAAAGTGCAAAGTGTCAAGTTTCAAAACAATTTTAACAGCTGAGCTTAAGACTCTTCTGCAAGACAAAAATATTTCATTTAAAAGTCTAAGTTGCATATGTATACATTCAAAATTATATAAATTTTTTTTTTATTGTTTTCCACCTTCATGTACTTATAATATAAATATCAATTAATTCAAAAATTAATTTTTTGTTAAAATTTTGTTAAAATAGCAATATGCACTATCTTGAATTTTGCTAAAGACAACTGGGTAAATCTGGAAAACTAGGAATTTCATTTTAAAAAATAAGCAGTAAGTTGGGTAAACACATTGGCTGTCCCCTCCCCCCCCAAATTAAATGTGCTTGTAAATAATGTTCAGTCAACATTGTCTTGACTCATATTTTGCTAATATACATGAATGTATGCAGACCAATTAAATTTTTTAAAAAGCACTTTTTCTCAGGGTATAGACATATTTTCAATTTACTGCTTCTAAAGTTTGTAAATTTGCTGCTTCTAAGCATTTCATGTTGCTCCAAAAGTAAGTTTTATACCTGTTCCGAAACATTTCTTGCTGCTTCTAAAGTGAGTTTTGCACCTACTCCGAAGCATTTTATGCTGCTCCAAAAGTGTGTTTTGTCTGCTCCGAAAATTGATACTAAGAGCACATAGGTGGGCAACATACTTGTAAGATTTAAAAGGGGATAGAGCTCTACACGGGTTTGGGCTTAAGCCCCGCTGGGCTTTAGTTTTCTGACACTGTTTCGGGCCGGGTTGAGTCATTTTTAAAAAGTTGCTTATGACCTGGCAGAACATATTTATTTTGAAAAAAATTTCAATAGATTCAAATTGAATACATAAACTTATTGGGGCTTATCTCAGGGCTGTTGTTAGGCTGCCTGCATGTGCGGTCGCGGATGGAGTTGTAGTAGGAAACCTGCAAGTGGACTTCCGTCAAATTAGTCCCCTGCACACCGGGAGGAGGGGGGGGGGCTCCAGCTCAGGTTTATTAATTAGAAAATTTTATGATCAAATACTTCTTGTCAAGTTCCTTAAAAAGTTTGGAAAGATTATTATATTTTATTTTCAGAAAAATAGAAGTGGAAAAGATGAATTTGCTCCATTCTTCAAGCTCTATTTTAATGCTATATATACATTTGTAGGAGTTAGAAACCGTAAAATTCGACTCTTTTATCGGTAATTCATTTTTAAATATATTTGAAGAATTACAATTTAAATAACACTGTCGTCTAACGTTAGTAAGCGAAATATAATTTGTTATCTTCCGCCGTAAGACAACAACCATCCGGTTAATTTGACGGTAGCCCACTGGCAGGTAGCTCCGCACTTGACGGCAGCCAAATTGCATCGTTTCCGCAACTGCACTTGCAGGTAGCCTAACCACTTCATTATCTCAGCTATGCAAAGATAAATGTTTAAGAAAACAAACTCAATTCTTCTATACAGAATTTTCACAAATTTATGTTTTTAACACATTTGAATACAAATCATTTCGGGCCGGCTGAGTTCATTCTACATTTATTGAATGAGGGGAGAAAAAATAATTAGAGCCTGTGGTTACAATTTGGATCTGACGGCTCTCCTAGAAAGAAGGCGTTGATGATCACATCAGCTAAGTGAAACGGTGGTTTTCACCATAATTTTACGATGACAATTTGTTATTTTTTTTTTTTTGTTACGGAATCTCTAATCTCAAGGCCGTCCGATAGTATGGCAACTTCCGAAAATTGGCCATCCTCGTCGCATTTTAATCTACGCCTGCACACAAGCATTGTTCAGTTAATAGTGCAAGATTCGGGAGGGGGACCTAAATCCAGGCCTGGTACTGCATGCTTGCTTTTTGCATAAATTTGAAATTGAAGAGGGAAAATATTCAGGACTATATAGATGGGACTGGGTTTAAAACAAAATAAAAATATCCCCCCCCCCCCCCAAAAAAAAAGTAAAAGAAAAATAATAAATAATTCCGGAATTTACATAATCGGTTCCATAGTGTAATACTAATTATATAGATTTTTCTTTGCATACAATTTATTTTTTAAACATCATAAAATACAGAAATATAGTTTTTTTTTTTAAATTTAATGCTCTGTTTTATAATAGTATGCCGTAATTTTTCTGATCAATGCAATATGCATTTCATCCACCTTCGTTTGCAATAAATTATTTTTTATAAATTTTATTTAGAGACAATATTTTAATTATATATAATGATTTATTTATATTAATTATTTCTTAATTTTCTAATATGGTGTATGTATTATTCAACATTAATTATTACAGGTTATAAGTACTATGATACAGTAAATGTTTATTTTACATGGTTCAATGACGAGTGTCATTCTGTTTGCAGAAATGCAATATATGTTTAATTTATCTTAAACTCTAACCGGCAATGAAACCGAATATAACTTAACGGCATTCAGGTTTTTGTCTTAACTGTACTTTTTATTCACAACAATTATAAAAGGTAGGACAAAAAACTATTTGTTTTGTTATTATAATAGTTGAATTCTAAGTAAATAAAATAAAGGAAGGTAAAAATAAACACATTCAATTTTATTGAAGAAAACAAAGGTTGGCTTAAGAAATCAAAGTTCTGCTTGCTTATAATTTATAAACTCACACTTAATATTGTCTAGCTATGTTTCAAAATTTTCTGTTTTATATATGTATGTCCTATTCTTTTTATCGAAATCAGCATAAAAAGATTATAGAAAAAGACTACTAAATGGGCCAGATAAGCAACTAAATTATCTCTAGGAGGAGACTATTTGGGCTACTATTTTTGACTTTTCAGGCTCCTAAAGCAACTATTTTTCATGTGTAGTTACGATGGCAACCCTGTAAGTAATATGAGAAAAATTATATGAAAATGTTGTTAAAATATGCATTTATACCCGATTCTTGGTTTATCCTGTTTTATTATCACTTAATTTCCATTTTTGCAATTTGTTTTCACCAACTAAAACTTTTAATATTAATTGCTATTTTAACTCAGGAAAATTAATTTTCTAGCATGAAATGAAGGGGTATTGGAGCAATGATTGTACAAGATGACCATAGTTCAAAATTTTTAAATAGAAGTTTTTTTTTTTTAATTTGTTCTTTTTATGTCCTTTTTGCTAAGTAAAAACAAATTAGCAGTTTTTTCTGTTTATTTTCTCTTTGGTTTCTTTATCAGTTTATTTGAAATTTTAAGAAAATTTAAAACAATTTTTAATACAAAAATCTGAATTATTCTTTGTTTATATCTTTAACAAAAATGGACATTTAAAAAGTTATTGTTATTGTTAGAAATGTAAAAATGAAACTAGCGTGTCTATTTGGCACCTAGAAACTATAGGCGTCAAATGACGCCTAGTTCAAATTTCTAATTTCTAACACTGGGTATCTTGAGCATAGCAGCAAATTTTAGTTGAGATAATGAAATTCAAACCATGACGACTGATGAGTAGAACAGTGGGTGTGTCACATCTCGTAGTGTTACAAAAGAAGTACTTCAAGTGAGTAGAAATAAAAACTGAATTTATTACTCACGAAAAGAATCAGATAGAAATGATAACAGCTTATTTCCTTGACTTTGCAGCTCACATAAATACATCAAAAAACATGGCTCCAATATTGAGCATAGCCATAACACATCGACTATTGACATGACATAGCTTGACACCAGCTACAATCATAAGCTAAAAGTGTTAACTTGCTCTTGCAAGAGCTAAACATGCTCAGCTATACAAGCAAGCTCAAAGCAGAAACTTCAAAAGCTAAAGTGTCTCTATCGGCACCGGCATTTATACCCATCATCTATTATGACGCTTCCGAAGTATGCCAATTTCCAGTTATATGGAAAATTTGTATATTCCAATCAGCTATACAATCTGCAGGAACTCAAGTGTGATTCAGCTAGGACACCAAACAAACGATCCTTAATCTAAACAGTTAACTGGAAAAGGCATTATTTAAGCTTTAACTGTAATGCTATCGCAATACGTTGTTTGTTTATTTTTATGATGTCTAACAGGGCACCTGCCCAAATTTTTGTAGACTGACCCAGCAATGTTTATGCAGTGATGAGATTATTGTGCCAATCCGATACAGAATTTTCACTGATTTTGCACCAACACTGCGCCATTTCATGAATATACCGGAAAACATAATTCTTGTTTGTGGGAATGGAAAAGAAATTTAGGAAGGAAGGGTTGAATCTGAAATTTCTCAAAAGAGTGCAATCTACCCTCAAAATCAGAGGATTAGACATCTTTCTTTTCAGGCAGCTCTAATTTTTATCAGCTGTCATGTTGTTTTGTTTAAACAAAGGAACTACCAAGGTCTATCTATCTATAACCAGTTTTTCCTGTGTCTTGAATCAGCAGTAAGTACTTGACAATGTCATGTGATAGGGACCGCTGCTAAACAAACTCCTTTTTTGTGTTCTTGGTTATTTCATCACCTTGTTGATATGAGTGGCAAAAACTACAAAATTATGGTCCAATTGTGATGACAGCACTGTAAACAGTTTTTTACATTCACTGTCCTGTTATCCAGTAAAAGTTGCTTTACTGTTATCTTGAGTGCCAGCTTAAATTTTTGTAGACTGGCCCGCCAGTGTTTATGCAGTGATGTGATAGTTATGCCACATTGCGCCAATCTGATACAAGAAGCAAATTTTAACTGATTTTGCTCCAACACTGTGCCATTTCATAAAAAAAACATAATTCTTGTTTACGGGAATGGAAAGGAATGTTGGGGAGGAAGGGTTGAATCAGAAATTTCTCAGAAGAGTGCAATCTACCCATAAAATCGGAGGATTGGACATCTTTCTTTTTAGACAACTCTAATTTTTATCAACTGCCAGGTTGTTTAGTTCGAACAAAGGAACTACCAAGGTATACTCCCTACAGCCAGTTTTCCCTGATGAGTACTTGACCATGTCACATGATACAGACCACTACTGAACAAACTCCTCTTTGCTTATCTAATATCTATTCTAAAAGATCTATGTAGGAAGGAAGAAAGGGAGTAGCTATCCCTTCCTGAAGTGTAGTAGACACAGGGGAGCCAAACATACATACACGGGGTTCGTTCGTACCAGAGTTGGGCAAAATATATTGAAAATGTGATTTCGATACAAAATACATGGGTTTTAGGGCATAAAATACAAAATACTTTTTAAATTAAAAAAATTCTAACTGCAAAATACATATTAAAAAATTAAACATTGCTCTGTATTGTACTGAAATAAATGTTCAATGTAAAGCAACATTTGTCTATACATTTTATTGGAAATAAACAAGCCCCAATCTGTTAAATATTAATATTGGCATTTTAAACAGATTAGAATTGTATTGTAAAGGTATGACTTATGAGAACTGTTTGAAATTTTATATAACAAAGATATAATAAAAAATCTAATATGGGCATCACATGACTTTCCCTATAGATTCAAATTCATTTTTTCTTTATTTCTTTAATAATGAGTTTAATTGCACAAAATAACACTCATAACTGTTTGAAATTACATTAAATTTTCACTTTTATATCCATTTCCATTTCCATTCTTTTTCCATTTTTGTTTTCATTTGGTAACTAGATGTATTTTTTAAACCTGCATAACAAAAATGCAAAGTAACTAAAATGTCTTGAACCTCAATAACTTGTGCAAGCCACCAATGAAAATCATAAATGCATGCAATGTAATCCCAACTTTATCAATCCCTTTCTCTGAAAAATTTCTGGACTTCCTTTGTTCTATATTAGGAAGAATGCCATAGCTCTTAACTAATGGCTGTTTGTTTCTTACTAAGTACTGATTTGCACCAAATTCATTACATGTTTTTGCTACTGCCCAGGACTCAGGCACTAAATATTTTTACTTTCTCTGAAACTGTCAAACTTCCTTTAAATTTTTCTTTTGCTTATTTAAGAGAATAGTGTATTCATCTTCCTTCAGATCAGCTTTGTTATTTGTGAAAAACTCATTCAAACTTACATCAAAACTTGCACTTAGTTTATTAACACTTTACAACAAAGTTGAAAAGTGTTTATGACTTTGTTCATTCTGTCTGTCTGTCTGTCTCTGTCTGTCCGTTAGCACGATAACTGCCGTAAAAATGACTTAATCAAAATGAAATTTTAGTATGTTTTCAGACGGGGAATATAAATGAATAATATCACCCAATTAGTTTTGGATTGAACCCGGGTTGAAAAAATGAAATACATTGAGCCCTATGGAACCTAATTTTTCAAACATTTTTTAAGCGGATTTAAAATTCACAAATTGTTTTGAAAATTTTAGGTAATATTCAAATTGTTCCATAAAATATATAAAAAAAAATTCAGCGAAATATATTCAGTAGTTTTTTAAATAAAAATTAAAATAATAATTACACCTCTTATATGAAGTGATCACGTAACCATGATATGAAAAGATCACATGACCCACTTCAAAATGATATATGGCATCCATCTTGTCTCAAAATCGTGATTTTTTAAGTTCTTTTTAATTCATATTGAGTGTTGTATCCGTCCTAAAACCACTTTATTTTTGCTTAAATTCTGTGCATCTACATACTGAAACAACGCAATTACAATATATTTGAATTTAAATGATCATCCAAATTTGATTATTTCTACAACGAAACCTATTTTTCACTTATGTAATATGTAAACAGCAAAATATGTAGAATGAATTGTATTAGAATTGCTATATTTCTTTAACACAAAATTATTTAACCCATGGAGTCTGCATAGCTGATATGAATGAAATAGTCGTTGATTTTACAAAGAGAAGGACGATTTTTTTCGATGAAGTTTTAAGCATAGAGTTTAATTACTTGTAGCTCCATGGTCTTAATTTTTAAATAAAATAAATTATTATAGTATTGTGATGAATAAAATGAATGGGATAAAGTTATGAATGAAATGCTGTTTTTATAGAGGGATTCAGGCGTGTTATTTTCTCTATGACGTCATTTGAATGAATTTCAGTTGTTTTCGATGAAGTTTTCAAATATAATAAATTATCGTAGTATTATGATAGTTTTGAAAATATTATCGAGGAATGTATCGCATTGTAGAGATGTTTAAACCAGGCAATTTATATTTCAATGCCGTCATTTGAATGAAGTTCATTTTTTTCAATGGAGGTTTAAGTTTTCAAATATAATAAATTAATGTAGTATTGTGATAAGTTTTAAAATATTACCGAGGAATGTATTGCATTTTAGACTTGTTTAAATAAAATTGCATTAAAGTTGGAGAAAGTGTTTCATAATCAATGCTTTAAGCATGATTGATCTTTCTTATTTTTCATTGCTGATGTAACTTTTTCTTTTAGCTTATTTAAGATAAGAGTGTATTCTTTTTCCTTCAGATCAGCTTTGTTATTTCCGAAATACTCATTCAAACTTGCATTAAAACTTGCACTTAGTTTATTTTTCATTGCTGATGTAACTTTTTCTACTTTTTTTTGTAAAGCTTTTGGTCTTTGTTTAATGTTAAGCTTCTGAATTTTAACAGGTGAAACTCTCTGAGCTGCATATGCAACATTTATGTTATCTAATGTCTGATACACTGGACTAAATGTCTCATCATTGGTTTCATCTTTGTTAAAACTATAAATTTTTTTCAAGCAAGAAATGCATAAACTTTTACCTGGAACTAATCCTAGGTTTCGATGGCTTTGAGTTACATGTAAAGATATTTCGGTAAAACCTTTTGTTGTAACTTTTGTATGGATCAGAGCAGTTCTTTCCATATAAGTGATTGTATTTAGCAAGATATTGCTTCTCATGATACTGGCAAATATTTTCAAAGTCTCCTAATCTTAAGTCCAAAATAGTTTTTTCTTCATAGCTACATTCACTAAAATCCTTTTGTGTTAACTCCCAACAGAATACATCATCTTTACCTTCACTTTATCATGCATGCACACTGTACTAATCAAAAGCCAACTGACACACAATGCAAATGCAGAATTCACACTTGCCTGTGACAGCAAGTTTTTTCTGGATCAAATAGGTTATATCTTGTTTCAACTTGTACACTCTTGCGTAAAACAAGATAGTACAAGTTGAGACATTCCATGAACTCAGCTGCTTTAGCAGTTATGAATTGTGTAGTATGTTTTTTTTTTAACACTTTCATTTGGTTTTTATTATAACAAATCAAAAATAAAATATATCCATGCTTCATTAGTTATAAAACAGTTTATAATTGCCCTTCAAAACAAAAAAAATTCCCAGTAGACTTTGTTTACAACTTTGAACTCAAATATTTTTGTTACTATACAAAACAAAGTGATCAAATTTTATTATGGTGTTGCTACCTAATAGAAGTCTCAGTAATATAAATTTCAGATTTTTACTGTGAACCCCCACTGGAAATACAGCTTTTGAAAAATCTTTTTTTTTTTAAACGTCCACTTTCACCAGTGAAAATATTTTAGAATGGTTCAAAACACTCCAGTTTTGTCCCCTTGGGTAAAATCTATGTTACTATAGTACTTGCAAAATAAATTTGGTTTGAGTGTATTGTCCCTTTCCTAGTGAAAAACAGGTTCGGAAAATGCAAAAATGCAAATTTCAATGGTACATTTTGACTACCGTTAAATTTTCAAAAATATATCAAATGATGAAACAAAGTTGAACCAAAATTATCAGTACTTTATTCTGAGTAAAATGTTTTTGAATCTTTTAATTTACTCAATTAGAAGGAAGGTTATACCATTTTGCGCAAATGCTTGTAATCACAAAAATGTACATATTTAAAGCGCCATCTGGGGACCTCTCTACCACACAGTAGGAAATTTTTCATTTCTAAAAATAGTTTTGAACTCTCTAAACATGTATAAACTATAAATACATGTTGTTGTTGTTGAGACCCAGACCGTCCGACCTACCAGAAAGGTGTAAGGTAACTGTTTGGACGGCCGGGAAGTGCCACCCAATTTAGACCGGAACCCAGTGGGGGAGGCATCCACAGGGACCGTACCCTCCTTCCCCTACCACCAACCTCTCGGAAGGACTTACGGACCCACATGTTTAACGTGATCGTACTCCGCATGAACACGGCGGCAGTTCTGGCAGCGGCGAGAATCGCGCGCTAACCACTGGGCTGCCGCGCCCGAAAAGAGCCAACAACACGCGGTGTTCCCAGGTGGTCACCCACCCAAGTACTAACCGCGCCCGATGCTGCCTGACTTCGGTGATCTAACGAGAACCGGTGTTTTCAGCACGGTACGGTCGTTGGCACACTATAAATACATGTGCAAAATATTAAAAATGGTGCAGCAACCAATTTTAAAAAAAATTGTTGAAATAGCATGGAATGACCCTTATACAATCTCCTACAAGTAATAGAAAATTCTGATAAATCTAACTTGTCTGTTGTCAATCTCCTATTTTTTTTTTTTTTTTTTTTTAACATTTTATTAGAATCTCTTGGTTCACTTCTCTTCTTAACTTTTTAATTGTGAAACATAGTATCATGCACCTGCACTAATTGTTTCACCTAAGAAAAAATGCAGAACTGTTTCTCAAATTACATTTTAAATGTAACATAGCATGTTGCATAGCAAAGACTAATATCCAAATGCATGCAAAATGAATACTTTTGATGGCAATATTATGTCTGCTAGTACAGTGGTTCCCAAACTGTGGTCCGTGGCTGGGTCCAAGGTGGTCCGCAAAATTTTATATATATATATATTTCATGTTTTCTTTTATTTTTTCTTCATTATGTATGTTGTCCAAGTAGAAATAGTTTATAGATATAATCGATCTATTTCTTCAGAAACATAGATATTTTGTGTTTGCTTCGTCAAAATACTTGGACCTGAAGAAGAGTTTTACGAAGTGAACAAGTCTATTTTAAAAGGCCTAGCCCTTGTCCACGTGTATAGCAATAATGCTTGATTTTTTATGTTTCTCTATTATTGTTCCCATACCATTGAAATTTGTTGATTTTCTTTAACTTGATGACTCGTAATTTGTATTTTTTTGCATTTGATTGAAGATTTGCTGTTTTATACTTTTATTTTGTAGGCGTTTTACAAAGTTATGTTTTCGAGTTGCAGCTTCTCACTTTTTTTCATTGGACATTCAAACTATTATTATATATATATATATATATATATATATATATATATATATATCATTTTTCAAAAATAATTTTTTTGCGTGATTTGAGTAAGGGCGGTGTAGATGTGCGCATAGGTCGTGATCATTTCATTTTAAGTCCAATAGATGGCAGAATGTGATGGAAGAATATTTGTAAAATATTTGTCTTTTAGTTGATTGGATAAGAGTGCATTTGCATTTTTAAAGTGTGTTTATCAAGCAAGGCTTAGTTATTCTTACGTGTTTTGTTTTTATATATGTGTGGAGAGTTTACGTAAGTATTGTATACTAACTGATATTATTATTGAGTTATTTGTAGTTTATATTCAAAATGGATCGGTGGCTTAACAGTGATTCAGTGAAACGGAATATAAGTGAAATCGATACAACTGCACATGGGCCTGTTAAAACTAAATTTACTGATGACTGTTTTCAAGCCAGTTGTTCTGTTACCACTAAACAACAAAAGAAATGTGTAAACAGGAAATATGATGAAGATTACCTAAAAATGGGGTTTTATTGGACTGGTGACAAACTTGCACCTAACCCTCTTTGTGTTGTATGCTGTGACACGTTGTCTAACGACGTGATGAAACCTTCAAAACTTTCACAAGACATTTCCAAACAAAGCATGCAGATTTAGCCCATAAACCTGTTAAATATTTCCAAAAAATAATATATATTAAAAAACAGTACTTCATTAATTTATTTCTAATTTTTCTACTACAAAAAAACTATGATATTAAGTTTTTATGATGATAATGCATTTTAACGAGTTGGTAAATCATTATTCTTGAATCTTGGGGAAAATGCCCCTCTGGATTTTCAAGTTCATATGTTTTTATATAATTTTATGGGTTTTGAAGTTCCTATATTGACGTTTGCCACATCAAAATAACATTTATCCCTCCCCTCCAGGAAATTTTTGAAATAGCGCACCTCACTTTGAGGTAGGTGATCCGTGATAAGGAAAAGTTTGGGAACCACTGTGCTAGTACTTTACAAAGAAAGTTTTCCAGTTTCCTTTTAATAAATTAAAATTAGTTTATTTTTTTACTGCTTATTGGATTTTATTGAATATTCAGTGAAATATTTTTGTATTGCTTATTTTAAACAAAATTGTTTTATTTGCAAAATATTCCTAGGCCATGGCAAGCAATGACCCTCTCCCCACCACCCTATCCCAAACAATAGTGACTAAGTGCCTGGGCCTGTGGGGCAACAGCCTCAGACTCCAGTGTCAAAGGGGTCCTAAATTTAGTAGTTGCAACATTGAAAAAACATTTATGCCAGCAGAATAGGTTTTCCCAGCATAAAGATCAATTTTGGGCATATATAGGGATTACCACAGTAATTCAAAATATAAAGCATGTTGACTTCTTGGCTATAATAAGAAAGTTGGCAATGTTTTATATTCCATTAAATTATATAAGAACTTCATTTTGTATACATTTTTCTTGAATGCAAATATGTTTTTGAGAAAATATTTTTGTTCATTTCATATATGTTGAGAGGTGCAACGGACCCTGGAGGAATGTCTGCCACAGGCTCCAGTTAGCCTAAGTTGTCCCCTGCTAAGGGTCAGTAGTACTTGAAGTTTTCTTTAAGTGGGTGGCGAGCACAAAATGTTTACGAAACACTGTGTTATATTGTAATTTTTTGCAGAGGATGCAAAAAATCTTGCTTCCCACTATGCATGGAGTACAAATGTGATTTGCTAATGTTTTTTAAATGACCTCCAGAAATAAAAATGCCAAGAAAGAACAGTTATGTCTTCAGATGCAACACTTTAGTGTCATTTTTCAAAAAACTCTTCATTTTTGCATTTTCAAAGAATCTGTGCCTCATTTAAGTATTGGAAACAAAGAAATCTTCAACAATGAAATTGCTGTATTCAGTGTAGAATCCATTATACTTCGTTCAAAATTCACTTTTAATATATTTGTTTCTGAACTCATTTTCAGTTTTAGCTCATAATTTGGGGATAGCCATTGCAATCAGGGTTTCAAATTAGCAGTAGCTTGTCTTATTTTGACAGCTGAGATTTTAGACCCAGCTGTCATTTTTTACTCCTAACGTTTCTGCTTTTTTTGCTGCACATGTAAATGTGGTATTATAAAGCAGTTCCTTCCAGCAATCTTTTATTAATCCCATACCTTTCTTTCGGGCATCACTATGCCCTTAATCAGTAACGAAGTGAAAATACGAAGCAAACAAATGCTTGCATATAGGCCATAACCACCAAGCAAAATTTACATATCATCAATTTACGATTTTACATTTGTTACATTTTTTTAAAAAAGCACACTATGTGTCAAACCTTTATATGATTTTCAGAAAATTTAGTAATTGCTGTAATTTGTGTTTAGACAACTTTCATTTTGGTTATGTAACTTGAACTTTATTGTAATTTGTATTTTATAATTATTTAAATTTTAAATGCCTTGTTTTTTTTTTGTTTTTTTTTTAATGTAACAAATGTAAATTTTTCCTGGTGGTTATGGCCTATATGTAAGCACTTGTTTTCACCATATTTTCACTTCGCCACTGATGAAGGGCATAGTGATGCCCGAAAGCGCTTTGGCCATGTAATTTTTGTATGTCTAGGATAGGAGATTATTGATAGGAGAAGATTAGGTAGAAGATAGGAGAAGCTAGGATAGGAGATTATTGAAATATATTAAAAGACTTTTAAACCTAATGTTGGTTGTCTGTAATTTTAAAGCTTTATTTATTATCTTATTTACAGTCGCTACAGCAGTGTTTAAAGATACTGCAATTGTTCTTTGAGTCATTGGATTTTCTCTTAAAGACTATTTTTGAAATAGTTGTAAATCTATGTACCTTCTTTTGAGTATTTATTTGTTGTTCTTTTTCTAGTTAAAAGCAATGCTTTTCCCCTTTATTATTAATAATAATATTTCTTATATTGCATTTAGAAAGGTAAATTCCATGGTTTTCACAGCATTTTTTGATTGCAGAATAAGAGTATTCCTTTTTGGAAAGAGCAAAAACGCATCCTTTAATTTAAAATTTGTTTACGTGTGCCATAATTAATAGCAGTTTTGTTATCTATTGCAAAAAAAATCGTTCTAAAAATGTGTAAACAACCTCTGTATTTTGTTTTTATGGAATTGCTACTGTAGAATGTTTGAAATTGATGGTCATCTCTCTTTCTAGGTTAAAACAAGAATTATTCCTAAATAAAGTGAAAGTTGAAAAGGTACCAACAGAAAGTAGTGTTTCGATGGATGTGACATGACACTTGATTTCGACGTCTAAAGTGGGAATTATTTGGAAAGTGATGAAACTTTCTTCTGCTGTTTCTCCGAACACAGATGGAACTATGTGCGAAGTTCCGTACTCTTGGTCCTTCCCTTCACTACGATGCTTCACAATGGTTTAAGAAGTACATTTAGTATATTAACTCAGGATTACAAGTAATGCATCCAATCATGAAGTAAGTTTAATGTCAAACTCTTTGTCCATTATAATTGTATTACTAGGATCATGTTTGTTTAGCTATACAGATCTGTGGCATGTTTATATGTAAATATAGGGAGAATTAAACTGTTTTGTCTTATTTTTAAAATCCACATCTCCTCTTATGAAGAGATGTATATGTGATATTTGTAAAACTACAGAAAATGTTCGCTGAGTTTAAATTAATTTGTGTATAATGTGTGTGTTTGTTCATAAGCATGTTGTTTATGACCAAGCTTTGTTATGTATTAGGAAACCAAGCTCTGTAAAAGGCAGATATCTGCCTTCCAAAGAGACTTTTTTAAATTTAGGAAGTCAATATTTATTTTTTCATAGTTTGTTGTTTTGTATGTATGTAATCGTGAAAGAATAGCCGGTGTTAAATTTGAATTGAAATTCATGCTTAATCTCTACCAAAGTCTCATGCATTTTATTTTTTAATTGCTATATTCTGTGTTTGTATACATTTTCATATCACAACTCACATACAGTCATACCTTGCTTAGCGATAGGTGAAATTGTAATGGTAACAGAATTAAATATATATTATATGTAAAGTTATAAGCATAGATTCAAAAAAGAAAAAGAAAAAATTGAGAGTAGTCGCTATGTTGTAGCAGTTTTATTGTAAAGTGAGGTATGACTAAATTTCTTCTTTTTATAATAGTTTGTAAAATGGTTCCAATAATATCTGTCGATGAACCTATAAATTCATCATAACTCTTGGGATATTACATATTTTAAATGTATGTAAAGCATTTTTATTTACTTTTTTTTTTAAATTTATAAATGTTTCAAAACACTTCGAGTGATAATGGTGAATAATGTACTTAAATTTTTATGATTCTTACTACCCTTCTATTTGTCCCTTCACCACCCCTTAGGCTAGTACTTCATAAGTAATTCAAAAATATGTTTTTGACACGTCAGGTTACTTGTATTTGAAATTGCGTGTAAAATAACTTCAATATTTCATAGATTTGTACCAGTATCAATTTGTTCTGAAGTGTAGTGAGTACACTCTTTTTTTTCATTTTTATGTTTTGTGCGATAATAGATGTATTATCAATAAGGTTTGGGTTGAATCATTTCTGCATTTAGGATTTTTCTTAGAACAAAAATTTGTATGCTAGAGACATATTTCTCTGGCAATCTGATTTTTTTTTTCCTCTTGAACTAATATTTCACTGGACCAATATTTTGGTTTTTATTTTTGTGGCATACTTTACAAGGTTCATCCTTTTTTACAGTGTATAGTGTATATATTTTGTATTCACCATTTTCTATAAATGTCACCATACCTATTAAAAGAATTCTTTAGATTTAGAGATGAATTATGTACAATTTAGATTTATTAAAAGGTGGGAAAGGATTTTTGGTTGTTTTAAACCAACTTTTGCTATTGAATCCCAGAGCAGAGTTGTAGCCAGACAGTTATTTTTTGTTTATATAAAAATTATATTTATGCAAGTTCCAATATTATTGAAAATACACACCCTGAAAATAAAGGACTTAGAGAGAAATAAAAACAAAATCACTAAAAATATTGTTCAAAAGATTAAACAAGTCAGTTGAGCCAGTGGTTTTCACACTTTTGCCAACAAAACACTATTTCACCTCTTATGATGCTTAGTATGTACCTTTCTTGTTTATTTTCTTTTCAGATTTATATAATCAAATTTATTTTACAAACCAGCACATAATTATAAATGGGGTTAAAATGAAATGTATTAAGTCAGAGATCACTACAACAAATTTTTTGAGGAGCAATTTTAAGACAGATATTTAAAAAAAAAAAAAAAAAATAGTAATGAATATAATACCATAACTCATTTTATCTTCCCTAAAAGTACAATGCTTATTTTCAGAAATAAGATTAATAACTAGGTGTCTACGAACCTTTTCCTGCTTTTATGCTGTGATTGCGCTTTTTCTTATTCCGCAAAATGCTCATTTTGCATCTGAAACCAGTCGACATTCTCTGGTGTACCAGTTGGTAAATTTTTGTTCTGGGGTATTTTCCTTACAGAGGTTTTATTTACAAATACAGATATATTTTTTTTTCTAAATAGTATATTTATACTGTTTGTAAAACAGTAAAAATTAATTTTATTGGTAGACACACTAGATTGCACATGCATTATGTAGCAACAAAAATGTACTGCGTAAGTGCGTTAAGGGAGAGCAAAGTATAATAACATATTGAAGCTTAAGAGTTGTATTAAATTAATGTATCAATGCAAATTTTATTGTAGCAAACTTTTCATAATAGAATAGCACATGATAGAGTTAAAAAATTTTTAATATGTTAAGTAATGTTTAAAATTGCATTTTATTGCTAAAATTGTGTGTATTTTTACACACTCGTAAAATTTCAAAAAGTGTGTATTTTTGTGCTTACCAGGTGCATAATTACTTATTTTGGTGGACTCTGGTATAAGTTATAAATTATTACCTGCAATATTTTGTATTTATATACTTGGATTCAAAACAAATTAAATTTTGAAAAGGGATACATAATTGTATTTTTAAAATAGAAATTTCTGTTTCTGCTTATTTGAACTTTATGGATTTGTCAGTATAATGGTGATGGGGAATAACATAAAAAATGTAGCATATTGAGTGAATATCACATTCAGTAAAGTCTATAAAACCATATGCTATGATACGGTCAAATTTTGTAATATGAGCAATATTTTAAACTGTCCCCTTTTCAAATTTTATTTTCACTTTGTTTAGTGTTTTATTTCATTGTGGAACATTCTATAAAATGCTGCTATTGCTTATTTGCACAAAACAGCTCTCCTATTTTTATTGTTGCTAAACAATGCATCATTTTAGTCAGGGTTATTATTATTATTATTATTATTATTGAAAAATTGTCTAGTGCTGTGTAGGCATTTTTATTTATTAATTTTCAAAGGCCCCTTGTACAAAACAGAAATGTAGGCACACAGAAAAATTGTAATAACATTACCAAAAGGAGAATAAGAAAGTCAATAATTGAAGGAATAGCCAACATTGCCCGAAAACATACATTATCTATGAGTATATGTTTTGAGATTTTATATATGATATGATAAATTACAAAGTAAAAATCTCATAGTATATATTTTATTCCCTAAAATTAATAATTTTCTATTTTTAATTTTAAAATGAATGTTTAATTATAAGAAATGTTGTGATGATTACAATGTTTGTGTTATTGAAACACATGAGGGCAAGGGTGCGATTAAAAATAATAGATAGTCAGGGTACTTATGTGAATAAAAATAAGAAAATGCTTGTCTGGAGTGTTACGGTTTATATACACACTTTCCCTGCTTATTTAGCAGGTTAGGGACAAGAGCACTGTTAGGAAATCACTAAAATGTGAAACTCTGTCTCTTTTAGCTTGCAAATATATTTTAGATGCTTATCAGTTGAAGTAAACTGTTAAAAGAAAACTTGGCATGCAAGTGTGTGCAAAATGAGTTTTAACCTACATTTCCTCATTCTGTTATTCCTAACAAATCAACAATACCATTCTTGATTGTTAAATTTCGTGAGACTGTGATTGTGCAGGACCTAAAGAGTCTGGGCTGGCAATTACTGTTGAGCACGAAAGTTTCAGGTTATGTGAACAAAAATTTAACTTATTCACATCTCTTAGAACATTATCTTCTAAAACTGGACTGTCACCAGTTATTCTTCTCAGAGTAAAAAAAAAAAAAAAGTTGAGTCTTAGAAAACAACCAGGAGCTCCATTTCAAAAATTTCATGGGGGTGGAAGTAAGGGGGAAAAGAAAAGGCTGATGGACTATTGTTTGGAAATTAGATTCAACAAGGAAAATTATATAAGAAACATAATAGCGTGAAAATCCTTGAGCGGGAGCAGCCCCTAAATAATACTCTTGACTACATCATACCTCACACAAAACACAGACATGAATACTTGGACATGCCATTCAACTGCCACGTCATTTTAATTACTTTCAATAATGGACGTATGCAAATAACATACTTTAAATATATAAAAGTGCTGAATGAAAAGATAACACTGAGTTGCATCAGCTTGGGGTGGAGGGTAGGGGGGACAATGCATGGATTGCAGTAGAAACATAACAAAATAGATCGAAAGAGCAGATCGGCAAAAAGCGGTACTGCCTTTCAATGAGTATTTTGGAAGTTTTCAGTTTTTATTAAGATGTATTATTTTTAAGAAATTGACATTATTGAATGTGGAAAGCTTTAAGCTTTCTACTTTATATTTTATTTACATCAGGACCATTATTCTTGTCAACGATAGTTCATTCGAAACCCAGATGTCATATCCTTTTCTTATGTAACACCCTTTGTACAAAATAAGAGCATTTATGTTCATATATCCAAAGCAGTCAACGATTGATTGTTTCACTTTGCTCAAGTTTCTGCAAAATCTTTTTTTGGGGGGTGCGTCTAACAAATTACCTAGAAGTCTTGTTAATTAAAGTTAACAAAAATTTTAGATATTCTCCGAATCATAGCCCTGAATGATAGTATGCATTTTTAAATAACTAAAATATTTCTATTTTGGAATTAGCCAAATAAATACATTTTTATGAATGTAGGTAAAATATTAAGGGAATAGTTTCTAAAATATTTTACTAAAAATTAAATAAATAGTATTTGGGTTCCAAAAATTGCCACAATGAAGAGAGTTTTATATTAATTCAAAATTTTGTCTCAGAGTTCAGAAGATTTGTCATAAATCTCTGTGCAGTCACATACACATTGAGTTTTATGGACGTAGTTTCTGTACTTTTAAACTGTTAAGGAATCCACCCAAAATTTTGTAATTTATTATTTGGTTCAAGCTGATTCGACTCTATAAAGAATCACTATATGCAATAGTCATCAAATGTATGGAAACCATTGGTTAGAATTGGCCGTTTTTATCTGTTGCATTACTATCTTTTTTAATAATATGTCTTTTTTCATCCATTTATAAAGTACTAGAACATATTGCCCAGCATTACTCTAGAATGCTGCTTAAATATTGCAGACACAGATAACACCGCTTAATTTCTAAATCGCCTATTTTGAACTAAAATCATTCCTGCGCTCCATATTTCCCCATGCCCAGCCATGCCAATTGTATGATGCGGATGTGATACATCCTAAAGAAGCTCCTCTGATTTACTCTAAATAAATGCACAATTGCTGATTGTTTGAAATAATTACCCCCCCCCCCCCCCCCCCCCCCCCCCGAAAAAAAAAGCTCCCTTACCCCAGAAGTAAAATTATTGCTGTCTCAGGAAGTTTTCATGGAATTTACAAATTTTAACATAATACTCATGATAATAAAAATTTTGAAAATGCATGAAATTTTGAATTAAATTTGCAAAGTTAGAAAACTTATAGATAAAATCCACTTTTTAAATAAACAGCTGTTTTTTCATCGAGATATGTCTGCCATTTAATTAAAACACCTTCTCTCAATTATTGCCTGCAATGGCAATGAATGAATAGATTTAATTTACTAATATGGCGTGAAAATTGCCAATTTTTATCTTTAAAAGTTTGTAACTGTTAAGCTAATTTAAATTTAAAGGGGAAAAAACGTGATGAGGTCTGTTGTGTCAGATTTCAATTAACTCTGTACCAAATTTTGCAGCTGTCTGAAATTTAGTTTTTCCATTACCGAGGGAACACACAAACATTTTATTACTTAATAATATTGGGTGAACCTTGAAGGACATTGTCCGATTTAAAATGTAGCTTTCTTGTTATATTTTTTGTTTCAAATTATGAGATAAAAATACTTTATATATATATAAAAAAAGAAATAAAGCTTTCGATTAATACATAGCTATTATTAATCTGTGTGTGTGTATATATATATATATATATATATATATATATATATATATATATTCTAAGATTTAATCATGCTTGCATTGAAAATTTCAGTCCAGTAAAAAAAGAAACTGTTTATTTTTTATTTTCCTGTCAAGTGCATATGTCCAATGCTGTGGTCCAGTATTTTATAGGTTCATCACTGTAAATATACATTTCCCCCATATCTTTGCTAGAATTCATTGTAAGTTGATTTTTCTTGTGAATATTAGCAGGATTTAATTGTTGTATCTGAGAGCTGGTAAGAAATAGATTTAAAGTATTTCTCTGAGTCTATAAAGCATATATATTTTTTCTGTTAATAATAAATATGATTTGGCTCTATAAATATGAAACTTTAAATTAGCTCTTTTTTCTTCTACTATACTTGTTTGTGTATCTGACAGAATCCTTTTATTTTTTCTTTACAATGAATTCTAGTTTAAAACTAGTGACTGAAAAATGTCTTGTACAAAAATCATTAGGTGGCATCTGAATTTTTAACTGTTTTGTATTTTCTAGAAATGGGCGAATAACACTTTTCTCGAATTTGAATATTAACTTCATCTTGAATGTTTGAATACCTTGAAAGTTATTCAAATTGTTAATGCATAATATTTATATTGATTAATTATTAATAATTAAATTAAGAATGCAAAATTAAAGAAAAATAATAATAAAACCACATTAATTTAGAAATACATTTTATTTTAAATTTTAATTGTTTTACAGTACTTTTTATTTGGGGTACTTCTAAATTAGCTCTACTACTAAAATTGAATAAATGTAAATGCTTCTCACCTACTACAAATTTATATTTAGGAAAACATGCATTCAAACATGTTCATAATCTAGTCTGCTTTTTTTTCACCCCAAATTGAACCAGAGGTGCTGAAGAGTCACTCTGAATAGAACTATTGAGTGTAACATGATTAAATTTAATCCCTTCATTCAAGGATGGATGTTATTCTTTTTCCAGTAGTCTGAAATGTTTTCACTTGACACCAAATTTTCTTTTAGATACTTTTAAATTTCTTCTTCTGGAGTATCCGAACTTTTTATTCCAGAACCTGCTCTTAATAATGGCTTCATACATTCAAGATCTTGAATTACGAATACTTTTGAGCATTCGTGGATAGTATTCGCTCATGTCTAGTATTTTCCTATTTAGTTGCCAAACAGAAATTGTCTAAAACTTTGTGCCTCAATTTTTAACCCTGTATCTTTTATTAAAACAAAATTTATGTGGATGATATCATCATGTCAAATGAATAAAGTGACATTTAGCAGCTCCTCTAATATCCTCAAAAAGCTGAAGTTTCCTATTTTTTTTCTTTATAGCTTAAATTGATTTTCTTGTATACCAGCCATCATGTACTATTGTATTGCCACTTTTCATGCAATAAGTAAATACAGTCGAACCTTTAAGTTGGGGGATCAAAATTGTCAAATGTAGTTTGTGCAATCAGAGTAAAAATGATTTATGCTTATTTATGTTAATAAGGTTTGACTGTATTACCAATGTTTTTAAAACAATGATATAACCAGAGGCATTAAATACACTAAAATGAATAAATATTATAATTATGGCTATCCCCCCCCCCCCCATATGTGTGAGGGGTACTAGATTGTTAAAGCAATTGTTAACCAATATAAGTTAGTAGCTGCAGTGGCTAGTATGAAACTACAATTTACTTTTCAAATTTAAAAGTTATTAGTTAGCTGGCTAGTATGTGCCACATAATTTAAGCTATATTTCGATCTTATAACTTTTTTTAGTTTCATAATGTGATGAATATGTAGCATCAGGTAAGAGCCATTTGTCATTGCTTTATTTATCTGACATGATTGTATTAGATCAAATTAACTAGCTTGTAAGTAATAATACTATTGAAAGATTTTGTGAATCCTGTCTGTTTTGTTTACATATGTTATCTTTAATAAATGATGAACTTCTTCAAATTTGTAGGTTACATTTGATGTACTGTAGACTTGTTAATTTGTCACTCGGTGAATGGTAGTATACCAGATATTTGGCATTTTTTTATTACACTTAAAGTAAGTTGTAGGTCACTCTGTGACTTTTACATTATTATTTTGGATTAGGAATATTCAACCTGTAATTAATTAACAGCTGGTCATAGTTCAGATTTTGGAATACATGGCATAGTGGTGTTAAAATAGTGTGGCAATAAAATTAAAACTTCATGTGAAAAAAAAATTACCTTTTTTTAACTATCTTGAGAATGAACAGTTACAGAATCAGGAACTAGGGTCTTTCAGGAATGTAGATAAGGATGCTATTAAATGTTGAGTTATTTGTCTCATTAACAATAATTTTTACTTTTGAAGTATTTCTTTTATATAAACTGGCATTATTTCTTGTTCTGTTATTATTAACATGAATAAAGTCAGAAATAATATAACATGCTTCTCTACAAGAAGTTCTCACATTTTTACTGCAGTGTTAACAATATCCTCTTCATCCCCCCCCCCCCCCTTCTGCTTGATCACCTTGATTCAAAACCATTTCATATGCTTTACGATCAACTATTAAATTAAGAAAGGCCAGCCATCACCTTGCAAAAGTTTTTATTTTTCGAATTGGGAGTACTCAATCTGTATTGCCCCCAACCTTGATCATGGATTTTAAACATTGGAAGGCTAATTTGTAAGGTTATAAGTATTTCTAATATTTATTAAAACATAATGCATAATTTTACTTAAATCTTACAAATACTTATAACAAGTTAACTAATTAGCAGGTCTACTGTATATTACTGTATGGTATTTGTCATGACATGTGTCCATTTTGGTAACCTTGGTGATGCTTATCTGTTAGTGACTAAATTTAGCTGCATGTTAATAAAAATT
Organism: Amaurobius ferox; assembly: GCA_951213105.1. Classification (NCBI taxonomy): domain Eukaryota; kingdom Metazoa; phylum Arthropoda; class Arachnida; order Araneae; family Amaurobiidae; genus Amaurobius; species Amaurobius ferox. Next base: position 39,778,269 of record OX578151.1, read on the forward strand.
ATTTTAAATTGTGTGACCATGTCGATATATGTATTGTATCTTGTGAACTATTGTACTTATTCATAAGTTCAAAACCTTAAAACATGTGTGTGGGCCCGTGACACTTTTTTTCTAGCCTCCGACACTTGAAAGTTTCATAACTTAATATTTTTGATAGTTTTTATTAATTTAAACTTTCTATTAGAAATTAATACATTTGATTTTATCTAGCATGATAAATAATACAAGCACCCTATTTTAATTAATGGGCAAGGCCAACATTTTAATTTGTTAAACCATAGTCATTGCATTGCCCAGTTATCGTTAAGCGTATGTGCAACATATATTTATGAATGTTTTATACGAAATAAAATTAAATCTAATGAACTTTATATTTTATTGTTAAACTGCATTACAAACTAAAAACGTGCCCCGATTTAGTGAAACAAAGGAAACGTCAATTTTATTTGTTAAATCCAAATATTTTTATTTGGAATAAAATATTTAAAGTTCATCACAATCAAAAAGTCTTATTTTAGAAGTTCACCAGCAGTAATCGTATCACCAAGTTTGCCATTAAGAAGTCTTTTAATTTTATCCGAGTTAAAATTGCTCTTTTGGTTGCACTTTTTCAAATGTTTTTGTTCATAGATCAAATTTTTTTATCAAAAAAAAAAAAAATCATTTTTCTAAAGAAATAAAATTTAATTTGCATTTTAATAAGTATCAAAGTGGTTTCTCATCAAGTCTTTGAAATATGTGCTATATCATGCTGAGCATGATTTATTGAAACTTGCATCATTTTTCTTTGTTTTTCTCATTGACAATTAGTGATCGAACCTTATGCTTTAAGGGATTTCTCAAAATGTGCAACATTCAGTTGTGAATGCTATTTGTAGTGTGCAAGGTTCTGGCTTGCTTGAACTTAGAGTGTAAACTTCAACAGTGCAGCTCACATATTGTAAATTTTGTATTTTTATATGTTATGTAAATAACTGAGATGTTTTTGATATTTGTAACATCTTGACAAAATCCTGTTGGTGTCTTGTAAATAGTTGCCATGCATTTTTTTCCTTTTAATTCATTTCATGTCACATGATCAGCAACATCTGATCAGTAGTATACTTGTATACTATTTCATACCAATTGAGATTTGTGATACTTAATATTTCATTTTCATCCTGTAAATTTTTTGTAGGCATTAAAAGGAATGGAGGGGTAGAAGTGGTATATGAAAACATTGGACTGTCTTGTCATTCCGCGTTTTTGCAAATAAAAGGTGCTATATGTACTATAAATTTTACAAATTGCAATAGATAAAACAAAATTTTAGTGTAATTTTATTAAATGTAATTTTTTTTCATCATATACATTCAAAAATAAAAATTTTATAATTGGAACTATTTGTATTTTGTCAATGGTGCTTTCTTTATAACTTATTTATTTGATTTGAATGTTATCTAATTTAATTTGCTGTTCTAATTGTGACTTATTTAAAAGATAGGCAGATATATAAAAATGTGCTGTTTCATTACATTTAGCTTTTTAAAAAACTGTATGTACCTGCATATAAGTTACCCCTTTCTGTAAGAATGCACAATCTTGGACCAAAAAACTTGTGATGCAGTTTTCTGCTTAATGCAATTGAATTGCAATCCAATTGAATTCACACTGTGCTTTGTTAAGTGTAGTACCATGAACTTTAGGTTACAGTACATATATTCAGATGTGGATTCATTCTTCACCAGACTACTGCAAGGCTGTAATTGCAGCTTGATCAGCAAAATATTGAAGACTTAAGCTTATAGGAAGCTTTGCGTAATTGACATTTGCATAATTCCTCATATTTCAATTAATCATTTTATACTTTGAGAAGATATTTGTAGCAAGTAAGAATACCAAGTGCAGTCTTTTTAGGTTGGAAATATACAATATCCAACCCATTTATCTCTGCAACCCACAATGCAGTGCCAAACAGCTTCAACTTCCTCATACTTAAATTCACTAAGTATCAAAATGTTCAAAAAGTTTTTTTCCCCCTTTATAACACATGAAGATTAATGTTCAAGTCAGTACTTAGATATCGGGAAGTAAAAAAAAAATTGGTTCTGTAAGAAATTTTCAGGAGTTACATATGACTCAAGTTATATTGGCCTGAAGCACAAGTGTAGTTCATGAATTTTGTTTATCATTCTGTTTTCTTTTTAGTTTCTTCTCTGATCTAGAGCTGCTTAACTGGCAGCATACAAACCAAAGAAAGCTCATGAAATAATATGGGTCCATAACCCTTGTTAGTCTAAATTAAATATTTTAAAAAAATTACTAAATTTCTTTTTAAATTAAGAATTGCCAGTACTTAACTATAATAAAGCACGTAACAGTTATAAAATGGCAGTGTAAATAAAATGTAAACTTTTTCAACAATTTTTTTTTCTTGGTCTGCCAAGCAATCTTGAAAAAAGAATTCCAAAGTTGGTGCGGGATGCTACCATTTATTTCTCTCCTTTTATTGCTTTAAAAATTCGGTCTCAACTACAAAATGTATGGTAATTGGGAAAACTTAGGTAATTCTGTGATATCTTAAATGAAATGCAGGTATATAAATTTACTGATAATGGAATAAGCAGTCAATTAGCTGCCCCCCTATTTATAGTGATTTTTCAATAAGTTTATATCCTGACATTCTAAAAAAAATTAGTTTCAGCTATCTTTTAAATTCATACAGGAGTTTAATCAAGTATATATATATATATATATATATATACCCGGTAGCAGAAACAAAGCGGCAGGCGCCACAGATTACTTTTGTTCTTGCAGATCAATTTCAGACAGTTTAAAATGTAGTTTAAAATGTATATGTATTTAAAAAAAAAAAAATTATTTTAACTTTGGTTTTACAGATTTATTGTACCTCGTCTTACATTTTCTGCATGACAAAATGCAACCTTGCACTTTTTTTTTTTTTTGCGAGACCAGACTTCTCCCCTGCGCCTGCACGTGTTTATATTGTGTGACAGACAGATGCACACACAGACTTCACTCTAAAAATAGTTTTTTCGTATTCTAGAGGTCTCAAAACATGTAGATCCATCAAAAACTCGTTGCGATTTTCGACATGATTCCAATACTTTCCCTATGCATTACCATGTATTGCAGGGAAAATAAAAAATGGGTGAAACTGACAATGGCTTAAAGATAAATTTTAAATTAGAAAAAGTTAAGAAAAAAACCAATAATAATAATAAACCAATAAAATTTAATAAATACCAAAAATGAAAAGATGGCAATTATAAATGCATGTTAATAATTAATTTTGTTAAAAAATATAAATATTTCTGTGAATTTTTGATTGCATTATTTTTAATTACAGGTAATATGTTTTATATTTTATTGTGAACATTTTGAATCTTCCCTGATATTTCGAGATATTTCTCAAACATATAATTTATGAAATAAAGGGTTATTCTCAACAATGAGAAGTACTTATAAATATAGTCATTTCGGGAGTATAAACTGAAATTTGATATATGTGCATCTGTACTTACATGTTTATAATTTGAATTAAATATTAATTTAAAAAAAAAATTCCACTTTAATAAAAATTTTCTAATAATTTTAATAAAATGTGCATCTGTACTTACATGTTCATAATTTGAATTAAATATTAATTAAAAAAAAATTTCCATTTAAAAAAAAAAATTTCACTTTAATAAATGTGATTTAAATAGTCATTAAAATAATAGACAAAAGCATGTAAAACTTGAAACATAAAAAAATGACCAATTTTGGAAACAACTAATGAAAAAAACAGGAAAGCTAAGACAACGTGCAAGCCGCAGATAAATTTTCAAACTCTCAATCTTTGTTGCAGATCAGCTAGAAACATTCTGGTACTGGGTATATATATATATATATATATATATATATATATATATATATATATATATTACATTTATATATATATTTTTTTTGTTCATTTTATTTAGAATGCATTTGTATGCAAAGGTTTCTTGTTAAATGGTACATTTTTAAGTTTTTGGAATTTCTTTCTCCTCTTGACAGGGGATCATTTCATTCACATTGGTATTGCTCAATATATTCATTAATTGTGGCTCAAGTGCAATTAGTATACCAATTTACTTTAAAATGCATACTTTAATGAGAATATTTCTGAATTAAAAGTAATTGATAAATGCAAAATTTATATATATATATAGAGATATAATAGCAATGATTTCTTTCCGGTCATGTGATGCAGATATTTATAAGCTGATACATTCTCACTTTTGCTGGGGCAATTGCTCTATCTTTTTATCGTGAAGAAGGGGGATATTTTTGCCTCCAAAACTGGTTGATACTTTTAATTAACTTTTATGCTGTTACTAACAAAGTAGAAATTATATAGGATGTCCGGATGAAAGGTAGCGAAAATGAGGAAATTATTTATATCTTGGAAAATATTTATTATTTTCTGTTTTACACCGTTATAAAAGGAAAAATTTTCTCTCGCTTTTTCTCTTGAATTTCGATGTCAGTACCCTTGGTAGCACAACAAACATCCTGATAATAGGCGATGTCATTTTATGTTACTAAAAGCATGTTCAGTGTAACTGTAGCCACAGTGTCGGTTATGCAGCTTTTAGGTTCTGAAAGGTATTACAATGATCTTGTAGTCTAGTACTTTTGACTTTACCCCACAGAAATAAATACATTGGTGTTAAATCTGTTACTAAGCTCATCTACGGTCACTAGCTAGACCAAGCACATGAGCGGATGCCGGTTGGTGCATGGAAAAAAAAAACTTTGGTGGATTTTCTGTTCAATGGCACAAAGAAGTTTATATAATAAATACTTTAGGAATGGTTTTCCGGATGAAAGATATCCCAAGATATATTTTTTTATTTTGGGATATCTTTCATCCAGACGCCCTGTACATTCTGATAAAAAATGGTAGTATGGTTGTGTAGAGATCATCAAAAATTGTTAGGCTTATGGATCCTGGGCATTTAAATTTGCCACTGGTAAAACTAAATTAATTTCTATGCTTAAACATGCTCTAGTATTCGTATTATTCAAGTATATACGTAAAAATTTTATTCTGTGTTATTAATTATCTTGGAGTCTTGTTGTGGAATTACTTAAGTTTTCTCTATTAAGCTATTTGTATGTTTAAAAAAAGTGTAAACAAGGTGTAACTTAATAAGAAAATCTAACAATGTTTCATCTTCATATTAAGAAAAAAAATAATTTGTATGCATGTTAATTTTAAATTCAAAAGTTTGGGAGAAAATAAAATTATGCTGACCATAGCATAAATCAACCTCCTGCTCTCCAAAATATCAGAGTACATGTTTAAAAGTATTAACTTATATGCAAGTATGTACAACAGTTTATTGAATTTTTCTAGGTGAAATGTCTGCAATCTTTTTAAGTGTTATGATTTATTTCAATTTTCTGCCCGTCCTAGAATTCAGTCTTGCATTGTTATAAATAACTTATTTTTATGCTTTGAAAACAGCTAATGTTCAATAAGTAGGTTTTAAAATAAAATTACAATAGCTGTAAAATGTAATACCCTTCTAGTTATATTCTTTAAAATACAATTTAGATATTTAGATATCATGCTTTGAAATAATTAAATTCATAATGTTGTGTTTTGGTATCAGTAGGTAGTGCTTTTATTTTATTGTACAACTTCATATATTTTGGTAAAATTTGAAAACTGTATTGTAAAAAGAACAAACTATTTTCTGTGTTAATTATATCACTTAAAAAAACATGCTTTCCTATACAAAAAAAAATCACTCTCTTAAACCTATAATTGGTTTTAATTTTTATAAATTATATTTTTTTGAATAAAACATTGTAATTTTTCTTTGCAATACTGTCTGACCATATTGTAGTGATGGGTGTATAAATGCTTGACCTTATGGCAGATCAATATTTCACATATATTTTAGATACCATATTAGCTGCATATCGATACATCATACAATATTACAGGATTTGTTCAGCCAATATGAACAGTGTGTGACCTGTCTGCCACAATTATTTATGTGGCTATAGCTTATTTCAAAATATTCAATTATTCGACATATATGCCAAGCAAGTTTAATCTTAATTTTAATAAAATACTATGCAAAAATATCTAATACTATGCAGAATAATCTTATTAATACTATGCAAAATACTGTTGGGTAGGTAAAACTAAAAAAAATTTCCTCTGTGAACCTATCAAATCCTATTTGTTTCCTTTGCAGACCTATAAGTGTGTGTGCAATTTATTGGATATTTACAACAGAGCTGTGGACAGGTAAAAAGTGTACCAAAACAGACTCTAAAATAAAATTATTTGAAACTAATTTTATTTTGTAATATTTAATTTTTTTATATTTAAATAATATTTAGGCAATAGAATAAAAAATTTAAATACTTATCTAGTAAAAAAATATGAATATGAAAAATTAATATTTTAATGAAATATGAATTAACACAAACATATTTTGATGACACAAAAGTTGCTTTAGATACGTATAGAAATCGATGCTTTTAAATTCATATTATGGTGCCGGACTCCATACAGTCACTCTATTTAGCACATAACAATGCTAAATAAGTTTTGTCATAATTCAGAGCTTGCGTTTACTCGAAATTGTCTCGTCAATCAGCATTAAACTAAATACATTCTCTATTGCTGTGATTCAAATATGACACGCAAAATTCAGTAATTTATTGCACTCTTGTTTTCAATATAAATGTGTGTGGTATATAAGCATGACATTAACATTTTTTTGCCATTTTTAAATTAAAATTACAAATGTTAAAAAGTAACTAAAACTGACTCAAAATTTTCCGATTTCAGAAATTTTTACATTGCCAACATCGAAAACTTAAGATATTTTGCTGCAATTATTCTAATCAGAACAGCATTTCCTGAGTATACGAAGCTTTTTGCCAATAAATTGTAAAAACGACTAATTAATGCATTTGCTATTTATAAAGGAAGGTAGAAAAAAGGGGCTGTAGAAAAAAAAAGGATTTGAATAGTAGGGGGGAAAAAAGAGAAGTTGGAGTTTTGATATATTGACTGTACAGTCCCAATTTACAGTAAACTCTATTGAATGAAATTTGGTGTTTAAATTCCTTATCACTGTAGAATAGCAGATTTAATTTTGGCGTCAATCAAAAACTGCAAGCAATACCTATTCCCCATATAAGTTCTCAATATATTGCATAACTATAAATCAAATACTGGATTTAGAAAGCTATTTATATAATATTAACTGTGATGCTGTATCGATACAATTCAAAGTTACTGTAATTTTTGGTATATAATTGGCAGATTATCAGATTACAAAAGTTTGCAATGTATGAAGTATGCATTATGTCCTGGTTTTTATAGCATTCATTCTATTTTAAGATAAAAGGAAAATAAATGTTCAGTTTGCAAGTTTTTCTTGACTATAAAAAATCTGCCAAATCTTAAACTTACAACAGTCTAATTTATTTCCTTCGATAACCCTGTGAAACTTTAGAATTTTATAAGCCAATTAGAATGAATTACCTGGGTCTTAAATAAACATTTGCTACTTAGATATTACAAATACAGACAACACCACTCAATTTTCCAAATCATCTGTTTTTAACAAAAATCATTCCCACATTCCTGTTTTCCATGCGAAACTATGTCAATTGTACAATCTGTGTGTAATATACCCTAAATAAGCACTTGATCTGCAATTGTTGAAAATACTTGAGCTCGTAAAAAAAGGAAAGAAACCATTGCTATCTCAGTGAGTTTTCATCCAACTAGAGTCAATTCGTAGCTCAATACTTATAATATTATTATAATGCCAAATTAAAAAAAAAAAAAAAAATTCACAAAATTATAAAAAAAAAATGAATGATATGCATTTCATTAGATAACAGCTGATTTTTCATCATCATTGATCTGAGATATCATTCATAGACCATCTACATCAATTTATCTTTTATTGTCTTTATGAAATGAAAATAGATTTGATTCTATGAAAAGTTGCAAAATAAGAATTTTTGACTTTAAATGTGCTTAACAAATTCTAATTTTTAACTCGACAAGGTCTGTTGTATCTGTAGTTCAACTAACTCTATACCCTATTTCGCGGCTACCCGAGGCTTAGATTTTATGCTACAGAAGAAACAAACAGACAAGCATCTTCTTTTATTATTATAAGATTGATTCTATCTTATACCACTGTTCTGCAGAAATCTTGCTAAAATCAGCTATACTCAATAGATTGTGTTGACTTTATTTATTTGGGCATTTTTCACCATTATGATTATTACATAACGTAGTTACTTCCAAATGTTTTGATTGCTTACCCCTACGGTAAATATAGATGCAGGAATTTTTTTTTTTCCTACATGGGCATTGGGTCTAATACAGAGGATAGTAGAATAACTGGAATGTTTTGTTTTTCGTTCTAAATGGACATTCTAGTTATAATATTATCTTCATGATCATATAATTTTAAAATGCAAATTATTTTTTAATTTTCTTATTTTTTCTTCTGTCAATATAAAACTTGTCTTAGGGGAAAAATACAGAAAGAAAAATATATTTTCTTTGCATACCTCCATTTATCGATTTGTATACCCAACTTTGGCAACTACTGATGTAAGAGGTGGGTTATATACCAAAATTTACAGTATATGTTTATAAAGTATCGATATGTCATTTGATGCATACTTATTGATTGATATTCAATATCAATTCATCCCACAGAATTACCCCATCACTACCATATTGTATTTTTAAATCATAGCTCAGTTATCAATAGTTGAAATAAAAATGTTAAAGTAAAAAATGTCATCTCTGTAATTATGCTGAAACTCATGTTGAAAGATTTTATTTAATGTCTCAAACACATCAACTTTTTTTTTTTAATATTTAGATCTATTCCAAAATTTGGAGGGAGGAGAGAAGTCGTGTTCATGTGTATTCAGATTGCAAAAAGTTTTATTGCAACTTTAATGTTGAATGTGTAAATTTTGTTAAATTTGACTTTAAAGTTGTGAAACAAGAGGTCAGTTTCTGTCTTACTATATTTTGCTCTAATATAGACATAGATGTAGTTAAAGTAATTTTTTCAAATTAAGAATTTTCGTGGTCCCTACTTAAGGACACATGAAAAGATCTGAGACTTCAAATAATGTCCCAATAGATTTTAACCTTTTTATTCATGATATCCGATTTGTTTAATGTACAGAAAAAAGTATAGCTAAATAACGTGGCTCTGTGTGACTTTATTGTCAATATCCTGTGGCCCACTGTGAGTTTATTCCAATTGACTGCATACGCTACATATTTATAACATTGTGAAGCATCAAAATGACTTTTGTGAAGGTGAGAAGACTGACAACCTGTTACAGGTATCCTGTGTTATTTACTGCATGTGTTGTATAGTCAACTGTGCAGTATATTGTATAATATGTTTTGTATTTACTTCTAAAAATGCGCTAACTGTATCATTGTAAATAGCACTATAGTTCGCATGCAATTAAAACCATCAGTTTGATCGAAGGTATTCTGTGCTTTTTTATTTTACTTATGATTAAAGTATACAGATTTTAATTCTGAAATGTGTTATTTTTTGGGAGAAGTATCATTGGAAACGGTTATTTATTTTTGACAACATTTTTTAGTATATTCTGATATTGAACAACAAATAAGGCGAACACGAAGCTAGTTTTGTTCTTAATGCAGTAGAAATTGATTATAACAAGCAGCTCAGGACCCACTAATTTGCTTGTTAACACAATAAATTTAGGGAAGCAATTTCTACCCAATAACAGGGCATTGCATAAAAGCAAGAAAATGGTTAGCGGATAATCACTCCTATAAACAACTCATTACAGCAAGGATTTTAAAATTTTTCTGATAGAAGTACTTGCTTTTTATTAGAAAAACTCCAAAATCTTTGCTTTAAAGTGCTTAATACTCTTTAAGGAATAGATCATAAGAGCTTGCCTAGTTTATTTTAGGAAATATCAGGTAATTTCAGGTATGTGTTTTCAGTGTCCCCAGTAAATAAAATTTTACTATATGTTCACACCTAATTTGAAAATTTACTTTAATATACTAGTTTCTTGATTATATAAGAAAATAATACGCTAATTTACAAAGGGTACAGATTAAATGCATTTGGATCACTACTATAACTATGGGGGCATTTTTTCTGTATTTTAAGCAATACTTTTGAACTATGGCACTTGAACTGAAAAATGCTCATGTATATTAGTTTCTAATGTAAGTAAAATATTATCACTGTTTACTTTTCATTTTTAAACCATTTGCACATGTTTGCTTCACAACATTATGAAAATTTCTATTAAATAGATCCATTTAGTAGTATTTTTAAATATTGTTCTAATGGCAGTCCCATTTTGAAAATTGGCATACTTCATTTCAAAACATCAAAGTTGCAGTTTTTAAATATTTAAAATCGGTCATATTAGTGACCTTGAGAATGAAAAATCTCCCCCCCCCCCCCCCCCCCCCAATAATTTTCGCATTAAATTATTCGAATAAAGTGATTTGAATTTCATATTTGTGACTATATTAGGTGATGAGATGAGATTTTTTTTTTAAGATTACTTCATTCCTGAACCAAAAAGTATTTAAGGTATTGTTAGACACTTATTTGTGCTTTGCTAAATACCTAACCTGCAAACATCATACCAAATTTGACACAGGTTGAAAATGTACATTTTATTAGTTGATTTCGAAAGGAATGACCCATTTATTATACAAGTGCAGTAGTTTGTGATTTTTATGAACTTGGATCAGACTGTGTTCATTATTACAATGCTGAAACATAATAAGGATGTTGATATAAACCAATGGCTGTCATGTACAAGTGCATTCAGCCAATTGGCATGAACTGAAGTGTTGTAGAAGGAAATAATTACAGTCAAGATTGAATGCTGACCAATTGGTGCTTTCCTGGAAATAAAGGCTTGCCTGATCAGATAAGGACTGCAGGAGGTTGCTTTCTAATTTTATTGGAGCAGTAATCATAACCTAGTATATTGTTGAATTTTATTTCTACTTTTTGTAAAAAAGTAAAAAGTTTACTAGAAGTTTTTTAATATGTGGGGATTTTAAGCCTTATGAACCTGTCTATTCCTAGTATGCTTGATGCATTGACTAACAATTTTAAAATTCTACTCTGAAAAGCATGCAACCTTCTGATATATTTTTCCACATTGCCCCAAATAGCACAGCCGTAAGCCCATAAAGGAGAGTGGATAAAATAGTAATTTTGTAAAGCAGTAATTTAGATTTAATTGATTTAAGATTTTTCTTTCAAGCTAAGTACATATAAAGGTTGGATTTGATTTGTGCTTTTTCTAATGCATGGTCATAATGTAAAAACAAAGATATCTTCACACACCAGAAAATTTAAATATCTGGGAGATCAAATGCATCTATTGGGGGGGGGGATATGAAATAATTGCTGTAAAGCTGTGCACCACTCTTAATATTTTACACATATTGTATATTTAAAATGTATCTGGTTATGACCAGCGACCGCCGGTAATGACAAGATCATTTAAAAACTAGCTTTGGTTATTTTAATCCTAACTGCGCTCATTTGAAAACTTGTTTCAGTCACAGTCCCTCCAGAATGGCCAAAAATTCCTTGCAGTTAACTCTGTTATATGGTTACCTGATGCACACAAAACCTGTTTTGCTATTTTTACTGGAACTGCATAGAATAATTGAGCTATGGTTTTTTTTCCTGCTGAGCAACTAGATAATGAAAAAATAACTATGACATATCTTGTCATAATTGGAATGACCTGCGAGTTGAGTTTTCAGGCATGTCTTAGTGATAGTATTATAAGGCAATTTAAAATATCTACTCCAACTTAAGAAAGTTGTGCTCAATAATCCCTAATTTTGAAATATGCATAATGCTTTCCAAGTTTTTCTGCACATATTCGAAGAAAATTTAAGTGATAAAAACAAATACTTAAATCTTTTTATTAGTCTTATAGTAACAATTTATTTGTAAAAATATTCAAAATCTGCTAGTACTTCAGTGAAGCTACAGTGTTTAAAAGAGTTCAGTCAGATAAATCCAGTAGTGACTCGTGCATCTATTTTTGGAAAGACACAAAAATGTAAAATAAATCAGAATCAAACTCTAATTTTAACTATATTTTAATGCAAAGTAAAAGTAACCAAAAATTCATTCTGAGCTTTTTTAGTTGTATCCTTCATAAATAAAACTTACCAGCCATCACTGGATGTTTCTTCATTTTGCATGAATTTGAAATGTCATACTGGCTGCTAAATAAGTAAAAAATTAACTAGGGGTACAAAATTTCAACTCTCCAATGGTGATTAGATTGTTTCATCTGGTAAAGAGTACAAAAATCTGTAAAGTATATATGGAGGGAGGTGTCCTGTTTGAAAAAATGCTATAAAATTGTGAAAATCAAAATTTTGAATGACTCGCCTATACACTGTTTTGAAATACCTGTTGCGATTCATTGCCTTGTTCAGCATAATGTAATAGCAGTATGGGGCATTCTACTGTTAATGGTTCAACTATATCATGAAACTTCATTGCATGTGCACTTAACTTGGCCGCTAATATAAGCTGACAACATGGTGACGCTATTGCTGCAGCCACGGCAAGTATGCATGTGCAATATTTTAATTGCTCATATGTTGTGTATATTTATATTAATTCTTTTACATAATTGCCGATAAATTTTACTGCAATTATTATTTTAGAAGAAATGAGGAAAAAGTTATGCAGTATTATTATTATCTTTTTCGATTTACTCCAAATAACATTGCAAGTTGTCAAATTAGTTTAATGTTACCAACCTAGTGTGAAAATCTCTGAAAATCATCAAACAATGTATTCTCCCAATCGACCTGTAATCTTTTGAATGTTGTTGAAATCTCTTAAGAGCCTGAAAGTGTGATGCAAAAGTGGAGTGTTTTCCATTATTATTATTTTCATCGTATAGTTAAACAGTGTTGCTTGGGCATTTTAAGCCTTGCCAAGAAACAAACATTTTCCTGCCCAGTGCCGTAACACATTCAGAAATTCATAAAAAATTTCATTAGTTTACAAATACTGATTGGTCATCACGGATAAGACATGATTACCCTATCACCCCCCACCCCTGAAAAAGCCATGTGTAGAATATGTAGATATTTTATTTGTTCACAACAGAAATTACTCTTATTTATATTCTTTCAATAATAGAACATTTATTTTTTATCATGAATGCTTTGAAGAGAGAATTTTCTTACTTTTTTCTACCGCTTAGAGTAAATTGTTACTTTTTATATTTTTTCCTTTAAAATAAATTTCAGAATCCAAAATCTAATTAATTTACTAATCCATTATTTCTTAATTTGTTCATAAATAGTGTGTTTAACTGACAGAAAATGAAAAGGTTATTATTATTTTCATCGTATAGTATAGTTTTCATCGTATAGTTAAACAGTGTTGCTTGGGCATTTTAAGCCTTGCCAAGAAACAAACATTTTCCTGCCCAGTGCCGTAACACATTCAGAAATTCATAAAAAATTTCATTAGTTTACAAATACTGATTGGTCATCACGGATAAGACATGATTACCCTATCACCCCCCACCCCTGAAAAAGCCATGTGTAGAATATGTAGATATTTTATTGGTTCACAACAGAAATTACTCTTATTTATATTCTTTCAATAACAGAACATTTATTTTTTATCATGAATGCTTTGAAGAGAGAATTTTCTTACTTTTTTCTACCACTTAGAGTAAATTGTTCCTTTTTATATTTTTTCCTTTAAAATAAATTTCAGAATCCAAAATCTAATTAATTTACTAATCCACTATTTCTTAATTTGTTCATAAATAGTGTGTTTAACTGACAGAAAATGAAAAAGTTTGAGAATCATTGGTTTGAAGAGGGGAGAACTTAACTGCCTTAAAGCCAGTGTCTTGGTGATCTCTAGCAGAGATATTCTTATTTCTAAGTAGACCTCATATTCAAGCACTGAGCATTATGGGTGTGGTCATGTGACAATGCATAACGGCGGTAATTTTGGTTGTTTGATCTGTTTGTTCCGACAAATGAAAGTTAATGAAAATAATTTGCCTAATCATTCCCTGTTATGAGCCAAAACAATTATGAACATGGTGAATTAAACTAACAGATTATTTATATATATATATATATATATATTAATCAAAACTCCACTGAAGGGTGGTGAGCTTATATACCAGGAGTGGGCAGAGGCATCCCAAGGGTCAAGCAGCCCAATCGACCACTTGGTGCCTTAAAATTGGAAAGGATCTAATTTTTTTTTACCCTTTATTTTTTAAAGGGTAAAAAAAAAGTATTTTTAAGTATTTTTTTAATTTTATTCCAAACTAATTAAGTGTAACCTAAATTAGCTCTTATGTTTTCCTTTATTTACTTTTTTTTTTGTGTGTGTGTGTGTATGTGATTCTGTATTTTACCTTTAATCATTCAAGTTTCGGTACTTACGATCTCAATAGAGTTTAATGCTGTTAATATAGTATCGGTAAAATATTTAAGTATCTTTATGTTTCGGTATTTTGAGATTGCAGGGTCCCCATAGAGCCTAATGGACTTCACTCTTAAAGCCTTTGCCTGATTTGTATTCCTTTCTCTACCTGGCTTAACTATAGCTATAGATTTTCTAGTAATAAAATATCAATTAAAAAAAACCATGGCTATAACCAGAGTCGAACAGTGACATGACATACTCAGAATTTTTGGGCCCGGAAACAACAATTTTGTTGGTCCATATACAACATTTTCCCATTTGATATGAAACCCATATTTTTTTTTTTCATTCTATGTGAGGGCCCCCTATAAGATATTTTCCCTTTCCTAGTGAGGCTTGCTATAACGATAGAACCCTGAGCATAGACATTTCAATCAAAGAGCCCTAAGCTTTAGAGATCTAGACATATCTGTTTTATTTGTAATATGTTACTGCAAAAATATATATTTATGCCAAGATTTAAACGAGCCACAGAAAATTTTTTTAACCATGGGCAAAAAATATAAAGGTAAAAATAGATAGATTTAAACTTCGCAACACAACCACAGAATTTCTGAATTCTAGGTGAGTGCTATAATAATAATGTCCATCAAAATTGTATATGTTATGCTCATTTACTTGTAACATGCCTATTAAAATAATCTTCTCAGTAAAGTCATTGCATAATATATATATCAGCCCAACTTGAATGATTAAAAGAAATAAGATATTATTAATTTAATAAAGTAAATTCATTCTTATAGGTATCCTATTAGGTTTCGTATGTACCCAAGGCTTTTGATGAATTTATGATTTTCTGACAAATTTATTAAAAATCCACTTGACTGGATACATTCATTGTATAAATGCCATGAGCACTCTAGTACACGAGCTGAATAAAGAATTCCAGAATGATTTAAATGTATCAAACACTGACAATTCTGCTGTCTCAATAGCAAGGCCCTGACAAAGGGGGGGGGGGCCTTTTTGTTTGGTGTCCAGTTTGGCTTCTTTTAGCTACCTTATGGCTGCACCTCTGAGGTCAAATTATGCATTAGATCAAGGTGGAGTCCGAGACTGGAAAATTTGTTTCAAAGATGTAGCGTCTACACAAAAAAAAATTTCTTAAATTCTTTGCTGAAATGGAAAAGTCTGTTTTTTTTTTTAAGGAAACACAAAGCTTTCAGAGCCTAAAATCTTCTTCATAAGATATTATCTAGAGACACTAGGTCATGATTTTTATCAATAAGGTACTTTCCACAAGCTCTGCAGGGCACATCAGTAGCTAAAGGTTCACTCTCTAATCATAGATTCATAAAAGTCGGGTTTGAATCTCTAATACAAATAGACCCCTGAATATGCCTACCTGCTTGTAAAGAGGTTCAGAATCCTCTTAAAACTGTTGTTTAAAAAAAAAATCAAAGTGCCAAACTATTCAAATCCAGTCTAATTTGAGAAAACGAACACTGACCGCAGAAAAGTTTTCTTATTAAATTCTTTGTCATATAAAAAGAAAGTTTTCTTATACAAAGACATATTGCCCCCACACCACGCTCCAGATCTTTATATGTTTTTATTATAGCTTTCACTGGTTCACAATAGTTTCCCCCCGGCTGTCCAAATTGCTGCTCATGTCCCAAAACGAGTCGGACTGTCTGGGCTTTCGACAATAGTTTCCCATTCTAGCATTTCCTAAAAAGTTTGCACAGACTATAGTTTCCCATTCTAGCATTTCCTAAAAAGTTTGCACAGACTATAGTTTCCCATTCTAGCATTTCCTAAAAAGTTTGCACAGACTATAGTTTCCCATTCTAGCATTTCCTAAAAAGTTTGCACAGACTATAGTTTCCCATTCTAGCATTTCCTAAAAAGTTTGCACAGACTACTTTGCAATCCACGCTGCTTTTTCGGTTTCAGTGAGTTTGGCCATGAACACAGAGTCCTCTATGATAGTCTGGATTGGTGGTCCAATGAAAATACTTTCTTTTTTAATTTTGCATCGATTAATCTAGGGAACTTTTTCTTCAAACATTGAAATCTATATCTTTTGCAAAAAAATTTATCAAGCTCAACTTGATTTGAAGCGGGGGTATTAAAGTTTTGTTGAAAACAACAAGCGATTACTTTTTAACAATCTTTCTCGGGCATTAAACTTTCTGTCTTATACCATATAATGATATTCCCTAGTCTTGACTATCATATTCGTACAAAAAACAACATATTTACCCCGGTTGAGTTCCTGTTAGAAGTCCAATATGTTGAGGTCCCCATATACTCTGTTTCAAAAAATTATATTCACCCCCAAAAAGAATTGAGCTACAGCTGGGAAACTCTGCATGCAAATGTCAAGAGTTATACCAAATGATCAAACTGTTAACTCCAATGATGTTATAGAGCTTATGTAATGCACATGAGAATGATGCTTAATGCAGCAATTAAAATGACCAATGTTCTCACTCACAGGCAATTGGAACTAGATTTTCTGATTTGATACTGCAAATTGTGTACAAAGATGCCTTTGAGACATACTCGATGGCACTACGAACAATTGTCAGATTTGGGGAAAAGTCGTATATCACCCTATATCACCTATATCACCTATATCACCCTATATATAGAAGCTGGTTGGTCCAACAGACGTATTAGTCACCATCTTGGTTGGAGGGATATGGTAGTTGCTCATTATTAGCAACAGTGAATCAGAGAATGCACATGTAACAGTCGCAGAGGCCCAGGATACCCCCAGACAGACAACTGCTTGAGAGGATTGCCAATCTGATGCTGATGATATTTTATAGCCAATTATTTGTTCTGCCTTTGCTGTCAATTCACCCAGGTTTCATTTACCAACGAGCAAACACTGGGCTGCACGACTTTCTCAACAATGTCTTCGAGGGTTTAATATCCTCCCATGGCCATCCAGGTCCTTAGACTTATCAGGAATAGAACTCATCTGGGACAGCAATTGCAGGTTTTTCGGAATACCACTGAATTAACTGACCAGTTGAAACATTTGTGGCAGAATCTTCTGCAGAGGAACATAAGCAACTTAATTGACTATGCTGCACTGAATATCAGCTTGCATTACTGCCAGGGGAGGAGTTACCACTTACTATAATGTCATCTTTTTGCTTCCATTTCTTAAAAACATTTTTTTTTTCACCCAAATGTTATTAATTTTCATATCTTTTCAAATGATACATACATGCCGAGTTTCGTGGCTCTAGCTCAATTTCTATTGGGTGCATATATATTTTTTACAACAGTGTATTTATTTATCACATCTTTTGAAAGTAATTGATTTAAGATAATAATCCTTATTTTAGCAAGTTCCTTTCATGTGTACAGCAAGTGTTTCTATTATGTTGTAACATTTAAAATTAATTTAGAAGAATTGGGGGAGCAACTATTCTTCAGAACTAGAATCCTTCCTAACTCTGCAAATGGCCTATGAACATCATTGCAATAAACAAGATCATCAGTCTTGGAGAAAAGAGACAACATTTGCTCATGATGTTTAAAGTTGTGACTTTAGTACCAGGCTGAAAAAGATTAAAACCCTTGTCGCCGAGAACATATAACAGTTCAACTTTGTTTTATGTGAGGTGCAGGTCTCTAATAAGGGCATTCAGCTTGTACTATGAAATTAAATGAGGCTGTTCTGATGTAGGCTGATATTCTTGACCAGTAGAATTAGATAGTCTAGCTTTAAAGGAGGAGTTTTATGATGTGTTATCTAGTCTCTTTTTCTGGTAGTTTTGGAATTAGTAGCGAATCATCATGCTTGACAGGTCTCATGGCTGAAGGCAAATTCGGGTAATCTATAGTGTTGCAATAAATTTTCTGCTTGTGAGAATATAACTTTCAATATGCCAGCTTTGTGTATATAGAGAAGTATTGAAAGTTATAATTTTTGGTGTGTTTATTTTTCGAGGAGAAGCTAGATATAAAAGTAAGTTAAACAAAAGTAGCAGTCGGAAACATTGTCCTTTATTTCTGTCCAAATCATTGGGATAGTAAATGGCAGTAAAGAGTGTATGTTGCTTAATCAACATCTTAAATATCTCGAACATTTGCTGCAACATACATGAGATTGCCCAAATCTTATCATGATCACCAAGCAAGCAACACTCGCATGCCTTCTCAATCACCTGAAAAATTACATTACCATGGGCTGTCCTTATAAATTCTTCGCACATGTAACAAAAAAGATTCATAGCATTCGCACATATAGAAGCTGCGGTGACATTTGCAACTCTATAGTAGTAGTACATAAAATGCTCCGATGAGCTCCACAAAGAAAATGAACAAACTGCTTTCAGTTCTGATCATCAAAACAGGTGAAAGCTCTGATCTGAAATTAGTAATAGAATGAGAGGAAAGAATTCAACTATTTGATGAATACTTGAGGTTTCAACTACACAACTATGCCAGAATTTGCTATTTCTCAAGGGATAATAACCCCAGCCTATTACAAAAGCATAGGTAATACGAAAAATAAAATGCATTGATTTTTGCATTTAGTACATCCTAAAATGTAGCATTCAGTATGTTTTGAGATATAGCAAACTTCAGTGTAAATTGTTCTCTATTGCTGCCAAATTTTATGGGCTAGTTTTATGGACAGAATATCTCTTGAGTTCCCACACTCGAAGTTTAGAATTTTATAATGTGAAGGTTAAACTTGGGAATTCTTATAACAGTTGGTGTGAATAAGCTTAAAGAACATCTCTGAGCATCATTGTGGTTATGTGACTTCACACTTGCCTAGCTAAGAAAACATGCGAGTCAGTGATTAAAGAATTTTCCGCATGTCTCTACAAGGTGACACTCCAAAATATAATCATAGCACTTGAGCAGATAGTTGAAATTTGTGAATATAAGTGACACGCAAGCTTATAATTTCCTCGTACAGTATGCTAAGAATTGGTAATATTCAACTTATTCTCCAGGATGAAGGTATGACTAAAAGATTAGAAAAAGCATTGGCAAAGGCATGATACAGATTTTCGAAAATTGTTTTTGCAGTCCAAAACGCATTGGGACAAATAGGTGTTAAGTTTACTTTATTTTTAATGATTCTGAGCACTCCCTCATAGTAAAGGCATATTTTTTAATGCAAGATTAGTAAAAGTATCATTAGTAACATCAGAGTTGTAACATTCTTCACAAGCTCTGGTGTTACTCTAAGAATCGTTTCTTGATGTCTTTCCAATTTCTAGTTAGTGTCAAAAATGTTTTACAAGTTCATACACCATGTATGAAGCCCAGACCACCTGAATCACCCGAGGGCTTAGAGCTGCTGTTTGAGCGGCCATATCTAGGAGTAGTTGTTGACTTAAGGAACTTTTGAGACACATCAAATTTAAAATTAAAAGCTAATTTTAAAATTCTAAATCATGTTTTTTATTAGACACAGTAGATTAAAGAACACAAAAACTTTCAATTTCAATGTACTTTATTACATACTCTGAATTCCATATCAGTAAAAGTAAAGCCAGTCTTCAACTTTTTATTTCAGTTTTACTAGAGTAGTGAAGCATTTTGTACATAAATGATAATTAAATGCAAACTTTTGCAATTATATGCTACTGAAACTTTCTAAGAGCCAATTACAAAACTGTAAAACTAAAAAATTCACGTAATTATAAAAAGGTTTATAATAGAAACTGATATGTTAAATCCTATGAATTGTTAAAAAATATCAACTATACAAATTTATCAGTTACACAAATATGTTTTGATAGCTACTTAGTAACTAAGTACTATGTATACAATTTAATGATATATACATATATATACACATCATGTTAAACCCTATTCAGAACCAATACCGTGTCCCTTCTAATTTACAGAAGCTAATCCCGAAACACAGACAGACAGACATCACACCGGGGAGCACAAATATATAAATATAAATCTGAGTGCATATATATATGTATATATTAAGATTATACAGGATTTTAATTTCATTCTGGTGTGCAATTCTCAATAACATTGCAAATTCTATAATAAAAATCTAAGTGAAAATTTTAAAAGCATTGTGATTCACCATAGAAAGAAGCTGTTATTCTAAATGCTTAAGGATTTTTAATTATTGTAAACTGAATTTGATTTTAAAATGGCTATCTCTAAAATCATGTTAAGTTTTTAAAATGTTACTCTAATTTTAAAATGTGTACTGTGTGAATGAATATCAGTTATTTATGGATTTAGCAATTATTTATAAAATGTTTACAACAGTCAAAAATGTAAACAATTGTTATGCATAGGACAGTTTCTCATACTTTAATTCAATGTTTAAGTATTTTATTCATAAACTATTATGCACATTGAAATTTTAAATTAAATTTCAACTCTTCTTTCGTACTCACAAATATTTAAGAAATATATATGCTTATCAAAATAGAGTTCAATTGATTTGGCTACAATTTAATATTTGAACATAAATTTTATACACGCACAAATTTCAAGGCTAAAGCCTTGAAATTTGTGTATAAAATTTATGCCTTTATTTTTATACACAGTTTTTATACACAAGTTTCAAGGCTAAGCCTTGAAACTTGTGTATAAAAACTGTGCTAGGAAAATTAGTTATAATTTGATATGCTTACTAATGAATTTGAGCAAATTTTCTTAATACAGAAAAAAAATTAATCTACATATAACTTATAACTACAGTTTATGTACTGAATAAATTGAAAGAAATACAATATTTGAATTTTGAACCTACCACCAAGCAAATATGGTACAATCAATTGTAATTAAATAAAATCACTGTCAAAATAGCTAATAAATAAAATTTTATTAAAGCACAGTATAAAACAAATTAGTAGTGTATCAACTGGTTTCAGAGGCAAAAATACAGCCTCCTTTAGGATACAAAAGACTGAGCAGCCACACCAACAAAAGTAAGACTGTGTACTGTTTTTTTATTTTTAATAATCGTAGTTAGAAGAAATTTATAGGATTTATATATGAGAAGAAATTTATAAGATAAAATTACTTTAGGTCAATTATAGTTTGAAGAGATTTATAGGATTTAAGGTTTTATATACTTTTTTTTTTACTTTTGTGTTGTATGATCATTTTATTAATTTGGACAGAAATATATTTATTTTTACTAAATGTCAATAAATGAATGGGGGAAAGGGTTTGGAGAATTAGAGCATGACATTTTAATATTTTTTTAAATATTTAAAAGGAAAAAAAATTTCCCAGAGACAAAAAAAAAATGATCTTGATTTATTAAAAATTAAACCAAATATTTAATGTATTAGTGTATGATTATTACTTATGGTAAAAAAAAGGTATTGTAAGTGAAAATCGAGTGGAGTTCATAATGTAACATTCTCACTCCTTAAGCCAAATACAATCCTTACAGTGCTTTTATTTAGAAATCTATTTTAAGGGCCTTAATACTTAATTTTTGTACTTAATTCTTTAAAGCTAATTTTGTAGGTAAAGGAAGAATTAATGCTTTTGAGATTACAAGAAAAGACACAGGCAATATAGTATGTACGTGCAGCTCAAACTGCTGCTAAAGTAAAAAAAAATAAAAATAATAATGTTAAAAGCAGTTGCACAAAAATAATAATTTTTATGTTGTATATGTTGCTTTTAATGAAGTTATTTTAATATTGTATTTCACTAAATAGAAATTTTTCCTACAGTATGATCCATAAAAATGCACTTTGTTCCTAAAAAAATCCTTAATATTTTGTCATATGAGATAAATGAAATGTTGTAACAGTTACAGAAGTTATAATTATACATTTCCCAGAGTGGGCAATTCTATAAGTAAAATCGTCTGGTGTGTATTATATTTTAGAAATTGTTAAAATGCACAATTGTTATACAACTTAAAAAAGAACAGTTGTAAGTGTCCAATTAATAATGAATATTTTTTCCAAACAGACATACGTAAGATTTTATTTGATCAAATGGAAAATATGTTTGTTTTAAAACAACTTGATTTATCATGACCAAGAGGTCTAAAGCAATGGGTCTCCAAAGTGGGGTATGCGTACTCTAGGGAGCACACAAGTCGATATGTGGGGTATGTAAAAAAAATGCAATATTTTCAAGACAAGGTTTAATGACTGAAAAACTAAGAAATTAGTTAAAGAATAACAATTACTAACTTTTAAATTATAACTATTATAATTAATAACTATTTTTAAATTATACGATCATGAACACAATAATATTATGATTATATGACTTACTTTAGTTGAATGCCCATCTGGAAGAAAAACATTCATGTGCTATCTTAATATGAAGCCTTCATATTGGAACAAACGCCCATTTAGAATTAAAAATAAAAATATTCCTGCATCTGTATTTACCATAAATAGAAATTTTGTCTACGGTAAGGTCCTTAAAATTAAAGTAAGAGTACATACGTTGGTACGTAATCAAAACAGCTTGTAGATCACTGATCCAAAGAACTGCTTTTAAATATGGAAGATCAACTTTTTAGCTGTGGATTCAAATTTCAATATTCTCATGAAAATTTACGGTTTTATGAGGTTGTTTGTGTGTGTTTTCATGATTTTTCCAATGTATGACACAAATGCAGGTCTACACATTGAAAGCCTCTCAAGGAGGCCGCCACTTCTCTCCATTTATGTTTATGTGTCTTAAAGATATACTGATGTATCAGAGGGAATATCTTTGACAGCAAAATGGCTTGCACTTGACCGTTGATGAGCCAATGATATTGCATCAAATGTTTGACATTGGAGAAGAAAAGACAACTACAAAGCTGTGTATCAGGCCTATGAAATATGTTTTATAACTGGTGAACTATAAATACTTTTGACTTATTAAAAAGTATTTAACATTTTACAAAAAAAATTTAAATTTTGATACTTTAATTATGTGATAAGACATGATCTGGTCAACTTACAGAATGTATGTACATAAAGTCAGGCTCTTTTTTATTGAAATAATGACTTCTTTTCTTTTTGATGCTCCATGTACACTATGCCAAAATTGTTCAGGATTGTCTGAATGCATGTTTTCTGTATTGCTACATTGGATAAAAAAAAAGCAACAGACTTTCACCAGCAAGATCACCAAATTTAACCACTTTGAATTTCTGTACATGTAGATTTATCAAATTGTATGTCTATCAAAGATTATGAGGCTTGTGAACTTATACAATACAAACTGCTGAAGTCCCATACCATGGAATCCAAATAAAAAGTTAAATTTAGTGATCTCACTGGTCTGCTGCTTCTATATCCGACCCAGTGATTTGAGAAATAACTGAGATAATCCTGAACAATTTTGGCATTATGACAAGAAGCACTAATATTGGAGCATTAAAAATAAAAAAGTCATTTCACAAACATAGATCCTTTCTTTATGCACACCTTGTATAATTAGAAATACACATTTTAACCATACTAATTAGTGTAAATGGTACTCAGAATTTCAACAAAATTGCACTATGGTTGATATTTTTGGCTAAAATATGTTTTGCATAAATCTTCTAGTATATAAAAATGGATCATGATTGACAAGCGACACCAGAAAATATTCTCTCATTAAACACATTCAAAACAAGTGAAAGTAAACAAAATTATTTTCTCATGTGAAAACACTCGTTTAATATCAGTGAATATTAAACTTTATAATTATTGTCTTTAATTAATTAAAGTTGATGTGTATCCATTTTATTTATCAATGAATATGTTTGGAAAATGAACTAAAAATGATTAATATTTGAAAGAAAGAAATTCAATAATGGATCACCCAAAATAAGAGTAGTATTTACAGAAAATTATAAAACAAAGCTATAAAATGCAAATGGTGATTGCCTGCAACCCCTTTTTTTCATAAGAAACAACAAATGAACTTACATAAACTTTAGAATCATATAGAACATAACAAGATGTAATAAAATGTAAATAGAAAAAGAAAATATTCTTTCCAATTAATTGCATAATATTTACAAATGGCACTTTCATAAACTGTACATCTTTTTTAAATGCAAACGAACAATAAACATGGAATATATACAACTTAATATTTGCACTAGAAATTGCAACTATGCCTAATATGACTTGGCATGCTTAAGCAGAAAATAAGGTAAGTAAACAAATTTTGTTTTTGCCTAGTTTAAAGATGGAAAGTGACTTCGACTTTTAAAATAAACGCTCAATATATGTAATTTTTGTAAAATATTTATCTTTGTTGGGGGAGGGGGGCGATTATAAAATAGTTTAAAAGCATTAACAAAGGATTCAAAAAAGAGGCTCAAACTTTTACAAAATATACCTGTGAATAGAAATTCTTCAAGGGTGGATTTACTAATAAGTGGACTAAGCAACTGCTTAGGGTCCCAATATTAGAGAGGAGCCCCTAAAACTTATATTTTTGTTCAATTTGAAATTATTACAAAATTAAAAAATGGTAAAACAATTTAAAAGCAACCTCTCATCTTAGTGAGCCAAAAAAAAAATGCTGAGCCTCCATCTATCAAACTTAAAAAGATAATACTATACAAAGTTGATAGGGCAGTTCTTAAGCAGACCCATAACTTTGAAAGGAAAGGTCCATGGGCGTGCACGTTGGGTCTACCTATAGTAAAGTGACCATGCCCAATCGAATAAAAGGCCTTGCAGCATCCTTAATGGAGAATTTTAAAAGTTAGGATAAAAGTTGCCATGAATTCAATGTTTCTTTTCATTCTGGGTCCTGGACTTCATTTCTATGATTTTATATTTATTTTGAAGAGAATGTTGAATAATTTTATTTTATTTACATCAGCTTATATAATTATGTCATAAAATATGATGTCATAGGGGTGGGGGCAAGAATAGTACTACACTGGGCTCGCTATCTTGTAAATCCACCCCTGAAATTACTTATTATTAAGCAGTATGCACAACACCATTTACCATTACATTGTTATGTGTTGCTTAGTGATAAAGATTTTTCCAACCTCCAACTTTCGCAAGTATATTAATGTCACAAAAAAGTATATTAATATGTATGTTATATATATGTTCTACCTTAAAAGATTAGTCGTTAGCAGACCAGTATTCATGCACCAACTTAAGCAGCTGGATACCATGTTCAAAAAGTATCAAACATGTATTATTTTGAATAAAGCAAGACATTTTGGGGTCCTTAATATGTGTCCTGAATGCCATTTTTATATAATTGTACAGTTGCAAAAGGGTAATATTTTTAAGGGTGAGCGTCAGTAAATTTTCTGCTCTATCCGTGCTTTGTTAACTTTCGCGGCACACATATTTCGCCGAAATTCTGCTCAAACAGTTGCGAAATATTTTCTTATAGATAAAATGCTATGCTTAGATTATATTAAAACTAAATTTAATACCCACTAAAACATAGAATATATGTTTTATTTTAATTTAAAATATTTTTGGTGCTGCCATCTGTTGTCGTAATTTAATTCATACCGACTATTTTTATTTTTTAATGAACATTTTTAAATGTCTATTCCTTCTAATACGCTATTAAATATAACAACAGATCATATATAATGCCATAATCACGGAAACGTAATTGAATTTGGACTTGAAGACAAAGGAACTTGAAGACAAAGGAAGACAAAACTGCAGTCCACAGTGATGTACACTCAGATCCCTTATCAAATTTATAGAATGATAAATTACCTTTCTGTGATTGTGGCATTATTATATATGATCTGTTGTTGTATTTAACACTGTATTAGAAGGAATAGATATTTAAAAATGTTCATTAAAAAATAAAAATAATCGGTATGAATTAAATTACGACAACAGATGGCAGCACCAAAAATATTTTGGATTAAAATAAAAAATATATTCTATGTTTTTTGGGGCATTACATTTAGATTTAATATAATCTAAGCATTGCATTTTATCTTTCAGAAAATATTTCGCAACTGTTTGAGCAGAATTTCGGCGAAATATGTGTGCCGCGAAAGTTAACAAAGCGCGGATAGGGCAGAAGATTTACTGACGCTCACCCTTAAGGTAATCTTTGGTTTCAATCATACTTCCAGTACTGTTTCTACTGTTTGTTTGTCATGTTGCAATTGACAGTACAATGAATTCAATAATGAGTTGTCATTAAGATTTTAAGATCTTGTAAGCTTATAAAGAAAATGCTATCATTATGTGAATTATAGGTAAGCATTTATTATGCCTTTTAAACTTAATTGTTTTTTGAGTTAAATACACCTGAATTTTTAAACATATTTTAAACATCTATAATAATAATAAAAAAAGATAACTGTCTTTCTATCTGTTGGTCGTATAGTAGAAAATCTAAACGAGCCACAGCTATGAAATTTGGTACAATGATACTTCGGGTCAGGTCCGAAAATACCTCAGAGCGATTTTTTTTTTAATTCAAATTAATTTTTTAGTTATTTAATGTTAAAATTCCATTTTGAGTGATTTTCACACAAACCGGCTCCTTAGCGATTGAAAATATTATTGCAGAGTTTTTATTTTAACACCATCAGAAAGATCGAAGAATTCTCTTTCAAAAAAGGGAAAAAAAAAAAAACTCTATACTATGACTATCTATTTTTTTTACTATACACAAGAATCTGTACTATAAATAGATTAATTTTTGTGAATTTTTAAAATATATATGCTTTTCGCTTTTAAAAGACTTAATTTTAAAATTTCAATATAGAAAAATCGACCAGTCTAATCTTCATATATATTGTGTTTTAAAGAAGTAATTGATTTTAAAATTCCAATATAGAAAAATCGACCAACAGTCTAATCATAATTTAACAAGAGCTCTAAATTGAATATTGCACACTGCTTTAAAGCAAAAATTATGTTTCTGGCATCATCTGTTCATTAATTATGGTTTTTATAAGGCATCAATACATCCTAAAAATTTCACTTCGTCCTTTAAACCACCTTTCAGCAGTTCAAACTTTTGCTGTTTCAGCACATGCATATTGAACTGGTATATCCACTGTGTCAGTTATTCTAAGTCAGTCCAGTGTGTCTTAAGTCATCACAAAATGTCTATTTATCTGTATAGATACTTTTTATTTCTATTCAACGCTGCAAATTTGCAGATATTTGTGTTGCTTTACTGACAGCTGCACCAAGAGTATGCTTGCCAAAATGGGAAAGAAAACTGCATACATATATATATATATATATATATATATATACTAAATAATCTAGGAGGCATTCAGGTAATTTGTCTAATTATACAAGACTGGAAGTATAATTTGCACCTTAGAAAACCTCATCATGATAAATTGTGTAAAAACATGTAAAAATAAAACTATAAAAATAAGTGCATAGCAAGCTTCAGGCTATAGAACATTCTTTAAGGAGAAATGAAACATTGGATATTAAAAGAGATAATAAAAGAAATACGTCTGTATTTCCAAAGAGATTAAGAATGAAGTTATTCAAGCTATTTTGAGATATATATAGTTAGGAATTCAAGATATTTCATTATGTACCAAAACAGAATCCAATACTTGTAAATCACTGATAATATCACTGATATTTTTTCTATAGTTGATTTTCAAAGTTAATTATAACCAAAATTCATCTAGATAAAGCTCTCCTACATTTAACTTAAGATATTATCTTCGATCAGTGCTGTCCAGCTGGAGGAAAGCCAGTCAAATCTAAACTGAAAAGAATTTTGTGGCCCAAACATGACCCATAAAATTTTAAATAAATTAATTAACTTATTTGATTTTACTACAGATGAGCACAACTAAATGAAACTAACCAAAAATATAGTTAATTCTAAATATGATACACTTTAAAGGAAATAAAATATTTAGAATAGACTGAAAAAAGTTTTATAATAAAAATGTAGTCTGGTGCCTTATGGAAGTTGGACAGCATCGCCTTAGATACAAATATATAAATTAGAGCATCATTAAATTTTCTTAATAATGACAATATATGATTATTTGAAACACCTGTTGGCAGGTTGTAAATCACTGATAATATCACTGATATTTTTTCTAGAGTTGATTTTCAAAGTTAATTATAACCAAAAGTCATCTAGATAAAGCTTTCCTACATTTAACTTAAGATATTATCTTAGATCAGTGCTGTCCAGCTGGAGGAAAGCCAGTCAAATCTAAACTGAAAAGAATTTTGTGGCCCAAACATGACCCATGAAATTTTAAATAAATTAATTAACTTATTTGATTTTACTACAGATGAGCACAACTAAATGAAACTAACCAAAAATATAGTTAATTCTAAATATGATACACTTTAAAGGAAATAAAATATTATTTAGAATAGACTGAAAAAAGTTTTATAATAAAAATGTAGTCTGGTGCCTTATGGAAGTTGGACAGCATCGCCTTAGATACAAATATAAATTAGATCATTAAATTTTCTTAATAATGACAATATATATGATTATTTGAAACACCTGTTGGCAGGTTTTGGGACTAATGGCAATACACTTACCATATTTATAACTCTTCTTAAAACACCATTTCACAACCTTTAATTTATTTTTATAAGAATCTCATCTTTCAGATTTATAAAAATACTTTTTGAAAATAATAGAATCGAGATTTCTCAAAGTTGAAATTTAGTTTCATAATTTTTTTATATATAGCACAGGGGCTACACTGATATACATCTTCTGTCACTTGAAGTTATTTACAGATATATGTCTTTACTGTTGCCACATGAATATGTGTAACCTTATGTATAAACATGGAACTTGTGGAATTGAATTACTTTTGTTATATCAAGGGAGACATTCTACATAGTTTTCAGGTATAAGTCCTGTTCTTCCATTTAAACAACCTTCTAACCATCCAGGCTCCCTTGATTGTCTGACTGTAAAGGTAAAAAGAAAAACAATAAACAAGGCTGGGAAATTAAAATACTTTTTAGATACAAAATACAAAAAAATATATTGTTTTTTATATTTTACTACTCATTTTCAAAAGCATTTTATATTTTGCAAAATATATATGTTATACACTCTTTTACAAAAAAAAAAATGAAGCACCCCTAAAAAATAATCCGATCATCTCGAAATTTTGCATGCAAATTCCATTATACTAAGTATGCAAATGCTTAAATTTGCAAGGCCAATGAGTGTTAATTTCAGTCATAGCGTGTGTTTCTACTGCGCAACTAGCATCCTATAAAACAGGTTAAAAATGTGGACAGTTTATCTTTGCTCATTATCGGCATTGTAATTCCATGGAGACACAACCAATAATGCTGTTATGATGTTGCCGAAGACCTTATAAGCAATTAGACGAGTTCGAATGTGGTCGTATAGTCGGGATGCTTGAAGCTGGCTGGTCATACTAAGCAATAGGCCGCCACCTGCACCACACAGACACACTGCTGTGCAAAGGTGCTGGTAGCAATGGTTGCTGCAAGGAACTCATCGGCAGAATGAAGGCTCTGGAAAGCCAAGGTGCACGAATGCGAGGCAAGATTGGATGATTGTGCGACAGGCCAGAACTGGCCCAACGGCATCATTGTCTGCCATCCAACATGCTACAGCCTCTTCCATACCACCACCATTGGTACCTTCCACCATCTCACGGCGCTTGGCTGAGGTGGGGTTACGCTCATGGTGGCCTTTAAGACATCTGCCCATAACCCCACAACATCGACAGAGTCGTTTGGAGTAGTGTCATAGCTGAGCATCATGGCTTCCAGCACACTGGCATCGCATAGTGTTCAGCGATGAATCACGCTTCAGTTTTTCAGCAGATGACCATCAGGTACGTGTATGGAGGTGCCATGGCCAACAGTCCCAATCAGTCTTTCTTTTTACACAGGCCCCACACCCTTGGTGTGGGGTGCTATCTCTTATGACAAAAGGTTGCCCCTCGTCATCCTGGATTTAACAGCTCAACGATATGTTGATGAAATCCTGCAGCCGTTTGCGTTACCCTTCAGAGCATGTCATTCTGGGGCCATTTTCCAACAAGATAATGCCACACCACATACGGCTCGCATATCTGTGGACTGTCTCTGTGCTGTTGATACTGTTCCTTGTCCAGCAAGGTCACCAGACCCTACGCCAATCGAGCATGTATGGGATATGTTAGGCCACCAGATTTGGGCACCCCGAAATGTAGCAGATTTGGAGCAATAATTGAGGAATGCCTGGCAGAATGTATCGCAAGATGACATTAGGAAACTTCATCACTCCTTACCTAGACGTATACAAGCATGTATTGCCACCAAGGGGGGTTCACCAATTACTGATTTGAAAATTCAATGTTCAATTGTTAACCATTGATGGGTCCTGCGACCTTGATTTTGTAATCATTTTATTACCTGTGTATGAGCTGTATGCATATTTAATTTCAATAAAAACAGCCACTTTCTTCATGATGCTTTGTTTGTTTTTTTTGTAAAAGAGTGTAGTTTACTACTCATCATTTTTTCAAAAGCATTCTGTATTTTCTTAAATTTGCAAAAGTATTTTAAGTATAATGAAGAAAATATAGTAAAAATTCCCAATTAAATCCCTTGATTTCTTTTTTTTATTATTATTATTAAATAAATAATATGTGTTAAAAATTATTTTTCTTTCATGCAAACCCATGGAGATGGGGGCAATCGACCCTCCTTTCTTCTACAATTTCTTTGGGCTTTCACAAAATTTCAAAGTCAAGACATGTTATATAAATTAGCAATTAAATTTATTTAAAAAATTTAAATACCAAAATTAAAAACAATATGCAAAAGTGTTTTAAATATTCTTAAATAGAATTTACCCATTTGCCAATATAATCAAATACCCCTAAATCAATGAATTGCAAAGAAAATTTTCATATCACTTTATGTGAATAAATTTGTTTTTGAACCCAGGTATTTATTTTTCCTTCCAATAAGTGCTTCAATAATTGTGTGAATTATTTTTTAAACAATTTATTATTATTTTTTCATATTATCTGACTGACAAACTACTTTGCTTGTTTTCTTTAAAAAAGGGATGTGGCCCAACATACGTTTTTGTTGATATATTTAAAAATAATTCTGTATTTAAGAATCAACTGCTTATATAAACCATTTATAGATTACCGTCTGGCCAAAAGCATTTCACTAAAAGCTTGCTTGATACATTACTGCAACACATTTCCCAAGTTGTAACAAAATTTAATGCACACTCTCTGTTCTTTCACATCATCCATTTTTACTATGGATTAAATCGCACAGTACAACCATAAGTTAAAAAAACATCAGAACATAAGAAGGTATTATCTGAAATGGAAGCAACATGACAATCTATTTTTAAAAAGAATGCATGCATGTAGTGTCACCATCTGCAGGTTTACAAAGAAAAAATAAGTTTCCGAATTTTTTGTTGATTTTGCAAACTTTTGGGTAGCACTTCGTATACATTTATGTTCTATCACACACAAACAAAAGAAATAAAAACTTCAAAATAAATATGGAATTTAAAGTTTTAATAATTTTTTTTTTGTAACTTCAAATATTTCAAATAACATTAAGTTGCCTGAAATTCAAAATAAACTGAAATATCTCTAGAACAATTCATTCTAGCATAATAAAATTAGTTTTATTCCTTTGTTCAATTACACATAAAACAAGCATTTAATACATAAAAGCATATTTATTCTTTTATTTTAGTTTTTATCAATGTTTGCGACTATCTCAAAAGAAAGAGCAAGTTTCATTTCTCTGTTTTGTACTAAAATTTAATAAAGCATTAGAATAACTCATAAATGACTTAAATTGTTGTCATTGAAGTCTAATTGCTTGGCTTTTGAATGGAATTCAGAACCGTAGTCAGGTAGCTCCCCCCCCCCCTCCCTCCCAAATGGTATACTCAGCCCCCCACCTCTCTTGATAAAAATATTCAGTTTTTAGTATTGATATGAAATGTTATCCAACATGTCATCCAAATGTTTAACGAAAAATTGCTTTTAAGATTTTTTGTGTGTGTGTGTATAGCACCAGGAAGGAAAAAAAAAAAAGAGATTTTTTTTTAGTTTAGTTGAATTTGTGGTTATACTGATGGATCATCATCCATTCATTTACATATTTAATTTTAAAATATTTAAAAGTTAGATTGACAATAATATTTAGGGCACTTTTGTATTATTGCAGGGTTCAATGTTACATTATGAAGTCAAAATCAGCTGATGAGTAGTTA
This sequence comes from Amaurobius ferox, assembly GCA_951213105.1. Taxonomy (NCBI): domain Eukaryota; kingdom Metazoa; phylum Arthropoda; class Arachnida; order Araneae; family Amaurobiidae; genus Amaurobius; species Amaurobius ferox. The sequence goes on from OX578151.1 coordinate 39,810,959, forward strand.
AGAGTTAATATTATGTGTTAATTTGTATTAACGTTTAGAAATTTTCTTCAGTTACTTTAAAGCTTTGCTACTAGTTAATGCTTATAATAAAATCAATTGTAATTATTATATATTAATATTAATGCATTGCATAGTAAGTATATATATTTTTACAATTAACTACTCGCCTTCAAATACAATTATACAATTAACTGTATGTTAATAATTTACATAGTAATTTATATGAATTGAAATATATAATAATAACTATTAAACTTTTGCAAATGCTAATGGTAATTAGGTTTTGTGAAACATAAAATTGGATTCAGTAATGCATAATAGTGGTCTTCAATAGTGAGCGCCAATTGAGTCCCCTTGAATTTCAATCCAGCCCCTCTTGGATTTTGTGTCTAGCTATGGTTCTGGTAGAATTAATTGCAAACAATTTTTAAGCTGTGATTTTGGTGCTTCTCCAAGAAGTAACTTAATTTTTGTCTTTCTATTTTTGTGAATTTTTCAATTATATCCATAAAATGTTTACACACATTACCCATTTCATTACCATAAGTAAACATTCCAAATTTAATATGATTGATTTTAAATTAACCATAGTCTTTTTAAATCAGTTTCTTTGTTGATTTGTTATACAGACAGGATACTGGCGGGGAAGGAACATAAATTATAATCCTAATATGGGATATTGTAATAGGTAAATAAGAACCTCTTAAGATGTTTTGATTTAGGAACAATACTATATTTTAAATCAAAGAAACTTACCATTATAAATAATTTGATTTGGTTCAAAAGACAACTCTGAATCATTTTCTCCAACACAAGCATAAAGAGTCCGAACACGCCTGTGACAAAAAAAAAAATAAATAAATAAAAATTAAAAATAATAATAAAAAAAAACAGAATATAGATAAATTTAAAATGCTTGGAAAGTTTTGTGTTACAAAGAAATATATTATATAACTAGGCTAAAATGGCTAATCCCTGATGAGAGAATTTTATTTAAAAAGTACATTAATTTTAAGAGTAACCTACACTAAATTAGACCAGATATAGAAGTTTAGTTATTCTCCAAGTTCAGAAGCTCCTTCCGAAAATTCTCTGCTTATACCTCTGGTAATAAAGGTAGCTAAACATGAAACTATAGGGGCAATTTTGGGCAAAGAGACGAGATAGCCCAGTGGTTAAGGTGCAGCATTGCACTTGCAGGAACTGAGTTCGATTCCCCGCTCTGCTCGAACTATTCCTGTGTTTATTAGGAGTTCGAGCACATTAAATCTATGGGTCCAATAAAATGAGTCTAAACCATATTTTTGAAATTTTTAACTAATTTTTAAATGTTTCTCATTTGCAAATACATGCATTTAAGAGATATCAAACACAAAATATGCATAAAGTATTACTTTCAGTGAAGAACAATATTAATTAAGAATAGAATAAGATTTTTGTTTTTTAGGATTTCCATTTATACTTTAATTTCTCGCCTTACATATTGGCACAGTCCCTGATCACACATATTTCCATTATTTTCAATGTTGAGTTTGGCTGATATAACAGGAAGCCAATAATAAACATCATCACATTTTACTTCATGACACTGCTATTGAATGATAGAACCTATCCACTAAATGTTTGATCTTAAAAAATATTTTAGAAACTGGAGGAAGTAGTGTTTTAGTAATTATAATTAAATGTGTTTATCTTTGATTTCTGAAGTTTTTATAAACAATTTTTAAACTGGTTAATATATATATATATTTTTTATTTTGTATTTTATTATATATATATATATATATATATATACTTATACTTTTATTTATAGTCCTTATACTTTTTTCAAGATCATATGGGTTTAAAATTTATAAAGTAAATTTATACATATTTATTTTTGGAAAATTTAACTAATTTACATGAAAAAAAACTTAATTTTATCAATATTTTTACTTAAGAAATTTGCATACATTTCCGTCTAAACGATTTCTAGATTTGGTGAGTTTTCGCTTGTTATTATACTTTTTTCATGCACTGTATATATATAAATATATATACAATATATACACGCATATACATAGATACACACAGTACTGAACCTTTTATCTAGAATCCCAAAAACTAGAAGGACCCAAAATCCGGATCTCAAAAAAGCTTTGAGGGAAATTTTGTTGCAGATATTCTAACATTTTATTCAAAAGTTAGTTTTCTTGAAGTAGACAGGATGAAAAACTGTATAGATACATATAGAATTTTTACCAGGGCTTTACTACTGATGGGCTCAGCCCAAGACTCTGTGGTACTAAATTAAGTTCAGGATCAATCTCATTCTTTTTAAATATTTTTCAAAATACTATTTTAAACTTATTAATATATATATATATATATATATATTAATATATATATATATATATACTCTAAAAGTAAAATTAATAACAAAATAGAAATATCATTAAAATCCAGAATTATAAAATTCATTACATTAAGATGTAATCTCATCTAGCATTATTTTCCCATGTTAACCAATGGAAAAATGCAATGCTTAAGCCAAATTTATTTAAAGTTTACATTTATTTTCCTCTGAAATTTATTATAAAACTTAAAGGAGTTGAAAATAAAGATTCTATTTTTAATTCTATAAAAATTAGAGTAGAGCAAAAAATTCTAGAAAATTTATTAGTGTCACTTTGCATACTTAATATATTTCTAAATGGATCGGACATTTAAATGTTTACAATTATTTATTTAGATGGTTGTTTAAACTCAAGTTAATTTTTGGAAAATTACTTTTTTACAAAATGCCTTTTTTTTTTAATTTTGTGAAAGGTCCAATTTTGGAAGCTGGAATTTTATAAAGGGTCTGTTACTGTTTTAACATTAAGAATTTTGTACCTCTGTTTTGCTTGTAGGAATTTTATGGTCTGTTTAAACATTAGGAATTTTTATTTTAATGTTAGGAATTTCATGAAAAGTCTGTTTTAACTTTAAGAATTTTATAACGGCTCTGTTTTAGCACAAGAAATTTTGTGAAGATCTGCTTCAACATAGGAATTTTATTAGGTTTTTCACAGATACGCATTTGATATACATTGCATAGGCATATATTCATTTACATAAATAAAAACTTTTATTTGGCTGACCATAACAAGAGAATAGTCCCTAAATTAAGCTATAGATTGAAATTACTCACACATTTTTCATTATTATTTAAAAATTCTAAAAATAATATAAGTACTATGCACTAAAGTTCACTTTTTTATGTTGCTAAAAGCCCTGAAATATTCATCCCAGTATTTCATAAGTTTTAGCATTACTTCACAATAAGTTTCCTGTTCAAGGTTCAAGAATAAAAAAACATTATCACAAACATCAAAATGGACAAAAGCTTGATTTAAAAAAAAATAAAGTTTTGTGGCACTAGCTATAAAATCCTGATCTTGTCCCATCAGACTTCACATGTTCAGTCATTTCAAGAACTTGTATCAGGAGAAGTTCTTAGCCCGAAGTCTACAGTTCTGGAGTATTTAGTAAATCTTGAATAGAAAACTTACTTTTCAAGACTGTGGGGTAAATTTTTCAATATTTATGGTGAATATGGGAGAAAATGTATTTTTAAGTGTCATATTTTTTAAAGAATTTAAAAAAAAAAAATGTATCCATAATTTTGATCTGCATCTTATGCACCTTAAGTAGCAGTATATAATTTTTATTCTTGTTCTACAAAGAACCCCGAAAATGTTACGGTTTTCAAAATCTTTGGTTTGTAAAAAATCCATGGAAAAATATTTAGAAAAACAAACAAACAAATGTTGCCAGAGACTTAAATGTTTCCCCCATAGGTTAACACGGGAAAAGTACAGAATGAGTGGAAAAATTCCCCCTTCAGTACAAAAATCTCAAAATTAAAAAATTAGGACTAATACCCAAAAATCCTATTTAGTTTTTCAAAAAGCAAAAATTCAGCTCACCTTCCATTGCCAGTAGGTAAAGAAGATGAGGATGAAGATGATGAAGAAGGGCTAGCAGGGAAACTATAGAAAACCAGTGATGGCAACAATTAGAGAAGAGATTTTATCGTCATAGGAAATGTGGGCAATGGAAAGGGAGGAAGAAGGCTAAAAAATGGTTGTGGATATGGGCTTTTTATTTAAAATAGGAGACTACGTGAAAAATCAGGTACATCAGTAAGGTACATGGAAAACCAAAAAGTAGCAAAAATTTCTAGTATTAAAAACAAAAAATTCTAAAAAGGTATTATATTACAATAGAAAATAAAGTAAAAATTGATTTCATACAGATACAGGAAAGTCCCAATATAATAACTTATTATTATTTTTTTCTAAATGTACTGCTGTCTCTCATTAGTCTTTTATTCCATGATAAATTTTATACATTCAATGGCAATTAAAATAATGATTTTATAAGCTTTGATATGTTTTTTATTTCTTCACAAAAGGAATTTTCAAAATCTTTCTGTTTAACTAAAATATTATTTTTAAAGAGCTAAATAAAGGGATTTTCTTCAGTAAATTTCTATTTGAATAATATTTTATAATTTTTTGAAAATATATTTACTCTATTCAGGAATCAATTAATTAAAAACAATATTAGTGTTAATCATAGTTTATATTACTAAAGAAATGAGTGACAACATCATAAATCATAGCTTACAGGCTGCTATAAAAAATTTGTAAAAAAAAAATGCTCATAAAAATGTTAATGCTCATAAATTAATTAAAATAATTAATGCTCATAATTAATGCATTAAAATATATCATCAATAATTAATGCATTAAAATAATTAATGCTCATAAAAATTTAGCTAATTTCACAAGCAGTAGCCCTTTAATTTTAGTTTACAAAAATAATGCATCTAACATTTTGTAATTTATGCTCATAAATACAAAGTTCATAAATCCATAGCCTTATTCTGTGATAACAGTTGATATAAGTTTAGTTTTAATTCCAATATGCACACCTATTAAACAATGACATATTTTTGTTAGAAAGCTGGTTACTTTAGAGTTTTATTGCATTAAAAAATTTGATGTCACCTCTGAATTGAGGACCCTAAGCAACTGTTTATTATTCTTATCTGTAAATCCACTCCCCTGCTTAGAGAAACACTACTATGTGATGTTAATTATAAATATAAAGAAACTTATATTTATAATTAAGATAAATATAAAGGAAATAAAGCTATAACTATCTATGTTCTTGAAGGTTAGCAACCTATTTTTAGACACCATACCATATAAAAGTTGGAAAATTAGTTTGATCAATCAAAGATTTAAAATAACATACACTGTTTTAACAAGTTTCTACAAAACACATACACTTTGGCTACTCAGTTATAAGTGCCACAGGTCATAAATGATTATTGAAAATGTAAGACAATTTTATGTGAAATTTGATGGTCCTTTTGTCTAACAACTTGTAGAAGCATTGACTAAATATATGAACTCTGCAAATTGCAAGTTTATATATGCCTATGTTATGCTCATAATTGGAGTGTCATATCTACCATTTGAGAACATCACAAAATTATGTTAGAGCCAGAACACTCCAAGAAAATGTCTTATTTTATTCTGGGAAATGGGAAACTCAAATTCACCATACTTTCATATCAAAATTGCCACTTGTGACAATTGGTGACAAGGTTGCCCACCTTGTTCTAGAGCAGAGATTCTCAAACTTTTTTAACTCGAGGCATATTGTTTAGTCATGTTGAATATTGTGGCACACAAATGCAGTAGATGGCAGTACTGTGCTAGAGGCATTGCCCTTACCTAGTCCTACATGTGAATTCATTGCCTAGCCCCTTCTACTGTCAATTAGGCAAATCGTATTTCGAAAAATGTTTCAAATACTTCTAAACCCTAGCGGAGGATATATAAATCAGTCAACACTCATTGTGTATTAATAAATAATGTTGTAAAATATATATAATATATATTTTGTATTTCCTCGTATTTTATTCCTTTAATAAAAATATGTTTGTCATTTTACTCACAATACAGCCAAGCAATTTCATAGTACACTAATTTACCACAGTGCATACTTTGAGAATCACTGTTTGAGAGTAAATTCATATTAATTAAACAATTTCTATGGCAATTTTTGGCAATAGCTACCAAAATACAGCAGTCACAGAACACAAAGAATAGTAAAATATTGAAAAAATCTATTGCATACTTACACACTATTTTGTCTGACTCCACTAATAAAATAATCCCTTGATCCTAGAAAATAAAACAAAGTCACCAAAAGGCAAATAAATTAAAATAAAAATACATACTATGGAATGAATTACAAAGGGAACAAAGCAAATTTAATTCTAACCGCTCGGATTAATCTAAGTGTGCTATAAAGTTTTCTGGCAAGATGAAACAAATCGACAAATACAGGTTTATTAATCACAAGTAAATTGATAGAATATGGAGTATTAATCAGGACCAAATTTATGCACAAGCCACAAGGGGTCCTAAATTTTGCCATAATGGCCTGAAAATTTAAAATTAAAAAAAAATAAATAAGGGTATCAGTGACATGTAAGAAAATTTCAGCAAAATTATTCAACATCTCAACAAAGTAAATGTTGTATGATCCAGATTTTCATTATACTATTTGCTTTAAACATTTATTTACTATTGACAATATAAGTAAATATTAAAATGTTTCTTCCAAATGCAATTAGGCCCTGGTATTAATATATGATTCAATATCTGATAAATGTCAATTTTGTGTTTTCTTGAGCTTTAAAAATATAATAATAAATAAGATAGATATTTTTTGTTGATTATATCTAATTATTAGTTAGTCCCTGAATTGAGAATCTGTTGCTATGTCAAAACATGCAGCTTTCAACATGAAAGCTAGTTTTAAATTATTTCTAAAAAAAATCTATTTTCTACAATTTTTCTTATAAAATGTTAATATTTTTTCAATTATAAAGCTACATTGGCCATAATAAGAGTTATAAAACATTTTAGTAAAAGAGATGTTCTCAAAGCTTGGTCTCTAGGAAAGGCATACAATATCCTCTAGTTTCTACCTGGTTACAGTTCAGATTGTAAAAGTTTTTATATCTATTTTCAAATTAACTCATTTTATTGTGGATGCCGAGCTAAATTGTATTTACCTGCAGAGCCATGCCTTTGGTGTCCAACCACATCTACTGCTCTATTGCTACGTCTAGGTTTCTCTGCTCCTACGCTTCCTTGGATGACGGCCCCTCCTCTGTGGCCATCAGCTGACCGGCTGCCAGCCCTGTTGGGCGAGTGGGCTGGGCTGTACGAAGACTTGTCCATCCTTCGATGCTGAGAAGGACTCGTCTTGATTGATTGGGGTGTTGAGCTTGCATGATGGTGATGGGTTGCCGATGTTGAATGTGAGGCCAGCTGATGGTGCGAGGAGCTGGTGCGCACCGGTGGGGAGCCATGCGATAATGGCTGATGGTGCGAAGAACTAGATTTTAGTGAGGAAGGAGACGTATGTGCTAGCATGTGGTGACTGGAGTTGGCAGATGAGCGAGGAGAATTCAAGGACTCAGAGCTGCTGCTGCTCGATGTTGGATGGTCTAAAATGGAATAAGAAAATATTCTATATAATAATAAATAAAAAAACTTTTAGCTTAATGTAAGAACTAATAATGCTCCTCAAAGCCAGCTTGGAAAACCACATGGCCAGATTGAAGATTTTAGAGCAAGTTATACTTTATATCATTTTAGAGCAAGTTATACTTGATATCATTTTAGAGCTTCCTGATGTAATAAGATGATTATAAGTTTGTTATATAATGAACTATCTATTGTACGTTTAGTACAGAAATTATATAGATCAAAGTTTACTATATACGAGAGTCGCACTGAAATTTCTGAGATACGACTAAGTGGTACAAGTTAAACTTACCAACTCTTAGGAGTGTTCAAAGTACTCCCCTCCAACATCAATGCACTTTTGTAGGTGAATTTTCTAAAGATTAAATGCTTCAAGGCATCCATTTCTTGGAATCGATGAAAAATATGCTTTTATAGTCTCGTCAATCTCATCTTTGGAATGAAAACGATGCCAATGTAAATTTTTTTATAGATTAAAAAATAGCCAAAAGTTACACATAGCAAGATCAGAAGAATAGATGTTTTATCACTTTGATGTTTTTTTGTTCAAGAAATTTGACTGTCATTCTTGCTATGAGAAGATGCATTGTCATGGTGAAGCATAAGTCCCCTAATATTCACTTCCTGAAGAATTTCTGGAAGACACTTAATGGTGTACCAGTTAGCTGTAACTATCTTCTGTTCCTATAGCTTTATGGCTTAGACCAGACCTGTACTTCTGAAGAACAGGGCATACATTACTTTTTTCATTGCCTGTTGTCTTTTCACCATTGTTGATTTGGGGTCATCTTCAAAGACCCATACTTTACTTTCTTGACATGTTGGAACATCAAAAAATGGTATGTACGTTTCATCACCAGTTATGATTTTAGAAATAATGCGGTGTCCATCATCATTAAGTAATTTTAGGGTTTCTTTACTGATTCTGACACGCTCACTTTTTTGTGTTCTGTTAAATTATGGGGAACCTAATGACAAACTAATTTTTTCGTATGCAGTTCTTTATGAATAATTTCATGTATAGCTGCGGATCCAATTTAAGTTTCTTTTGTATCATTTGGTAAGTATAGCGATTATCATTGATTAACATTTTTTGAATGGCCGACACATTTTTTGGGACTACAGCCGACAAAGATCTTCCTGTGTGTTCTTCATCCAGGAGAGAATTTCGACCTCTTTTAAACTCTGTAAACCATCTGAATACAGTGGCACGAGAGATAGAACATCATTTCCATATGCTAATTGTAGACATTGAAGACATTCTTCTTGATTTAGCCCCACTTTAAAATCATAGCTCGACAATGCTCTCACATCAACTCCATTTTCTTTTCTTTCAAAATTTATTCTACGGTAGCTAAATTGTAATTATTGCCACAAATTATCATCTGTGGTCATAAGAGTTCAAATTTAAATATCTAACCAATATTTTTTTTCTAGCGCATATCGTCTGTCTCTGTCTCAAAAATTTCAGTATGACCCTCTTATGGTAAAGTACTGGCTATGAAATTTTTTTATATGACATACAGTCAAAATTCTACTTCAATGTTGCAAAATCCCACCTTCTTTGTTAATTGGAAAATTAATTACATGGCAGATATACAATTTTATTATTATTTTTGTTTAACTGTTTCAATGAACTATTTTTAAATAATTAAGTCTTATCGAATATTATAATTTAAAAAATTGATGAAACTGCAGTAATTATAATAAATTTCCTACTAATTTATGCAAAATAAGACTTTTAAAATAGAATGAAATTAATATTTTTATTTTGTATATGTCATGTTTAATTACTATAGAGCTAAGAATATAAGCAGGCAGTCAGCTGTATACATAGCGTCGTAACACGTCAAAATTGTAAATTGATAAATTAAAGACGAAATCTTGAGAGTTTAAAAGTCATTTAATAGACATCCTATAGATGTACACATAGATTAAAAGCCAAAGCGCTTTCGGACATCACTATACCCTTCCTCAGTGGCTATGAAAATCATACCAACAAGCTTAAATACTATTGATGCTGATAGGCAAAATTTGCATATTACAAATCGGCATCATTACAACAAACACGATAATGCATCAGCATAAAAACATGAGCAAGAAATTTAATTAAAGGCTATTATAATGCAAAATTAGAAGGACAAATTGTCAAGTTATATATCAAGCATGACATGTATTAAACAATTAATTTTAAAAAATCAGAGGTAACATTGTAAATTCCATGAGCGTCAAGCCTTTAACTAAACAAGCCTTCAAACTAAACAAAACCTAACAAAGCTGGATTTTTTATTTCTCTCTCAGCAGCTGACAGAATTTGTGAGGAGGGGGGGGGACCTCTAAAAGCTCTCTTGTGACCTAGAAAGCTAATACTTTGCATATAGTATTGACCTTGGACAGAACTTTGATTAAGACATTTATTTTTTAAACTAAGTGCCATTGTTAAAACAAAATAAAACTTATTTCTTAAAAATTTTTTGCAATTTTCTTTTTTTAGCATTAGTTCCATGTTCTTGACAGGCTTAAGTAGTCTTCTTCTTCTTCTTCTTCTTCTTCTTCAGTGGCCTGACAGCCCAGGATGGGCCCTTGCCTTCCGCAGTATAGAACTCCAGGCTCCCCTATCCCTGGCCAAAGACCTCCAGTTCAAAACTTTTCAAATTTTAAAGTCCTTTTCCACACAGTCGAGCCATCTGAGTTTAGGTCTTCCTCTTTTACGGGTGCCGAATGGTCTGGCCGAGAAGATCTTTTTTGTTGTACGGCTTTCAGTCATCCTGCACAGGTGACCCACCCATTTAATTCTCTGAATCGTGATGTAATTGACTATATCTGGTTCTTTAAAAGACTTATAAAGTTCAGAGTTAGTTCTTCTTCTCCAGATGTTGTTACAATTTAAGCCACCAAAAATACTTCTCAAGATTTTTCTCTCAAAAACAGAAATGATATCTTTAACTTTTTCTGTCATTGCCCAAGTCTCAGCAGAGTAGGTAAGAATGGGTCTGATTAAACCAACCGGCTTAAGTAGTAGTAAATGCATAAATATGTTAGGTCTGTATCTACATTTTTTATTTAATGGACTTATGAAATTTGAACAAAATATCTGAGGATGAGATATGTAAACACTTTCTCCATTTTTAAGTCAGAAGGGGCAACCCTCTCTACAAAGGAGCAAGTAGAAATATGATATCAAATTTTACAAATTAAATTTTCCATATTCTTTTCCTTTGACAGATAACCTATGCTAATGCATCCAAAATATAAAATGACAGTTACTTTTAAGAAGAATCAGAATTATTTGCTTAAGACCGTGAGGTCCCACTGGGGATGCTAAAGTTGCTCATTTAACACTAATAATTTCAGTGACTATGTACCACGGCCCAGACCCGAGGGCTCGCCAAAAATATGGCTGAATACCTTAAATCTCGAGCCGGGAAAAAAGACGAAAAGAAGAGCTAACGGGCAACCCAAGCCCAGCGGACAAGAGAAGCCGCTGACTCCCCCAAGCGGCACACGCACAACCACAAACACCAAGGGATTTATTACTATAAACAAAGATCGACATGGCTCCTCATGGGAGGCTTCTACAAAATAACTTCCGCACAGGTGGGGAATAAAAATAAATGAGAATAATTAGTAATAATTCCACATCAACTTAAAAAATTTTAACTCCCACATCGGAGCCAATCAAATATCAATAACAATATCCAAAACACAACAGGTAATCAGCCACTACACATTCCCAGAGTATTATTTACATAATTAGCAAAAATACAATCGCATAAAATTAAACAACCTTTAAAATTTAACCATTGAAACACCCCATCAAACTTATAATTCTAAAAACCTATTAAAATCATCTGTAATATTCCTAGCAATTATAACACAATTAACAATTTTCCTGATAGAGCGAGGGCGAGCAACAACCCTACAAATCCAAGCTGCCCTGTGTTCCTCCAGCGGTCGAGCCAAGTGGTGTTCCTCGCTAAACCTGCATTCAAAGACGTAATGGTCAGGGTCACCCAAGCTACCACAAGGGCACGCCGGGGATTCCCAGACCTTAAACCTGTGCAGGTAGCTGGGGAAGGGACCATGGCCAGAGAGAAAGAAAAACAGATACCGATTGGTAATCTGCAACTTCTCACCAACCACCGGAAAGAAAACACGAGCACGCAGACCACCGGAGAGGAAGCTGCTGAAGACCCCCCAATCACTCACCACCTTCTCGAGCAATTTGCGAGTCAGGAAAGAGCGCGGGACAGGCACCACCAACAGCTCCCCCTCCAGGGCCGCAACCTTTGCATACTCATCCGCCAGCTCATTTCCCAGAATTCCAGTATGTGCCCGAACCCAGGCTAGCCTAACCACATGACAGGCTCTAAAAGTACAAATTTTTACCTCGGCCAAAAAATTACAGTGGCTATGTAGAATACCACTATATATTTGAAAAGTCACTAATGAGGCTAACACAAGTTTTGTGGGTGCTTAGCTGCTACAAGTTTCCCTAGCTCTGCCAATTAGAAAAATTCTAACAATTTTGAGAATAAAGTTTAATAACTTCTCTAAATGATAAATTTTGATATACATGTCATTTGCAAATTTAATAAAGCCTCATATCAAAACATTATTAGATTTTAAAATATTAAAAAAATAATGTGTTAGCATTGTGTATTGAAAATGGCACTAAGTAGCTGAATGAAAAATGTAATGGTAGCAAGTGGCATAGCATCCATAGAGGCTAAAAAGATGAGCATTCCCTGTTTTAAAACTTATTTAAACATATTTTTATTTATTTATTTTAACTTTAAAAATAACTTTGTGAGTATATATGAGAAAATTTGAATACTTTACTTTCCTAAAGTGGCACATTTCAAAGTATTTTTGCCCATTAAATAGCATCTTTTAAAGTTTTGGAGAAAACATTGTCCAGCCTGTGCAGTGTATTGTTAAAACATAACACCTTCCTCGCTGATAAACAATTTATCCTACAAAAAGGTGTGTTTCCTGCTTTCACCCTATTACTCCTTTGCAAACAATCTAAGTTAATGATTACATGGTGAACTTTTGACATCTATCTCAATGATGAAGGGTAGAGAGTGGGAATGAAAATTTCTGAGGAAAGGCTAATAGATACGCCATTTTGGGGGCAAACAAAATTTATCAAGCTTCGCGAAAAATAACTTTTTGTAATTTTAAAGAATATGAGGCATTTTCCATAAATAACTTGACATTCACCTAACTTTAAACAACACCAGAAAGAAGAAATACATTAATAATAACTACCATTAAGCTTAAGCAGTTGTAACATACTTGTAAGTTGTTGAGACCCAGACCATCCGACCTACCCGAAAGGTGTAAAGTAATTATTTGGATGGCCAGGAAGTGCCACCTAATTTAGACCGGAACCCAGTGGGGGAGGCATCCACAGGGACAGTACCCTCCTTCCCCTACCACCAACCTTTCGGAAGGACTTATGGACCCACATGTTTAACATGATTGTACTCCGTGTGAATATGGCAGCAGCGGGAATCGAACTCGGGCCTACCGAGTGCAATTCCCGCACGCTAACCACTGGACTACCGCACCCACATACTTGCAAGTATAAATTTTCACAGTAACTCTACCCAGCCCTGCTAATTTGTAGTCTAAACATTCAACAGATAATCAAATAATTACTAACCATTATTTCACAGACAATCAAATAATTACTAACCATTCCAAGAAGGATTATAAACGACTAAAGGTTTCCCTCTATTTCTCTGAGGAACCGCATTTCTCGGCTGCTGACTTGTACTAACATTGGTAACTGTATGCTGATTTCTTGTGGATGACTGTTGTGTATTCGTTGAAGATGATGATGATGAATACGATTTCTGGCTTGATGATGTCGTCATTGAAGAAAGTCCCTGACCAGTTGACGACATCATAGAATGGTATGACTGTCGTTGAACATACGATGGTTGAACCACCATCACTCTTTGAGCTGAAGCATTGTCCAGGTACATGCTTTCCGCTCGAGGTGATATAGAAAATCCAGAATGAGATGATCGTGATGAGTGATTTGACCGTCCTGGTGGACGTCCAGCATCCATGATATAGACAGTTTCTCGTTTAGCTCTTCGTTGTGGTGCTACTGGTTCTCCATGAGAGTCAGTAGTTGTGCTATGGTGGGAAGTAGAATTGGATTTCTGAGAGTCTTTGGAGTTTGTACTCTCAAGTCGTGATTCACCATTGACAGCTGATGGACAAAAGATCTAAATAAATGAAAAAATTAGATGTATTTATATAAATTTGAAATGATACTGTCATGCATAATTAAATACCATTCAATAGGTATGGATTAAGCAATATGTATACTAAGCACATGATAAAAGTGTTTAAGCAGTGGCACCAGCATTATAAAAACAATATTTCAAAAGTTTTTTCTTCCCTTTTCAAAGATGATTTAAAAATTGGGTTATTTTCCCATTGCAAATAACAGTATCCATTTTTTGAATCTGGGATTTTATTTTTAAATTTGAGAAAATTTTAATCATGATTGGAATTTTAATTGGAATTTAACATTATCAAAAAGGTTCTTAATCTGCGAGTAATTTTTGGAAAAATGTTTTAAATGGAAATTTTTGGAAAATATTTTAAAGTTGGCATAACTCTTTGTGCATTTTTAAATAAGCTGTTTTGTAGAATTTGCAATATTTTGTTCTCATATACTTTCGAGTATTTAGATGATCTCAAAGGTAGGTGATATTTCTAAAATGTTTGAGTCTTCTGATATGTTATTTAATTGGCGGATTCAAAATCTTAATTTAGAAATAGTAAAATGAAAGTCAAATTAAAATCTTCATAACACATTGGAAAGAGTGCAAATCTTTGAATTTGAGTAACTGTGAAAAGTAGCTAGGAAGCAAGGTTTTAAATTTCCGATATTTTGTACATATGCCAAGGTCATTCCTACCATTTAAAACCAAGTATACATCAATTTTACATTTTAAGTACAAAAATAAATAATTTAGATGTTAGTATCAAACAGATGCAGATACAAACATACATTTTAATACTAACATGGCGATGTTTAGAAATGTCTTATATAACTTCTGCAATTATTCAAGTATCCATTGTAAATATTTAAGCAGAACCAATTATATTACCTAATGAGTTTTTCCCAGAATATTTTACTATAAACATTAATATAAATCACAATTTTTATTGTGTTTCTTAGAGTTGCAAGAAATATGTAAACATACACTGACTCCAAAAGTTAAGCACACATTGCAAATTTTCATTTTTTGAAAGCATATTTGAATTTGAGAGGTTTAAATTCGCTGTGGATGTAGATGGCAGTATGCAAATATCGTATGTTACAGCCAATCGTGATTGACTGTCCAGATGTATGCTAATTAAGCAGTCGTTGAAGATGCCAGCATTCTGAAGGGTTTGAGGAGGTGCATTTAAATGCTGATACGAAATGTATATAACTTTTGTAGGATTATTTTTGATGATATTTGTGTTTTTATGGCTGAAAGAAGATGAATGACAGGTAGTGAGCGTTGGCGTCCTGTCAGACGCATTGAAGCAGGACAGTCAATCAAAGATGTAGCTATTTTCTTTGGTGTTGATCATTCAGTAATTTCTCGATTATGGAAACAATTCCAAACAAGTCAAATAGTTATTCGAAGACCTGTTCCCAGTCATATAAAGGTTACCACCCCCTCTGATTATCGGTATATTGCTATAGTAGCCAAGCGGAATCGACGAGAGACCTCCACAACTGTTGCATCCATGGTTGCAGCGGCACTTGGTAAGACAATATCTGGCAGTACTGTGCACCGAAGGCCCCACATGAAGAGGGACTGTATGCCGTCCAAGCCAGAGGGGCAAGATTCAAGGGGTGTCGTCAACATATCAATTGGACTGTCTCAGATTGGTGCAATGTCCTCTTCATGGACAAGTCCAGATTTGCCCTGGAATCAGATGATAAGTGTGTAAGGGTCTGGAGAGAATGAGGCATATGCAATCAGTCCAAGAACATCATCGAACATCACGTATTCAGAGGTTGCAGCGTTATGATGTGGGCTGGAATTTCAATGGGATATCACACAGAGCCGCACATCTTTAAAGACGGTTCTGTGATGGCTGTGCGGTATCAGGATGAAGTCCTAGACCCTATTACAAGACTTTTATGCTGCAGAAGTTGGTCCTGACTTTCTCCTTATGGACGATAATGCCCATCTCCATCGAGCTAACATCATTGATGAATATCTGGAAAGTGAGGGCATTTCTCGTATGCAGTGGCTAGCATATTCCCCTGACCTTAATCCCATTGAAAACCTTTGGGGTGCCCTCGGGCATGCTGTCTCTGCACGTTTACCTCCTCCAGTCAGTCTTAAAGAGTTGGAAACTGTCCTACTGGAGGAATAGCCATTGCTCACATCTGAAATGGTTGATCACCTCATTGAAAGAATGGAAAACCATTGTAAAGTTTGTGTGAAGGTCCGAGGTGGTCACATACCATATTAATGTAAGTTTTGTTTGCCTTTAAATGTCATTTTGTTAATGACCCAAATGTGACAACATCATATAACTTACGAAAAGTAAATATTTTTTTCATTTTTGTACATAATTCTTGTTTTCTTTAATGCATAAACACATTTGCTAACTTCATGTACAATTTTGAGTTAATCAAAGCTTTACTTTTTCATTTTTGTTGATTTTATCATCTGTGCTTAACTTTTGAAAGTCAGTGTATTTCTTGTTCCAAGTAGCATAAATATGTAATTCTTACGTATCAAGCATACGTAACTATTATGAAAAAATGGTACGTTAGAATACGGTGTACCAACCATTATAAAAAGGTTATTATTAAGTATCCTTATACATTATTATTACATATCCTTATATGTTATTATTGCATATATTCACATACATTATTATTACGTATCCACATGCATATTTATTACGTATCCACATATGTTATTATTATGTATATCTACATACATGTTTATTAAGTATCACATACGTGTATATTACGTATATCCACATACGTGTTTATAATGTATCACATACTTGTTTATAATTTGTTCCCATACGTATTTATAATGTATTCCCACACGTATTTATAACGTGTCTACATACGTATTTATATTGTGTTTCTACACATATTTATTACGTGCTTATATACATATTTATCACACATTGGACAACTCTACAGTATAAAACTTTGTAAATGTCATGTCTGCAACATGTACTATACTGTAGAGTTGTCCAATGTGTGATAAATATGTATATAAGCATGTAATAAATATGTTGACGGTCTGGGTTTCAACATATTTATTACGTGCTTATATACATATTTATCACACATTGGACAACTCTACAGTATAGTACATGTTGCAGACATGACATTTACAAAGTTTTATGCATCTTTGTAAACAAAAATATTGAGCTAGGAGAATATATTTTTACAATAATAGATGTCAATTTTTCAGATTGTGTTGATTTCAATGATGTTATTAAATTTATAAAAAATATTTTTTTATAAATTTAAGTACATATTAATATTAAAATCAACACAATCTGAAACATTATCTTTTAAATTTAAAAAACATTCACCTAAATCAATTTTTTTTACAAAGATACGATACATGATACATCAATCGTATTATGTATGCAAAATTCACAATACTATAGAATCACTCTGTTCATATGTAATATGTAGTTGGAAACCCAGACCACACGACAGACCCGAAGGTTTACTGTAGCTAAGTGTGTGGCCGATGTAATATGTAGTATAATTTTTATTTTAATTTATATTATATTGTTAATACAATAATTATAAAAGATCATATAATTTCAGGAGTATTATTTTAAAATTCATAGATTATTCTTAATGCAAAAATACTATGCTTTTTTTCCCTTTATTTTCAATTTATATTTAAATATATTTTTAATTCTAATTATTTCTAAAAATTGCAAAAATTATAATCTACTACGCTATAAAATAAAACTTTGAATCTAAAAGATAAACTATTTTAAATTGAAAATAACGTAAAAATACAGAATAAAATTTTGGGACACATAAAAATATTAAAACACACAATACTTAAAACATTTTTTCAATTTTTATAGAGTTAATTTTTTAAAAGTAAACTTTAAAATTTTAGCCTAAAAGTTATAAATTGAAAATAACATTCAAATAGAGAATTTAACACAATACTTGAAACATTTTTTTATTTTTAAAAAGTTAATTTAAAATTCTTTAAAATTTAAGTTGTTTTAAATTGAAAAAAAAATACAGAACATTTTCGGGACAGAATAAAATACTTGGATACATAAAATATATTAAAAAATACAATACTAAAAATATATATCAAAAAACAATATTAAAAATATTGTAATTTTTAAAAAAAGTTGATAGGCTATTTTAAATTGTAAATAATTTTTAAGAATACTTAGAAAACACACAATACTTAAAACCTTTTTGGCTATGCCAAATGACAATTAGTGAAGTGCTATTTGGTATAGCTCTGGAAACCCTCTTGCTTTTAAAGTTATTCCAGTTGTATATCCCGCTTTATTTGTGGTTGCTAAAAATACACATTTCTGATCAATGGTGATATCATACGACTGTGATGATTTTTAAGAGTGAACCAGTGAGTAAGGACACAAAGCACAAGTAGAACATGTTTCTAGATGCACTGAACACAAACTGCTATAAAATTAGCATTTTTTGACTAATTATATTTTTTTCAAGTATAGTGTTTTTAAAAAATTCTAAGAATTATGTGTGTTTTTATTTCTTTTAAGTATCATGTTTATTTTCTTCTAAGTATAATGCTTTTTTTATTTCTTCCAAGTATCATGTTTTTAAAAATTTCTTCCAAGTATCAATTTTTTTAATTTCTTTTAAGTATCAACTTTTTTTTATTTTTAAGTATCAAATCTGTTTTAATTTAGTATTATGTTTTTTAACATTTCACCCATGTAACAATTTTTTTAAAAAATTTTCTAAGTAGTGTGTTATTTTAAAATTTCTTCCTAGTATATTTTTTTTATGTTTTCAAAGCATTATGTATTTAAAAAAAATATACCAAAATATCATTTTAAAAATGTTTACAAATAAGATTTTTCTGTACGATTTTTTTTTTATGAAAATTTGACTATTATTCATATAACTTTTCACATTTTTTTCAAAGTGTCAATTTTAAAATGTGCTTCTGTTCATAATGAAGTCTTTTCCTTTTGATTTTATGCATATTTGACTATTTTCTTATAACTTTTTACAAGTTAAATATCATTAAATTCGCAAAAAAAAAAAAAAAAAAAAAAAAAAAAAAAAAAAAAAAAACGATCAGAAAATGCCTCTTTATAAGTTAACCCTTTAAGCGTGTCATTTATTTCCCTTCGTTTACACTGCAGTGGGGAGTTTTTTCTCCCATACCGTTTACCCCACTGCTTGTGCGTTGAATAAGAAGGTGTTTTACTGAAATAAGTATTAAGTAAATAAACATACATAATAACAGATAAGTAAGTAAAAAACATACAATTCCAATTTTTAATAGTTTCTCTTGGTATGATAAATTTTAAAACATGGTATAACAAAGAGCAACTTCACAATCTGGACACCATATCATGGTTTCTTTCCCAAGCGTCTTGCCAGTTTTATTAGAAGCACGACATACAACACATTTATATATCTATCAAAATGTCTCTAAGACGAAGAGGATGATTTTCATAATTCATTGCCTTTCTGATTTTCCAGCCATGTTGGTAGAATCATAAGATTTTTGTATTGTTTCCTCAATGATTTCAATTCTAAAGTCAATAAGTGTTATATTTCTGGATGTTACCTTTCTCTATAGAATAAAACATTGAAAGTAATTTGATCAAGCAAGTGCCTGGATATTTTTTTATAATAAACCTTCATCCTTTTTCGTGCTGTATTGTAATACGATAAATTTCGTACTGTATTGTAATATACGAAATACAATGCTAACTAGAACTTGTACAAAATATTGTCTCCAATAAAATCTAGTTTGTAGGATTACTACTGCCAACTAGTGGAGAAGATTGTAAACAATTAATATCTCATACACAATCATATGACAAGTTATTTCTATCAAATACACAAGAGTCTCGATTTTCAAAGTGCATGACGAGTCTACCTCGTCAACCACATTTATCGGTAATGCAATGCATGATGAGTTGAACATGTCAACAACGCTTAAAGGGTTAAAGATGCATTTTATAAACATCAGATGCCATAACAGAATTGGTGTAAAAAACACTCGCAAAATTTGAGGCCATACTAATTATGGAAAAAAAATGCCCATTTTCATGAATTTAAAAAAGTTTCTAAAAGGTGATAAACTTTGAAAATTTTCAGGGGGAAAGAAATTATTTTAGGCTTTGTATGAATTTAATTGTACAAAATTTGCATCACAAAAAGCAATTTATAACAGAAAAGTAAAAGCTTTAAACTTTTGTTTTAAAATAAAAAATATCTTAAATAGCAAGAAATATATATATATATATATATTGTGATCTAAAAAGAGTTAATATATGTTAAAGTAATGAAGTGCATGTTATTTAGCACCATGTTTTTATAGCATTCTGTGCATGCATTAGCAGAAAAATTACTATGAAAGGATTGTAGAACCATTAAGTGAACAAAATCGTACAAGCAGAAACAGTATTCTGCAAATAACATCAAATTAATTATAAAAAATTTATACTTTAATAAATAAAATAATTTTAATATTTAACACTGTCTAAGCAGAGAATAAATGAAAACGTAGACCGAGATTACATTTGTTGTTATGCATGTATGTTTATTTCAAATCCTGTAAAATCAAATTATTCTTTTACATGTTCTTTATATATTTTAGTTTTAGACAGGTAAAATTACGCTAAATGAAAGTTGCTTCATTTAAGAGGATGTTTCAGTCACATACTCTCTATACCATCAATGTAATTTTATAAAAATGAGTATTAATAAAAAAATACTGCATATGACAGTCTGAAATTTACTTTGCTTGTAAAATGCGCTTTTCTGAGTCTTCTAATACAATTAGAACACTCATTATAGTCAGTAAATATATCAAATTAATTAAAAAAAGGGCGTCATTTATATTTGAGGGGGTGTTGTTTGGTGGTGCCATAGATATTTAAAATGAGTAACTATGTTTTAGAAACCGCCAATAATGTATGGCAACCCACTAGCCCGTCAACGCAGTAATGTACCTGCGAGTTCATTCCATCCTAAGGTAATCAGTATAGTAGGAGGAATTGGGTCATTTTCACCCAGTTCCATTCCTTCTGCACATGGGAGTTCTTCAGCTGCAGGGGACTTGTTTTTCTGCTTTCTGCGGTATCTGGGGGGTTATGGTCTTGCACTAGCCTGCAGGAATTGGGTATTTTAAACGATAATAACACGATAGATTTCTACCTATAGCAAACTTTCTACACATGAAAGAATATATTTTTACCGATTAAAAAATCTGAGCACATGATTTTCCCTGCAGACTCAAATTCATTTTCACTTTATTTCACTATTAATTCATTAAATTGAGCTCTTAATTGCACTTAATAACAAACATAAAAAATTGAAATTACATTGAATTTACACATTTAATTAAACTTTTGTTTTCATTTGGTAACTGGACTTATTTTCAAAACCAGCATAACAAAAATTTGAAAAAACTAAAATATCTCGAGAACGGCTAGTACTAGAGTAATGGCGTTGGTCTTATTCTTTTCATCGTCAAAAATTATGTATGAAACAAGCATTTAATTAATGCATTTGATCATACGTAGTCTTTTATTTCATATTTTGATGAATTTTACGGGCAATTTTACAAAAGAAAAAAAGTAGATAAGTAACTTGTGGGTGATCCTGGGACTGATAATATTTTAGTTTTATTCGAAAGAAAAGAACCTGCCTTTTTTTTTGAGAAATGACCTGCAAAAATTGTAAAAATCCAAAATAAATATCTTTGTGTGCTCAAATGTATCAATTAAATACTTGTTTTACACGTAATTTTGACGATGAAAATAATAAGATCAACCTCATTATTCTAGGATTAGGCGTTCTCAGATATTTAAGGTGTTTTTTGCAGTTTGCAAATGTTTATTTATTTGCAAATTATATTAAATTAATATTTTTACTTATTTATGGAATAAATATCAAAATATATAGAATTGCATATTTCACGTTTTTATTATTTTAATATACATGCATTACAATATTCTTTAGTATCAATTTAGTATTTATTTAGTATTTCAACATCGCTCGAAATAACGAGTTCGTACCATAAGCATCCGAACTGAATCCCAAAGCCTTCACCACTCATAATCCCAAGTTATTTATTCACAAAGGGATCTTCCCTGACCCCCCAGGCACAGCGGTGGGGGTTCGTAAACTTGTTTCTGAGAATCCCCAGAAAATACGTCACCTCCTCAATAGTGGAAATGGTACTAATCTGTTGGCACGCTTTGAATGTCACCAAGAGGCAGAGGTAGATAGAATTGACGAATTATCACTCTTCCGTAATTTTGAACGGGTTCATTGCCAAATACGTTACGCCATCTAGTGATAGCGAATCAAAGCTTAAAACACTGAGGATTCCTCTTAATATTATATAGATTAAAATTATTTTAATATAAACTCTAACCGACACTAATAAATAAGTATTTTTACTTGCAGGTAGGTTATAAATGAAGCAACTTTCATTTAGTGTAATTATACCTGTCTAAAATATATAAAAACATGTAAAAGAATAATTTATGATTTTACAGGATTTGAAATAAACATGCATACATGACAACAAATGCAATCTCGGACCACGTTTTCATTTAATCTCCACTTAGACAGTGTTAAATATTAAAATTATTTTAATCATTTAAAGAATACATTTTTTATAATTAATTTAATGTTAATTGCAGAATATAGTTTCTGCTTGTACAATTTTGTTCACTTATTGGTTCTATAAGCTCTTTCCATAGTAATTTTTCTGAGCATGCATGCACGTACCATGATGCTGAAAACATACAATTTTCCTGTTCATTTTTAAAGTAATATCTAATCCTAAAAGTAATATATGCATACAATAGCACTAGGAAGATATATAAAATAAAATAAAAGTTAAAGCTATATAATTAAATAAGATAAAATATATAAATTAAGCAACGTGTGGACCACACACACGAAGGAACAAACTGGGCGGGAAAGAACAACTTGCACTCAGTGTTGCCAGATACACAGAATATATGCATGCACTTCGTCTGCCGAGGCAGAGATGAGTTGAAGAAATTGGTCCTTGCTGGAAGGGCTGCATGATGTCATGTCCGATCACCGAAATGAAGTAGCATCGGACGTAGTTACTACTTGGGAGGGTGACCATAGACGTGAAGGTGACCCTGACCACCTGTGTTCAAGGACAAAACTGATAGGGGATTAGCAAGAAGCCCCAAGGGGAGGGAGGAGGAATGGTTATTTTGACGTATGAAAAATGGTAATTTTAACGTAATATAAATGGTATTTATAATGTATGATAAACGACAATCCATGAAAATGCCTTGGGAAAAAGGGTTTGAGAACAAAGCTGAAAGAAGATTAGAGCAGGATGCTGCAGGGCGGTTAAAAGAAGGAAGAGATAATGGTTATTTTTATGTATGAAAAATGGTATTTTTAATGTAATAAAAATGGTTATTTTAACATATGATAAACAGTAATACAACGTATTTAAAATGGTATTTCTACATACGGTATGCTCATACACGTAATTCATACGTATGCAGTATTTTTATATACTATTTACTCATAACGGTATTATAACTGATGTATTACTGCCATAGGCGTGCGCAGACATTTTTATTAGGGTGTGCTGCACATAAAAAAATAAAAATGTATGCGTATATTAGGGAACGTCCATATATTACGTCATCAGTCTTTAAAGATTTTTCGACCCCCCCCTCCCCCTGTGTCATCAACCATCATCATTGGCCTACTTCCTCACCCCCTCCCTTCATCCGTCATCAGACCTTAATTAATAATTTTTTTTGTAATTGTGTACATTACCCTTGATGTCGTCATCATTAACAGAACCTCCTCCTCCCCCTCAGTCATCATTCCACCCCCTCTCCCCAAAATGAATGATATATATATATATATATATATATATATATATATATATATATAATTATAGAAAATAAATATAGAATAAATTATAGAAAAACATTAATTTAAAGACGGCCGCAATTGTTAAAAGAAAGCAGGTAAAAAAATATTAGTGGTTTTGAACTATTGGTGCATAGGAGTAACAACAGACAAATTATTTTTTTTTATTAATTGGTCGAGCCGCCAACTGAAATTTTGTCACCGAACTAGAAATTTTGTAATTAGACCACTTGAGATGGATTGACCCTATTCACAACCCAAGATAATATAATAGTGAAAGCGAGCACATTATTCATAATAATCAATCTGGATTTATTTATCTACCACAATGAATTAAAACATCTTGGTACTGAAAATCGCAGATTGCAAGATGAAATAACCGTAAAATTTCAGTGACTAACTGCAAAAATCAAAGAGAATGTCAAAGATTGTCGCAATAAAGAAATTTCCGAGCACAAATAAGAATTATGAAGTATAATTTCAAAATTCCAGTGATAACAAGATCAAGATGAATTAGGAAAAAAATAAAAAAAACATTTTGAATTTCACCTCTTGAAGCTGTGATTCAAGAACTTAATAGTTTATTCAGCAGCTATTTTAAGTACTTATAGGTTGTGCAGGCGAAGTGACTTTAAAAGCTAATGGCAGTCCATGTGTGGATCCACTATTTGAAAAGAAGGTATTTGAATTAATGGTCTGGAATTTTAGCAGCTCAACATAGTACAATCTTTTCTTGTTACCCGAAGGATATATTGACTGGCATAGATTTTTCAGAAAATATAAAAATGAATGTAGTGATCAATGCTTCAGGTTCAGATAGGGATTTTAAAATGACTAAAATCATAGACAATTTGAGAAATGAAAAAGAAACTACATACTGCTGGATAAATTCCTTTAATATAGTTTTGCCTCTTAGCATATGTTATAAAATAAGACGCCGTTCACCTGGTATAATAGATTTGAATTCTTCAATTACTTCGGAATAACTAACTGATGAAGCCAACTCCTGTTCAATGTACAAAATCATTAGGGAATCTAAGCGTTGTTGTGACATTGTACTTCTTAATTTACTCTTCACCAGAGACAATTTTGAGAATGCTCTCTCACAGGAACAACTGGCAACTGGCAAGGTGGCAAAGCACTTGATAGAGTTGTAAACTGAACCATACATTGACGAACGTTCCGATGGTTTAAACCAACCCAACCACTCTCGGATGATGTTTGTCGTACTTCCTTTTAGAAAAGGACAATTATTACTTCGCAGCAATCTTATTTCCGCTTCTAACTCATCGAAAGATATTTTAAATTGGTCGGAAATTAATTTCAAGTTGTTTCTATCAACATTTAAATTCAACAATTCTTCCATTGCTATGACAAGTTGACACGTCTCCTGTTCAAAACGCTGATCGATTCCGCAGATCATTGAATCAAGGACTGGGTAGAAAGAACTTATTCTCTCATAATCTTCTAGCGTACTGAAATGATGTTGGGTTTGGATGTTGTCGTCAATACGTGTGGACGGTTTTCTCTTCTTCAGAGGAGGGATTAGTATTCCCTTCTCTTCACAAAGTTCCATAGTTTCATCGAAAATGAGTTTAAAATCGTTTGGATTATCTCTCATTGCAGATAAAGAATTTCGTAAATTTTTAACTCCAGTGAATGCAGTAAGTAAGTTCAGACGCGGACTTTGCAGAGGTTTACTAAATTTCAGTAACATGTGCAAAATAGGGTGCAACATGTTTAAGGAAAAAATAAACTTGAACGAATTTAGCTCATGGACAAGACCCCTTGCTTTAATCTTGACGTCGGAAAGACGAGTTGTTTCAATTATTTCCTGCAAAGCTTGTAAAATTGCAGAGTAGTTATGTTTCACTGCTGAGACTGCTTCTGCTCTGCAGGCCCATCTCGTGTTTGAAAGGGACTTTAATGTCTTCAATTGGAATCCCACTTCGTGTGATATATTTTCCAATACTGCATGTCGTGTAGCACTTCCCTCCATAAACGCATACAGAGTTTGAATGACACCAAAAAAATCAAAAACACTTCTATTGTGTTTGCTTGAAGCACATGCATCAACCAGAACCAGGTTTAAACAATGCGCGTAACAATGTACATAGTGTATTGTTTGTTGCACTGTTTTTTTCTTTACACTTCATTTGAACACCAGAAGTGCATCCAGACATGGTGGCTGCTCCATCAAAACATACAGATAACACCGAGGACCTATCAAGTTTAAGAGTGATAAGAACGTCGTTTAACTTATCAAAAATAGACTGTGCATCAACTTTTATAAGTCTTTGAATGGATAAGAAATGTTCTACTGGACTGTTTACCCCATCGTCGAAATACCGCACTATAATGGACATCTGTTCATGGTGCTCGCAGTCAGTAGTATCGTCAGTGCTTACTGAGAACACCACTTTCCATTTAACGAAGAAACAATGTTTCGTTGAACAACATTGTGCAATGAAGCAATTATATCATTTTGAATGCGATTACTTACATACGTAGCATTTCGAGGAGATTCTTGCATATGCTTTGTCATTACAGGATCATACTTTTGCAGTATTTTAACAAGATCTAAAAATAAGCCTTGTTCAGAACTGTCAGCTTTTTCATTGTGACCCCTGAATGGTCTGCCACCTTTTGCCAAGCACAAAACAATGTCAATTAATTGCTCCATTATACGTCGATTATGAAGCCGTTGTTGTTCTTGTTTTGATAGATATGCCTGTTTTCCTTTATCTAACAATACACCAATGGGTTTATCTTCTTTAAAACGTGTTCAAACGTGTTTCAATGCGTTAAAGTTCCGCTCATGGGATTTTGATAACTGATGGGTGTTAAAACATTCAATAGCTCTGTGCCAATTTTTAAATCCCTTCTCAATAAACACAGAATCTGAGTGGCCTTTAAAACCTACAGCAGAAACAAAAAGCTGCGTCTTCTGATGGACTATATTCTAGCAACTTGTACTTTTCATACCAATAGGTTCGAAAACTTCTCTGCTGGTTTCCTATTTTAGTTCTCGGAAACATCCTTAATGCCGGCTGGTAGGGACCTGTAGACAATCGTGATTGACGATCTAAAAACAGATAAATGTTTTAGATACAACAAAAAATTAGGCGGGTTTTTTTTTCTATTTTTTTTTTTTAGAACGCTTGTTGGCGAAATTTTTTTTCATTGATGAGTCTACCCCTTCCATTGGGGAGTCTAAAAAAAAAAAAAAAAAAAATCGAGCGTTAGAGTGTGCTGTGGCACACCCAGCACACCCCGTGCGCACGCCTATGATTACTGCTTTTCGTATAATACATACGAAAATATAACGTAAAAATGGTTTAACAATGGTTATAATACCGTATGTGTGTTACATGGGGGTGGCTCTGAAAGTTATAAATTTTTTTTATTTTTCATGGATTTTTAAGGATATGCATTATAAATGAATAGTCAAAAATAAAGTTCAATTCTGATTATTTTACATTCTTGTGTCCTTTCGAGGATAGATATATGTGCTGCCCCACTAACTGACATCATATTTTAAACATTAAGATTAAAATTTATGGGCTTGAATTATCAAATGATAATATAAAGAAAAATGTATTGAAGTAATTTAAAAATAAAATACCCCACTATGATATAAATTTACCTTTTCATATTGTTCAATGAGAATCTCAAGCACAATATTTCCAAACTTAATATCCATAATAGCAGCAACAGTTTCTTCCTCTGGGCGTAAAAGTGTTGGACCAAAGCAAACTCCCAAATTGGAAACTGTCATCAAGTTTTTGTCAGAATGCTTTGCAACTCTATTAAAAACACAAGTAATAGATATTATGATTAAGTATAAAAAACTTAAAATTATTATTGAAATATGGTAAAAATTGAAAAAAATAACTGTGGTTAATAATAAATATTATTTTAACCTGAGTGTCAGATAATTTTATTAGACAAAGGTTGGATATGACATACTGTCAGAGAATGGATGTATTTGCAAATCTCGGCAATTGAACCACTGATTTCTGACTCGCCCAATGACATCCTATCGATTAGCTACTCAGATGATTAGCGTTCCTTCTAAAGTGTGTATTTTTATTTTAGTAAATGTTGGTAATTATTAATAACAGTTAATTAGACCTGGTAACTAGTAAATTATAAATGAATTAATAATTTATAAATTGTAGGATTAATTAATGGTCAAACGGTTTCAATCATAACAGTGATCATAAAAAGCACTTTTCAACAAATTAGAATACTTTGTTCAACCTCTTTCATTTCTTCTGGTCAGCACCAACACAATGTGTTTTTAATGCTAAATTGAACAGGCATACAATAACTGACACCGGCATACTCAGAAATTTTTCATAAGAGTGGAAACTATTTTATTAAATATCTTTGATATTGATAGCTAATTGGACATGGAGACTTGTATTTATTGGTAAATTATAAATGAATAATTAATTTATAAATTGGTCTATCAATTAATGATTAAAGATCTCAAGATATGACATCAATGGCAAAGTTCTATTATTTAAATAATTTCTACCTTTATTTTAAAATATTTTCTACATATTCTAAAGAATCATTCTATTTAGAATAAATAAAATTGAAAACCTGATTGTATTATGTTTGTGTGTTTATTTCATCATCACGGGAGAACGGTTGCATCGAATTTCATGAAATTTTGTACGTAGCCTTGGAATAGCCCCACTTAAAATTTTTGTTTTGAGTTTTTAGTACCAGGGGTTGTCTAGATATTAATAAAAAAAATGCCCAATTAAACCTTTCATAGAAATAGCACTAGGCAGATGATATTTTTTCCACAAATTTATTTGAGAAAAAATGTATCATATTGCTTAGCAACAGAATTAAATCCAATGTGTTTATATAACAGATGATTTTTAAATAATGTTAGAAATATATACAAATGTAAATTTTATTGGAATTTTAAATAATGAAGAAATGTATACAAATGTAAATTTTATAGGAATTTTAAATAATGAAGAAATGTATACAAATGTAAATTTTATTGGAATTTTAAAATATTCATCAAAATATGGCATATACTAAAATTTATGGATCAATCAGTTTTGAAGGCAAAAAACAGCCTTTTACTTCAGGACAAATAAAAGGTTCAGCCTCACTTATTCAAGTAAGTTCAACATCTGAGGTAGAATGGCACATGTGACTGAGGGTAGGAAAAAAGTTTCCATCGTTGCAAAGAGAAGTGAGAAAGGAGGCAAGATACTATGAATGAATGGCAAAAACCATGGCGGAAAGATATAACAATAGAAAATAAAGAATGAAGATAGGAAATAAAGAAACCAAGGTGGCAAGAGAACAAACAGATAGCATAGCGAATAGAATCAACTGAATACTGAATAAACCTACTAACTAAAATGTTTAAACTATTTAAACTAGCTGTAAAAAATACAAATAGGAGAAATAAGCAAAAAATAATTGAAAATGTCGACAAAACAATTAGGAAAAACAGGATTAAAAGTAAAAAACAAAGCAGAATTAAAAGTAAAAGAGAAAGAAGCAACTAGTTAATGAGCAACTTTGTCAAATAAGATTGCAAAAATAACTAAAATTTGGAAAAAGAAAGACAAAAAATAATGATAATAATAATAATAATGGAAGCAGACTGGAATAGACTTCCTAAACTTTAGTGACTCCATTTAATTGATCTCTTAATTTTAGTGTATGCTGTATTTTGATGAAGTTTTAATATTATTGGTTTATATTTTAACAGTTTTAAGCTATAATATATACCAATGTACAGTGATAGAAGATTTGAAGTAGATTTATTCTTCAATATTGTTTCCCATTATAATAATGGTAATATATAGAAGTTTAGTAAATTAAAGGGAGTCACATTTTCACTCCCAGTATACTCACTTGCATAGATGAGCAATAAGAATTTCTAGCATACTGTAGTTTGGCTTTGGAAGTCTATGCACAAGCGATTGAATTTCATCGATTCTTTCGTCCATGTTGTCTAGTTCTAAAACACAAAAAAAAAAAAAAAAAAATTAGAAACTTAGTTTCAAAAAGATGTAACTAAATGTCATTTACTCTATATCACATTATAGTATACAGGGATGTATCTAGAGAAATGTGAGTGGTGGTTGATTTTCCAGAACAATTATAATTGAGAATATAAAATTTCGAAACGAGCTTCACGTTAATTCGCAAACACAAACAGTATTAGTATTGTATACTTTTATATTAAAGAAAAACATTTGATAAAATTGAATATAACTTTTTTTAAATGTAATTATAATATGCATATTTTTTTGGACGAGTGGTGGTCGGAAATTCTGAGCGGTGGAAACCCCGACCACCACCGACCACTGTAGATACATCCCTGAGTATAGTAAAACACCATATATCCCTAATTTTTTTATTAAGGAAAAACGTATATTTTAAAACATCCTGGACACATTTCGAACAGTTTTGGAAAACTATATGGACAGAGTGTTGTGGACATAATAACTCGCAAATGCATGCATGTATTGTTATGAAATTATTTATTTCTTTTAAGTTGAAATTATTTAAATAAAAGTTGGAATAAAAATAGTTTGAATAATTAAACTGTTAAATAGTTTGAATAGAAAATTTAGTTACAAAAATTTTGTTAAAATTTTAGTTTAAAAATAGTTTGAATAATTAAACTGTTAAATAGTTTGAATAAAAATTTGTTAAAATTTTAGTTTAGTAAACAAATTTTAAATTCTTAATGTTAACAAACACATTTAAAATTTTAAATATTTGAAATTCTTACAGTAAACATAAAAATAAAAATATTTAAATTATTTTTTTTAATTTATTTATTTTGATAATTTTCATTCCTAACCAAAATATGAAAATATTTCTAAATTAATTTAAAAACTTCAAATGTAAAAAAAAAAACATTTTTTTAATTTAAATATTTAAACTTTTTAAAGAAATTTAAACTATTTGAAAGTAAACAGTTTATGAATAGAAATTTATAAATCAAAATTAATAGGAGTGTGGCTCAACTGAACTTTCTCATACCAGAATCTTTTTTTAAGTAATTTGTGATTTTTTTTTTATTTTGTTGCAAATTTTGCCATAAAAAATTAGAAAAATCTGTATCGTTGATCCAAATAATTACAATTATAGTAAGTTACCCTTTATTTTAAAGGGCTTGAAAAAAAATCTTTTGACTGATACTAAGTTTGACTATGTACACCCTTGGAGAGTAACTTCTTCCCTCCTCAAGGGGGGGTCTAATGACATCATGAACACAAAAGTTGTATCGTGGCTACTTTTTGACAGTTTTGTGATCACTGAGCTATAAAAAAACCCTTTTATGCACAATTATGTCAAATTATGTTCTATGCTGCTATATTAAAAAAATATAAAATTTAGGAATTAATTTTGAAGTTTTCGTTCAAATTTCAAAAAATTTCTATCTAGTTCTATATTTTTCATTAACAAAACTGGATATAAAGTTTCGTGAAAATCTACCCAGGTAACACAAATACGTAATTCTTAAGTATCAAGCAATATGTAATCTTTACGTGTCAGGCCATACGTAATTATTACGCAAAAATGGTATGTTAGAATACGGTATAACAACCGTTATAAAAAAGGTTATTATTACGTATCCTTATACATTATTATTACGTATCCTTATACGTTAATATTACGTATATTCACATACGTTATTATTACGTATATGCACATACGTGTTTATTACGTATCCATATACGTTATTATTACGTATATCCACATACGTTATTATTACGTATACCCACATACATTATTATTACGTATCTACATACGTGTATATTACGTATCCACATACGTTATTATTATGTATATCCACATATGTTATTATTACGTATCTAGATACATGTTAATTACGTATCACATACGTGTATATTACGTATATCCACATACGTTATTATTACGTATCCAGATACATGTTTATTACATATCATATACGTGTATATTACGTATATTCACATACGTGTTTCTTACGTATATCCACATACATGTTTATAACGTGTTCCCATATGTATTTATGCGTTCCCATACGCATTTATAATGTATTCCCATACATATTTATATTGTGTTTCTACATGTACGAGGCATGTTTTTTATGTAAGTACCGTTTTGCGATTCCACCGCCGCAGCGCTACGGTCGGCGTTCCGCGCATGCGCGCTAGTTACCTACATCTCTTGTCTACGCACTGACGCCATTACAGTCTGATTCTTCATTGTATACGTTGTTTACTGAGTGTTTAAGATGCCTCCGACAATCGTGAGTCCCGCCGATTGTGAAGTACGGGCTGTTATACGATTTCTTAGTGCTAAAGGCGTAAAACCGATCGATATTCATCGTGAGATCTGTGAAGTTTACGGACAAAATATTATGAGTGATGGAATGGTAAGGAAATGGGTGAGAGCATTTAAAGATGGCCGCACAAATGTGCATGATGAAGAATGGAGTGGGCGTCCTTCGGTCTTTAATGAAGTTTTGGTGCAGAAAGTGGAAGAAAAGGTGAGAGAAAACAGACGCTTTACAATTTCATCAATGTGCGACTGGTTTCCTCAATATTCTCGTAGTGTTTTGTATCGCATTGTGACCGAGAACTTGAATTACCGGAAATTGTGTTCACGTTGGGTTCCAAAAATGTTGACGGATTTGCACAAAACCCAACGTTTAGGCAGTGCATTGACTTTACTTGAGCGGTACCACAATGAAGGTGAAGATTTTTTAGACCAAATTGTTACTGGTGACGAAACATGGGTGGCCTACGTCACACCAGAATCAAAACAACAATCCATGGAATGGCGACATTCATCATCACCCAAAAGAGTGAAGTTTAAGCAAACAATTTCTGCCCGGAAAATCATGTGCACAGTTTTTTGGGACAAAAAAGGAGTATTGCTAGTGGAGTTTCTGCCTCGTAATGAGACAATCAATGCAGCGTCTTATTGTGAGACATTGAACAATCTGTGTCGTGCAATCCAGAACAAAAGACGTGGCAAGTTGAGTAAGGGTATCGTTTTGCTGCATGACAATGCCCGTCCACATGTGGCTAATCGGACCAAAGATCTCATCAAATCTTTTAAATGGGAAACTCTAGATCATCCTCCATACAGCCCTGATCTGGCTCCCAGCGACTACCATTTGTTCCTGCACTTGAAGAAACACCTGGGTGGTCAGCGTCTTCAAGACGATAACGAAGTCAAAACAGTTGTGATACAGTGGTTAACAAGTCAGGCGGCAGAATTTTATGAGGAGGGTATTCAAAAACTGGTGCCACGTTATGACAAGTGCCTCAATATTCACGGAAATTATGTAGAAAAGTAGATTAAGGTACAGGCTTTCATGTAGAAATAAAATTATTGCGATATCTTTGCACGTCTTTTTTTAATTCCAAAACGGTACTTACTTAAAAAACATGCCTCGTATTTATTACATGTTTATATTGTGTTTCTACACGTATTTATTACGTGTTTATATTGTGTTTCTACACGTATTTATTACGTGTTTATATACATATTTATCACACATTGGACAACTCTACAGAATAGTGCATGTTGCAGACATGATATTTACAAAGTTTTATGCATCTTTGTAAAACAAACATATTGAGCCAGGTGAATATATTTTTATAATAGATGTCAAATTTTCAGATTGTGTTGATTTCAATAATGTACTTGAATTTATAAATTTGAAATCAACACAATCTGAAACAGTATCTTTAAAATACATTCATCTAAATCATATTTCTACAAAGATACGATATATCAAATGTGTCATATATGCAAAATTCACAATACTATAGAATCACTCTGTTCATATGTAATAAAATTTTTATTTTAATTTATATTATATATTGTTAATACAATAATTTTAATGCAAAAATGTTTTTTTCCTTTATTTTCAGTTTATATTTAAATATATTTTTAATTCTAATTATTTCTAAATATTGCAAAAATTATAATCTACTACATTATGAAATATAATTTTAAATCTAAAAGATAAGCTATTTTAAATTGAAAATAACTTAAAAATACA
The DNA here is from genome assembly GCA_951213105.1 of Amaurobius ferox. Classification (NCBI taxonomy): domain Eukaryota; kingdom Metazoa; phylum Arthropoda; class Arachnida; order Araneae; family Amaurobiidae; genus Amaurobius; species Amaurobius ferox. The sequence continues at coordinate 39,844,785 of OX578151.1, forward strand.
GAATAAAATTTTGGGATATATTAAAACACATAATACTTAAAACATTTTTGCAATTTTTAAAGAGTTAATTTTTTAAAAGTAAACTTCAATACTAAAAATATATAAAAAAAACAATATTAATAATATTGTAATTAAGTTTATAGGCTATTTTAAATTACAATTATAGGCTATTTTAAATTTTAATTTAGCATGCTAAAACTACACATCTCTGATCAATGGTGGTATCATGCAACTGTGATGATTTTTAAGAGTGAAAACAGTGAGTAAGGGCACAGAGCCCAAGTAGAACATGTTTCTAGATACACAGAACACAAACTGTTTCACAATTATTTCTAAAAATTGCAAAAATTATAATCTACTACATTATGAAATATAATATTGTGTTTAATGTTTTTAAAAAAATTCCCAGAATTGTGTTTTTATTTCTTGTACGTATCATGTTTATTTTCTTTTAAGTATAAGGCTTTTTTAACTTCTTCCAGGTATTTTTTTTTATTTTCTTAAAAGTATCAAATTATTTTAATTTAGTATTGTGTTTTTTAACATTTCACCCCAGTATCAACTTTTTTTTTAAATTTGTCCTAAGTAGCATATTATTTTAAAATTTCTTCCTAGTATATATATTTTTTTAATTCTTCCAAATCATGTATTTAAAAAAATTATACCGAAATATCGTTTTTTAAATGCTTATAAATGAGACTTACTATTTAACCTAGAGAGCTTAAATTAGTGTTATTTTCTTTTGCTTTTAATGAGTCTTAATTTGATATATAACATGACTATGCTATTTCAAATTTGAATTTTTTGAAAAGCTTCAAAATTTTTTTTTTTAAATCTCAAAAACACCCCTTTTAATTTTTTTGAAAAAAAAAATATATGCTTTATGGACTACTTGTATGCCAAGTTTCATAATGGGAAGCCAATGGGTTCCTATGAAAATTATTTTTTTTTGTATTAAACTATAAGTGAAATTAGCTAAATTACAAAAAATTTAATTTCCATAGGAACCCCTTAACGACCGACTATGAAATTTGGCACACAAATAGTCCCTTAATGTCTTTAATAAAAGTAAATAACTGAAAATCTAAAAGCCCCCAAAATCTGAAATTTTACAGTTTTCGTAAACTTTACTGGTACTATCACTGTACCAAAAATGATCGATTTCTGAGGTATCAAGGTTCAAACCATTAATTGATTTGACACGGAATAACATATACTTAGTACACAACTCATTAACCAGTTGTTTCAAACATTCAGCCCACATATGTTCTTTTCAATTTTAACAATTTGCTACACACTTAATATTTCACATATGTCACTCAAAATTTAATTTTGTATTTACAATCAGTTACAAAATGTTACTTTTCAAGAACTTTTAAAATAAGTACTTCTCCAAACAAGTGAAGACAATTTCATCTCTTCCTTGCTCAAGAGTACAAACTCTCCCAGTTGCAGTATCAGGCTCTACTTTTTGCGAAATGGTCTCACCTAGCACATTCAAATATTCAATACGTCACTTGGTTGAGGATAAAAGAAAGAAGGAGAAGGTCCTTTAGGATGTAGGAAGCTAACTATATAGTCGCTCGTCTTTTCAAGAATACATGCAAGCTACCAAGATCCTTTATAGAGTATAGTGACAAATCCAGATTCAATTTTTGCTTAATTAGTTGGTGTAATATAGTCTAATGCTGTCACACGTTCAGTAAATTGGTGTTCACTACAGTAATTATGCTTAACATGAAGTATATTTTCAGAAATTGGGTAGAAAGAATGAAGTTTTTGAGTACCCATGATTGCCTTAAAGTCATTCAACTGTGGCGACAGTATTTCTTTAACTTCTTCATACTCATCAACTGTGCTGTACTCAAAAACTTCATTCTTTTTACCCAATTTCTGAAAATTGGCTTCTTGTTAAGCATTATTACTGTAGTGAACACCGGTTTACTGAACGTGTGACAGCATTCGACTATATTACACCAACTAATTTAGTAAAAATTGAATCTGGATTTGGCACTATATAGTCTATAAAGGATCTTTGTGGCTTGCATGTATTCTTGAGAAGAATAATGTTACGAGCGACTATAAAGTAAGCTTCCTACATCCTAAGGGACCTTTTCTTACTTTCATCCTCAACCGAGTGACGTATTGAATGTGCCAGGTGAGACCATTTTGCAAAAAGTAGAGCCTGTTACTGCAACTGGGAGAGTTTGTACTCTTGAGCAAGGAAGAAATGAAATTATCTTCACTCAGTTTGGAGAAGAACTTATTTTAAAAGTTCTTGAACGTTTTGTAATTATAATTGTAAATATAAAATTAAATTGAGTGGCATGTGAAATATCAGGGTGGCCACTCTTCAGACACATTGAAATTCCCTGACTTTTCCAGGTGAATTGAAAAGAAATTCCAGACCAGTATATATTCCAACATAAAATGCGTGCACATCCCTATTTAGTTACAAATTTGATTAAAGAATCTTAACAATTACTCCACTATTAAAAAAAAAGTTATATTAAATCAGGAAAAAAAAATACACATTTTTTGTTTTTACAAATAAATTTTGACATTTTTAATAAAAAATACATGTAAATGCAGCAAAATTGAACTACTGAAATATTTAAAAGAATTTAATGTTTTTTTTCACTGAAGAAATAAAAAGAAATAGTCTAAACTGATGTCCTTAAATATGGGCATTGCAAATTGTTCACAATGACAGACATTAAAGATATGCAAAAACTACACTGTAACAAGCCACAGCCATTGAATTATTAATGTCAATTCAGCAATGTCAAAAGAATGTCATTAAAATAGAAAAAATATTGTAAAATGTATATAATATTCTTGGCAACAGTTGTCCAAAATGGAGCACAAACTCTGCATTTTTGTTTTTATACGGAATCAAATGGACACATGGCAGCCTTTATTTAGAAGTTACGAGTACAGCATAATACTTGGCGAAATTTTTCGAAAATGGCATACAAACTGGGCAGTCCTGTTTTTATAAGGACAACTAGTATTAAAAAAAAACAAAAAAAAAACAGAATTTTCACAAAATTCCCTGACTTTTCCCGGTTGAGTGGCCATCCTGAATATTAAGTGTGTAGCAAATTGTAAAAATTGAGAACATATGTGGGCTGAATGTATGAAAAAACTGGCTAATGAGTTATGTACTAAATGTATGTCATTTTGTGTCAAATCACTTAATGGTTTGAACCTTGATATCTAAAAAATTGATCATTTTTGGTACAGTGATAGTACCAGTAAAGTTTAAAAACACCGTAAAATTTCATATTTTTTGCGCTTTTAGATTTTCAGTTATTCACTTTTTTAAAAAAGCCAAATCTGGTAAAGTTTTGAAATCTTTAAACAGTGGTAGATCAAAAACTATTTGACCAAGAGAGTTCAAATTAGTGCAGTCTTTTGTTTTCGATGGACCTTAATTTGATATACAACATGATTATGGTATTTAACTCTTTTTTAAAATTGGAGTTTCTAAAATAATTACAAACTAAAAGAGAAATTGTTTTTAGAGAATAGCATAGTCATATCAAATTAAGACCCATTAAAAGAAAAAAAAAATGACACCAATTTGAGATCTCTAGGTCAAATACTTTTTTTTTTTGCCAAATTTCGCTTTTAAGAAAGTCAATAACTGAAAACTAAGAGCCCAAAAAATCTAATATTTACAGTTTTTGTCAGCTTCACTGGTACTACTATTGTACCAAAAATTATCATTTTCCATGATGTCAAGGTTCAGATCATTGGTTGATTTGACTCGGAATGACCCTTGGATGAATATTCAATTTGGCAGTATTTTAATTTCTTAAGTTTTACACCATATGAAATATTGTTTAAAAACAAACTAATTATTCTTTGTAATCAAAGTTAGAGGTAAGTTACGGTACAGGAAAATTAAGCGTTCTGCATTTTCAGGTTGCAGCCTATTACCATCTTTAAGTTTAAAATCTAAGTTAAGTTTAAAATTTAAGTTATACCATCTTTAAGTTTAAAATACATAAAAACATGTAAAAGAATAATTTCTGATTTTACAATATTTGAAATAAACATGCATGCATGACAACAAATGCAATCTCGGACCACGTTTTCATTTAATCTCCGCTTAGATAGTATTAAATGCGAGCATGGATGCACATACCACGATGCTGAAAACATGCACTTTTCCCGTTTGCTTTTAAAGCAATATGTGCATACATACAACAAAGCTAGGAAGATATATAAAATAAAATAAAAGTTAAAGCTAAATATAATTAAATAAGTTATATAAATTAAGCAACATGTTAACCTAACACTAACCTAACACGGGAAAATCAAGTTCAAGATACCAACCTACAAACATGGCGGGAATGGGAAGTAATGACTGCAGTCAGTGTTGCCAGATACACGAAGCTTATGGCTTCGTCCCCTGAGGTAGAAATGAGTCCGTTCTGGAAGCTTCCAGAACTGCGTGACGTCACGGCGGGGTTAGAACTTGGGAGGGTGAAGATAAACAAGAAGGGATACATGAAAATGCCTTGGGGAAAAGGGTTCGAGAACAAAGCTGAAAGAGGATTTGAGCAAGGGGGAAGCGTTAATGGTTATTTTTACGTATGAAAAATGGTAATTTTAATGTAATATAAACGGTATTTATAACGTATGATAAACGGTATTTATAATGTATTTTAAACGGTAATACATAAAAATGCCTTTGGGAAAAGGGTTCGAGAACAAAGCTGAAAGAGGATTTGAGCAAGAGGGGAGCGTTAATGGTTATTTTTACGTATGATAAATTGGTATTTTTAATGCAATAAAAACGGTTATTTTAATGTAAAATAAACAGTAATACATACGTATTTAAAACGGTATTTCTACATACGGTATGTTCATACACGGTAATTCATACGTATAATATACGGTATTTTTATATACTGTTTACTCATAACGGTATTATAACCGATGTATTACCGTTTATTGTATAACACATACGAAAATATAACGTATAAACGGTTTATCAACGGTTATAATACCGTATGTGTGTTACCTGGGTAATATTATTTGTGGCAGCTATCCTGTGCATAAGAAATCGACCATAGATAGACATCACTCTAAAAATAGTCAAAACATGTTCAGGAGGTCTTTAAGCATATATTGGCATCAAAAGGCATCATAATTGGCATCAAAATAAAAAGAGTCGAAAATTTTCGTGAAAACAATACTTTCTTACTGTATTCTTTGTATGAGAAAGTAAAAATAAAATTAAAATATTTACATTTATATATTAAAATACTTAAATGTTTCATTAAATATAAAAATACATTTATTCTGTAAGTTTATTCTATAAAAGAAAAGTCCTTTTCTCCATCTGTTGCTTTGTCTGTAATACTTGATGATAAATTTGTCAACTTTTGGAAAATGTCGCCACATTGGTGAAAATTCAATATCTCAGAAGATCTATTAATTCTATCTATTAATTCCATCTACAATAATTTTTCAATAATTCTATATAATAAGATCTATTAAGAAATATTATTAATTAAGTTCAATCTCTTTGATAATTCCTGTTGACAACCAGCACTAAATGTGTTAAACTAACCTTAAATGTTGTGTCAAAAAAATTTACTAAAAACTACTTTAGTGTGTTTTCTCTTACTCTCTACCCAGAGTCGTAGCCAGGCAGGGGCCAGAGGGAGATGAGGCTTCCAAGAAGTATACTCAACCCTCTCTGTTGGAAATATTTAATCTTATGTAGTGGTATGAAATTTCATACACGTCATCCAAATTTTGTAAAAAACTGCTTTTTCAAAAATTTTTGTAAATTTCATTTTGTATAGCTCAGAATTAAGATTTTTTTGTTTTTGAATTATTTGTGATTATATTGATGATTATCAATTTATTTACATATTTAATTTAAAAATATTCAATAAAGTTTTAAAAATTAAATTAATATAGTATTTAGTATACTTTTGTATTATTGCGAGTTTCACCATTATACATTGCTAACAGATGAGCAGTTATACAAATGAGTAATTAGTTTTAGAGTACTACATTATCATGTGAAACATTATCAACTGATAAGTAATTACAGTCAATTTATTATTATGTGATATAATATATTTATTTATAATTAAATGTTTTTTAATGCAGTAATTTATTAAAAACTAAAATTTAACATTTTAGTGCATTTCCTTCCGCCCTCCCCCCCCCCAAATGTTTTTCTAGGAAGCCCCTCCTTCAAGGTTGTTGAGTTCCCCCTTGAATTTCAACCCAGCCCCTTTTGGATTACATCTCTGGCTACGGTCCTGTCTCTACCCTTCATGTCTATGCTATATAAATGTAAAGTATAAAAAATTTAAAATTTAATATACAAAGTACAAAAATACAACAGTTTAGTATCAAAAGCAAAAATGTTTATAATGTTAACATAAACTTACTAGCGGCTGATATGAAGGCACTGTGTAACCGGAATGTCATAAGGGGTTCTGGAAGGTTTCTGTACAATAAAAGAAAATATGAAATGCATAACATGAAGAGAAATTAAAATTTATATAAAATACTAATTGCTAGTAAGAAAAAAAAAATACTATTACTTTCAGACCTGCATAGTGCAATTCACTAGATTTTACATTGTATTTAATATTTAATTGAAACTTTAAAAAATGATAAGCATTTATTCTAAACACATGAAACTTCTCATGGATGGCTACCATTATAGTAAACATTCAGTCAGCCAATGAGACCAAATTAACAATGGTCTGAGTCACTCACAGTTAATCGTATTATTTTACAATCTCTGTAAACACTCTTGTTATGCCAGTTTTTCTCATCCATATAGGGCTCACAATAAATTTTTGGTTCCTTTTAATAGACTACGATTTTAAATTTATGAACTTAATAGACATAGAACAAAAGGGCTACAATAGTTATGAATGAATTAAGAATTTAAAACCAGTTATATATACAGAAGTAATGACAGATCTTTTTTTATGCACATAAATAAAACCGGAGGAGAGGGGCAATCCACATGAAAAAGTATGTATTCAGCATCCAACTGTATGCATTTTTGAAGAATTCTTTTCTCCATTCACATTTATGTAACATACACATTATAACCCAAATTTGGTCCAAATAACTTCCACAATTTTTGAGATAACAAAGATTCACCAATTTTGACAAAATCTCATTTTATATAATTAGAATGGATACACGTTGATTTTAATAAACTATTAAATCCAATTAATAAACTATTAAATCCAACCACTCATAGGTTTAAAAAGTCACTTGGCCATTAAAAAGTCAATTTGGCCTATATGTAAGCATTTGCTGGCAATGTATTTTTCATTTTACCACTGATGAAGGGCATGGTGATGCCCGAAAGCATTTTGGTTTTGTAGACTTATGTATGTCGAGAAAGGTGGTTTTATTAAATGACTTTTTAAACCCATGATTGGTTGTTTTTAATTTAATAGTTTAATCTCATTTTATAGCTAAACTACATCTTTAGGATTTTTTCTGTATTAAGATCTACACCAGGGGTGGCCAACCCGCGGCCCGTGGGCCGCATGCGGCCCGCCTTGAATAATTTTGCGGCCCGCGAGATTCATTACAACTTTACAAAATACGATTATTTTGTGCAATATTTTTGTTTCTAGTGTAGTGTTTTATAACAGATAAATCCCATAACTGTTTCTATTTTATCACGTTGCTTCTGTTTTTATACATACTTAGAAGTGGGCAGTATTGCATTGCAGCGATGAGTCAAGTCAATTGACGATGAGTCAAGTGCCTAGCCATTGGCAATAATATATATATATATATATATATATATATATATATATGCGGCCCGCGGGATTATAATGTTTTTGCGAAGTGGCCCGCAAGGTCATTTGGGTTGGCCACCCCTGATCTACACAATATGTGCAGTATACTGCTCAAATTTGGTCCAAATTGCATCAGCAGTTTTTGAGGTTATGGAGGACCAAAGATTTTGACAAAATCCTGCTTTTTCTAAATTACATACATTTTTCACATTTTTTTTTCTATGCTCAAATGATATATGAAATTTGCCACTCAAATTGGGTCTAAATTGCCTCACTGGTTTTTGAGATTATAAAAAGCTAATAATTTGACACACACACACCTACCCACCCACACATGACAAAAATAATATTCGGTATCTTGGGACTCCACAGATGAAGTTATAGTGAAAAATCAACTTGTTATTTAATCATGATCACCATACTTTTTTAGGCTACATCGGTTAGAGTGAAAAGGTTACTCAATCTCTATCGAAAAAGTGGTGTAAGTCAATTACTATCACCATACTTTCCTAGCTCAATGCAAGAAAAGTAAAAGATAAAAAGAGAGAAATGCGATTTTGCCTGTTTCTCTTTTATTTATTTACTTTGTAATTAATTTTTTAATACATGAATTCACAATGAGAAAAAAATTTTTTAAATAAAAAGATACAGTATATAAAGTCTTTCTAAATGATTAAATTTTTTTTGTTTTAATTTGTATTTACAATGGATTAATTGTTGTGAAACAAAGTAAAAATGAAAACAAAATTCTTATTATGATTAAGAAAAGTAAAAAATGTAGTGAAAATATTTTGAAAAGTGTGGATTGATTTACTTTCCATTAAAAAATAAGTGGTAAAAATATTACTATTAACATGTAAAAAGACATGCATGTATATGTAAGTTTGTTTGTCGGTATGTCCCTTTATTCCAAAGACAATAATTGACCTAGCACCTTGCAATTTTACAATAATGGTGATCCACATAACAAGTTCATATATTGTGTATTATTATTCTGCATTTAACCCTTTCGGGACGGTGGCATTCCGAAACTACCGTGGCCCAAAGGACGAAGCGCTTCGTTTCCGAAATGTGCGTAAAAGACGGCTACTTTTTTGCGCTAAGCCTTACTCTCGAAAAAAATTCACTAAAAATCACCCGTTCAACACAGCATTCTACTTTTTTCAGGAAGAAAGGAAATACTTATTTTCTATTTGATGTATATTTTTTATTCAAATTTTCTTTTATCAAAATATTAAAAATTTTAATGTATATATGTTTTAGGTACAGATGGATAATTCTTTGGCATGTCCTTCCGATTTTTTAAAACTGTACCACATATATGCGTATTCTTAGACAACAAATACTTTGCAAGTACAGGAGAGGTAAAAAATTTATCCAAATACAAAGTATATCCTTTTCCTGAAAGTTCACTTAGAAGTGTTTTTACAACGCGTTCTCCATATCCACCATCAGAGCTTGATAATCCCGTGTCCTTTCCAGTATACACAAGGAAATTCCATTTATGGCCTCATTCCGATTCTGACGATTTATATATTTTTATTCCATATCTGGACCTTTTCGATGGGATATATTAACGAAATCCCAGCCTTCCTTTCCATGAGAACATAAATAACCTAATCATTTCATTGCCGCACATTCCTTTACCCCCCCCCCCCCTCCCCCACCCGCTAAAAAAAAAACCTCTCTTATATTCCTCTAATTCAACAACCAAATCAATAAAAGACAAAATCAGTACGAGACCCGGAACTCAATTATAAAATTGTTGATGCTATGAGAAGTGCTATGTTTACTTTACAGAACCATGTGTTTCACCGCTCCAAATGGAGAAATAATTCATTGGATTCTCCTTGTGCCAAGGTCAAACATCTACAAAATACATTTAAGTTGCTTCCACGGACATTTAGCGCCATCTAGGAGACAAATACATTCAAACTAAAACGTTCCACATAGAAACACCCATACGTGCCAGTCGTCCTTTAGGGTAAAATTTCCTCCGGCCCGCGGGAGTGCCGTTCGTCCTTGACTGCAACTTCACAGCTGGCGCGTATGCGTGCCACTCGTCGCGAAAGGGTTAAAGTAACAATCCACATAACAGGTACATGTATTGCGTTTTATTATTCTGCATTTATTTACTTAAATTATTTAAATAAAACTCCCTTCTGTACTTAAAGTATTAAAATCAAACATAAAATCAGAATAAATTCCTAAATCAGGTAATTCTTATCTAATTTGCATGATTTTTACACAGATATTACTTGCTTACATATATAACATCTTCATATAAAATTTGAAATTTTTAGCGATAAAATTCATGAAATTAAAATTTTGTATCTTTAATCTCTAGCCCATATGAACTTCATTGTGCTCTTGGAAATGAAGAGTCTAGTGGTGAATGTTTCATCATTGTCCAAAATAAAAAATTTGGGTGATAATGGATAATAAATATTTAAAAATGTCTTATTTTTTTATTTTTGAATGTTTTGGGTACATGCTAAATCTGTACCATCTATTTGAAAACTGTGACTTTCTAAGCCAAGATTTAACGTTTTAAATATCAATATATATACTAATTTACATCCCTATATTTGAAGAATACACCCTCAGCATTAAACAGGATCTGAGGAGTAATTAAAAAAAAAAAGCAGCTTACCTAAAATAGTTTTTTAAAGCACTAGTAATAGTTTTTATCTCCCATTCATCAACATCGTCCAAATTTATTTTTTCACTTTTTCGCCTATCTGTAACAGACAATAAAATCATGAATATGAAATATTTGAAAAAAGGTTTTATGATTATGCACATATATGCCAATCTAATAATTGCAACAAAATGTAACATTAAAAAAAAATCTAAATAGCACATATCAATTTTTTTAATTTTTTAAAATGAAAATATAGAAAAAATTTCAATCAAATGCTTTAAAATTCAACTTGTGATTTGATAAATTTGCAATTACACATTTACAAAACAGATTGTTGGCTTTTTAAGGTAAATACAAAGATGAAAAACAACATTGAATAAAATTCAACAGAAAAATGGGAAACCAGAATTCCAAATTAAATGAAGTCATACCTAAAGCCATTTGAGTCAGTTTGTTTACTTTTGAGCTAACACCAACTAATCTATATAAACCTTCATCATCAAGGCCCCGAGATTCTATTGCTTCAATACATTGATGAACAAATGCAAATCCTATTTCATCTAAATAATCTGCAGATAGAAAAAGAAAATAAATATAATGATTAGATAAAAAAAAGTATCTTTGAATTAATTTTCAACTTTAAAAATTTCATATGAATACATTCAATTTTTTTTAGAATTATGTTAAAATTAATTAGACATAATTCTAAAATAATTTCTCATATCCAGTATTTAGAAACATTATCAGAAGTCTGACAGTTGTGTTGGTTTGTAATGTGATTATAAATAGAGTCTTTATATAGGCAAAAGAGCTTTAAAACTGAAATTGAAAGTTGGCAGGTACAAAAGCATTTGCAACAGATCAGACAGAGATTGGGTGGGATGGGGGGGGGGGGGAGTAGTCCAGTGATTAAGGTATAAGGATTGCACTCGGAGGATCCGAGTTCAATTCTCAGATTGAACTATAAAATTTGGATTAAAGCATAATAGTGAAAGAGGCATTTGAACAAAGATAGACACTCATATAAAACTGTGGGTGATTTCAATGCACGAGTAGTAAGAGGAGATATACCAAAACTCTCAACTTATAATCAATATGCACCACTCATTTCGATGTATTTTTAGATCCTCGTTCAACTCTACTCAGGATAACATGGTCTTTTGCAGAATAAGAGGAGTCACCAGAAGCCAAAGCATATGACGCTCTCTTCAATTTATTTCATAAATAACAAGCATACATAGAAAAATGGAGTTCGTTGATTGTCAGAATGTACAGTCAAACTTTAAAGTGAAGAAATTGAACTTAATGATGAGGTATTTAAACATGGCAAATGAAGATTTATATAATTTTGAACATGAATTTGAATATTTATCCTAAACCACTTGTGTATAATTTGGTCGATTCACAACTTAAAATTTTTATGCCAGGGAACATAGTCTTACAAGTCAAATGTTGCATTCCATCTTGCTTGCAACACAGTGAAAACCTTTAACTACACAAACATCACACCCAAAGTGTGCTATCTGATTGGTCAATACTCAAACTCTTAATCCCATACCAGCATTTTTTTTTTTTTGATGTTCCAGAAAATTCTCAAACTATGTCATGGGCGTTAAACAGCTCCAGACCAGAAATACAGATGACATCAAAAACTAGTTTTCATGAATGCAAAATATAGAAACTGGAAAATTAATTAAATTAATTCTATATCATTTTAATTTTTTCACAATATGCTGAGGGGGGCGCGGTAGCCCATTGGTTAGTGCGCTGGAGTTGCACTCGGTAGGCCCGGGTTCGATTCCAGCCACTGCCAAAACTGCCACCGTGTTCATGCGGAGTACGATCACGTTAAACATGTGGGTCCGAAAGTCCTTCCGAGAGATTGGTGGTAGGGGAAGGAGGGTGCGGTCCCTGTGGATGCCTCCCCCACTGGGTTCCGGTCTAAATTGGGTGGCACTTCCCGACCGTCCAAACAGTTGCCTTACACCTTTCTGGTAGGTCGGACGGTCTGGGTTTCAACAACAACAATATGCTGAGGAATTTTAAATACACACTTTGCTTAAACTTTGGGAGTTTCATTAGAATAAAATGGGCTTTAAAATACTGATGCAACAACTGCACTCTTATGATTCTTTGCTTTATTTTAAACATTTTCCCAATTTACGTTATCTTATCTCTAATAGAAAACTAACAAAAACATTGACTATGATTAGCATCAATTGTAATAATTTTTTTTATAAATATTGTTGTACAGCAACTATGTCATTTGTTATACTGAATGATCAGCTTACAAATATCTGTACTATTAACTATTTGATAATAATTTATATGGATTAAAATACTAAAATAATAGCAATCAGTTTATATATGATATGATTAACAGGTTCTCATATTGCATACACTCAGTAATTCATAACAATAGTGGTACCCCAATATTAGAAGTAGCATATCTAATTACATTTAAATGGAAAGACAATTTATAATAACAATTAAAACAATTTGTGCATTGTAAAATTTAATATTTTAGTGCAATTCCAAAATATAGGTCCATAATTAGTCTCTCTTTGAAATATGTCTTTTGCTTCCGTTCTAGCCCCTCTTCGATATTTACTTTCTCATATGTAGTATTTGAAAAAGTATTGTTTTTACGAAAATTTTCGATTCTGTGATTTTGATGTCAATACATCTTTTAAAACCTCCTGACCAACATTTTGACTATTTTTGGAGTGATGTCCATCTGTCTGTGGTCAATTTCTTGTGTACATGATAGTGGCCACAAATATTAATGGATTTTCTTAAAACTTTATATCTGGCTTTGTAATAAAAAAATCTAGAACTAGGTAGAATTCTTTCAAATGCGAGTGAAAATTTTACATAATCATGCATAAAAAAGTTTATTTATGACTCAATGATCATGAGACTTTATAGTTTCAATCATTGTTGTGAAAAATAGCCACAATACAATTTTTTTGTCTGTGATGTCATTAGTTCCTCTTGGGAGGCAAGTTACCCGAGCCTAGGGGGGGGGGGGGGGGTATATATTGTCATACATGATATCAATTGAAAAGTTTTTTTCAAGCCCTTTAAAGTGACGGGTTACATGTTATAATTGTAAAATTTGAAGAAAAAAAAGCTATTAAAAATGCATTCTGGTATGAGAAAGTTGAGTTGGGCAGCACTCCAGTTAATTTTTTCTGGTTATGATCCTGTTCCTTTGTAGAATTCTCTGACCCTTTCTTTCATAGCATTTTAGAAAATTTACTATTTCTTAACATTCAAAAATATCTGCTAGAACCGTATAGTGTGCTCCACTGCCATTATTTTACTATTGTAAGAATTCCCAAACATCACAACACTTAAGGCCCCGCTAACCGTTCAATCGAACTCAAATCCACGACAATCTGTTCTCTAGATGTCGCTTGTAAAAATGGTATGGTTGCAAGAATTCAACTTTTAGCTCTGTTTTCACAGTCCCTTTTCCTAATTGAGCTGCCTATCATCGAAATGACTTTCCCACCAAAAAGTAAGCCTCTCTTTGTATCCTATTTCGGGACGCACTAAAGCCATAAATTCCCGTACCCTTACCCGAGGTGAGGGAATGTCACGATACAAAGCCTGTGGGCATGGAGCATTGCATTGAATAAACCAATTCAGTTTCAGCCCTCCGAAGAGAAAGAATTTTGAATTGCTCTTGTCTGATGCTATATATCGTACTGATGATTAGATTATTTTATTGGAAAAATTTTCAACGTAAATTTTCAAATAAAGTTTAGTTGAAAGTTGGAGCCAGCAGCAGAATTACTTTAACATTTATGATTAATATCAAATTGGGTTTAAAATTGGGAAAATTGATGTGAAAGACAATGTAAGATTCCTGTTTATTAAATTGTGATTGCAAACATCATTCTATAAGAAAAAAGAAAATTTTCACTTCAAAAATTAACGAAAATCTCGCCAAATGGATAAAAGTGACGCTAAATCAATGAAAATGACTACTATTTGATGAAAATTCATCATGGAAAGAATATAAGTATCTACTATACAGATAAGCTATTTTTTTTTCTGTAAAAGTCGTAAATTTATTGCATTATATAAGGAAAGTCATGTGTTGCCCACATCAGATTTTTTTACTGAATAGTGATTGCATACCTCGTTCTATAAGAAAAAAGAACTCTTCCTCTTCAAAATACTAGAGAAATATTTTACCTCCATTGACTTTAACATCTTTGGCAATTAGTGTTTATTTAAAACAGCAATAATTGCGATAGATATCGAGATTGTCAATGTTGGTGTATTTCAAAAACTGTAGGGTATTAATTCACAGTTTAAGCCACTGGGGGGGGGGGGAGTCTACCAGACTCGCTGATCTACATTGACAGTGCAAAGTTCTACCATATGCAATGCTCAAATCTCATCCTGAATTAGTTCAGAGTCGCTGGCAGAAACTCATGACAGAGACACCGAACTGCTATCAAGTGGCCAGTTTTAGAAACTTATTAATCCAAACAAAGTGACTTATTCATACCCACGTGCAATATCTTCATCAAAATGCAATTGGCATTTAATTAATATTCCGTGAAATAAAATATTATTGGTGAATTCTACGGGATTTAATTACAACGCTATTATAAAAAGTATCTTCCCTCGTAAATGACATAAACTAAGTCCATCAGAAAGATTTTAAGAGATTTGTTTAATAATATTGCATACGGAAAGTGAAGCTATTGGATGATATTTACTACTTTTTATTTTTATGCAATTTGCTTATAAATATATCTGAAAAGCGTACACTATCTCAAGAACGGTTTATTCTTGAATTCTAAAGTTTATGTCATTCGCTTTCTATTAATAACGTATGGAATGATTAATTATTCAAGGTCCTAATATTTTAAATATAGTTTTTCAAAAAGTCATTCAAATATCGTCCATATCTCGAGAACTGTTCCTGCTAGCGTTCTAACTTTGCATCATTCGATTTCTAATGAAAGATTACATAAGAAATGATTATGTGTTTGTAATTATTGAAGGTCCTGGGTTTTTTTTAATTCATACAAAAATCCGGGGGGAGGGGGCGGTCTTCCTAACCGCAATGAAAATTAATGGGGCTCAACTAATCACCGAGTTTGGTAATCATCCAAAATTATTTCCAAAACGCTTCATTCTTTCATGAGATATCGCGTCCACAGGCTCACGGATACACAAATATACACACACATTACATCAAAAACATTCGATTCGAGTTCGGGGATGCTTGAAACGTGCTCTTCCATCGGAAACTCGCATTCGAATTTTAAACCATGTCACAGTACTTTCCCTATGCATTATACACTATGTATGTAGGGAAAGTAAACGTGATTCCAACGAAGTAAATGGGAAAACAATGTTTTATCAATGATTATAAGAACATATCAATAATTTATTCAATCTTACAAGATATTTTTGTCACTATAATAATCCAATAATATTCGAAACTTCAGTTTGACAATCAAAACTTCAAAAAACGTAATGTTATTTTCTAAGTAGCAGATAATAGCTGCTAATATTTAGGAATCATATGTAACTAAAAATAAACAAGAAAGATCAATCATCCATAAAGCATTGATTATGAAACACTTTCCAATTTCAATGCAATTTTATATAAACATCTCTAAAATGCGGTACATTACTCAGTAATATTTTTAAAATTATCACAATACTACATTAATTTATGATGTTTGAAAACTTGAAACTTCATCGAAAAAAATGAACTTCATTCAAATGAGGCATTGAAATATAAATTGCCTGGTTTAAACATCTCTAAAATGTGATACATTCCTCGGTAATATTTTAAAATTTATTATAATAATTTATTATATTTGAAAACTTTATCGAAAACAAATGAACTTTATTCAAATGACGTCATCGAAATATAAATCGCCTCTATATAAAAGCAACATTTCATTCGTAAACATTTTCTAATTCTTTTCATTCATCCCAATACTATAATAATTTATTTTATTTAAAAACTTAAAGCCATGGAGGTACAAGTAATTTAACTCTATGCTTTAAACTTCTTCAAAAAAATTGTCTTCTTCTCTGTGTAAAATCAATGAATGTTTCATTCATGTCAGCTATATTGCAGACTCCATGAACTAAATAATACACACACACACAAAAAAAAAAAATGTTGGTTTTATGATGAATGCAACACTAAATATTAATTTAAATTATCTTTAAACATATATGGTAACAGCGAAAAATGGAAGCCATATTTATTTTGCAATGATTTATGTGATCTCTTCATATATCATGGGTGTAATTATTATTTCAAATGTTATTTAAAAAAATACCCATATATTTTGCTGAAATTTTTTCCCACATTTTATGCGATAATTTGAATAGTCTCTAAAATTTTCGAAGCAATTTGTGAATTTTAACTTTGCTTAAAAATGTTTGAAAAATAAAGTCTCATAAGGTTCAATGTATTTCATTTTTTCAACTCGGTATCCTAAACTAATTGGGCGATATTAGTTTTCATTCCCAGACATTCCATACATAGACCATCTCAACAACTAAATATAAAAAAACTAATAAAATTTCATTTCGATAAAGTCATTTTTATGGCAATTATCGTGCGAACGGACAGACAGACAGAATGACAAATGTTATAAAAGTGCTACAATTGAATGCGTTGTTTGCAAATGCATCAGCACACTATTATATTTTAACCAATATATATATATATATATATATATATATAACTGTTGAAACACTCTGAAACACTTTGAACACTTTGTTACACTTTTGAAGTGAAAAATTTTCTTCTGTATGGTCGCGTCCTTCGAGTTTTTCTGTCTTGTATCGAGAAATCTATAGCATACAAAACTATGAAATTTGGTACATTTGTAGAGAAATGGTATGGGAACACATTGAAATAGACCATTTTTAATTAAACTTTAGTTTGGCTTGAAACAGATCGCAAAGAGAGCTCAGCAAACGCCAATGAGTAAGAGTTGCAGCCTCCGGACTCGTGTAAAGCCCCTAGTGTATTTAAAAAATCAGAGTGGGAGATTGTCTGGTATGGAATTCTTTCTTTTTTTCCCTGCAGCCTTCTTCTTTTGGGCATCGATGATGTATTGGGGATTTCTTATATCCATTGATCTGGGGTGTCTTGGATTGACTAATTCAGGCAAAATACAGTCTATGTAAAACTTTACAAGATGAGGCTGCATATTTTCTTTCCAAAAATCATCATCTCTTATGACCTTATGAGTGACAATTCCTAATGGGGACCAAATAGCAAAAAGGCAGAACTTTTTTTTTGTTATTCTTAACTGCTTCTAAATTTGATAGTACGCGACCTCTTATCCTGTTGGCCCATAACCTGTTGGGTTTTGATGCTGAAGAAGAAACGATAGAAGACGATATGCTCATTCATATAACCTGTCAGGATGCACAGGATAAACCTTCTGGCTATAAAAATTGATATGAGGTACGAATTCTAGTTGAACAACTTCGCTGAAAATTAAGCAGAGGTTGCAGTGATAACAACGTCAAATGGTAGTTGTAAAAATACAACTAACTGTAAAGGTGTTGAAAAGAACAGTTCCAATTTGGTTCAAATCACTTTTATTTAGAAGCGAATCCATTACATTTGCGTACAATATATTTATGGCAATGTAAAACAAATCAAAGCATACTATATACAAAAGACATGAGCTCTCAAGCTCATTCGTAAGGTTTCAGAAAAAGTTCCACACTTAGACACATTCCTGGTTTAAGCAATCTTTACACGAGTAAGTAGAATAAAACTTTTCAAAAACTTACGTAACAATGTGCATTTCCCAATGCCACCTATAGCTGGTCACACACTACGGCAAAAACTTTAAACTTCACGGATTAACACTGCATAAAGTCCACAACACGGAACAACATGGTCACCTTAACTGAGAACCCTTAAATCCTTAAGATTCACTAAAACATCCGCGTCAACCGATAAACATTATCATAACATTCGACTACATCGAATAAGACTCTATGTAGATCCGTCTGAGATCAGCGATTTCGATCCAATCCAAGATATGTCCGCTGCATCGATCCCTGAACCAATCGATCTGCTTAAACCAAAAATGTATCCAGTTTTTATATCCGACGATGGGTGTGTTCCGGAACACAACCGTTGCCGGCAACGCTCTCTGGATATGCAAAACAGGATGCGTGAGTGGCGAGAAGGTGATTTGCATGATAAGCCCAGTTTTGTCCACATCCCGATTCGTTCACGAGAACGGAAAAATCATTTAGAATAATGACGTCACGTTCTTGCGAAACGAGAATCGCGATGTAAACAAAACCAAGTTTCCAACAATCGGCCCCCTCATGCAAAAACACCAACTCTCGGCGCCCATGCTCTCATCCAAAAAAGGTTACTCTAAAGATCAAGACCAAAAAAATGTCAAGGTCCTTAGTATCCTAAAAACATAATGTATGCATACACAAAATTTAATACATTAAAAAAATTTATAATACTTATAACATTCTAGAAAGTGAACAGCCTTTTTCTATATCTCAAAATGGCAACAATCAAATAAGTACACTTCTCTATTATGCAGATCATAAGCATTCTTTAAATTACATGTTTAAGGATAACATAGTAAAAGAAACTGAGTATAACCATAATATTGCCCTTCTTAAGTACTAGCTCATACTAAAGAAAACTATATTTCTTTACTATTTTGAAAATATATAGAAACATTTAAAAATCTAAAGATATCAAAATTTAAGCTCTAGAAAAATTTAGGTATAATTATTAAATTTAATATTTGAGATTAAAAAATTTATTATACATATCACAATTCAAGTTGTAGAAAATTTAGTGTATAACTATTAAATTTAACATTTAAGATCAAAAATTTAAGTCCAAACATCAAATTCAAGTTGTAGAAAATTTATTGTATAACTATTAAATTTAACATTTAAGATTAAAAAATTTAAGTTTTATTATCTTAGCCCATGACTAGTATACACTATAAATACCAAATACAATGGCAATGATAATAAAAGAAGATACAGAAGGTAAACATACATATGAGATAAGCACAGATTAAAAATTTTATGATTCTTGTGAATTATATCAATGATGTACATTCTTGAGATCAGACACACATTTTATTCACATAAGCAAAAATGCATTATGCGTGTAGTAAAAATGGATATATATTTTTCAAGTGTAATGTGAGAAAAGTAACAGTTCATTGTCACATAACAATATATACTCAAGATACATTTCATTTGTATCAATGAGAGAGAAGTAAATCATAAGATACCCTAACCATTTATACTTTGGAAAA
Organism: Amaurobius ferox; assembly: GCA_951213105.1. NCBI lineage: Eukaryota > Metazoa > Arthropoda > Arachnida > Araneae > Amaurobiidae > Amaurobius > Amaurobius ferox. The sequence goes on from OX578151.1 coordinate 39,864,566, forward strand.
TGTGTAAAAATTTTAAAGAAAAATTTCTATTTAAACAGTTAAATTTACATTTTAAAGATATCATTACTAAATTTTAAAACCCTATCCCCTTAAATTCCACACCCAAAAGTCTTTTGACTTTTCCTAATTCTTTGATATCAAATTTTTTACTCAAAAGTGAAACAGTATGGTCTATATCCTTTTGTTGTTTAGCAAATAAAATTATGTTGTCTACGTAAACCAGCATTAATACTTTATTCTGGTATATATAAGCACAGTTGCACCATTTAAATTTTAAAAAGTTTAATTTTTTCAAAGTGGTTTCAAGCTCTGTATACCACTCCCTTCCGCTTTGATGAAGGCCATATATTGCTTTCTTAAGCAAACATACATATTGAGGCTGGTTAGGATCGACATATCCATGTGGTTGTTTCATAAAAATTTTATCATTAAGTTTTGCATAAAGATATGTGGACTTAATGTCCAGTTGAAAATGTTTCCATTTAAGCATGCAAACGAATATGGAGAAGAAGGCTCTGATCAAACTAAAATTAATCACAGGGCTAAACACTTCATCATATGAGTCCCCTTTTATCTGGTTATATCCTTGAGCTACTAGGCGAGCTTTGAATCTTTTGATATTTCCCCTTTCATCCTTCTTAATGGTATAAACTCATCTACTACCGATTATTTTTTGTTGTGAGATGGGTGCAGGCACTAAGTCCCAGACACCCCTCTTCTGCATTGTAGCTATTTCATCATTCATGGCCTCTTGCCATTTATCGGACTGGGGAGATTCAATTGCCGATCTATAGCTTTTGGGTATCAAGATCTCAACATTGCTTGCTTCCGGTTTTCTTTTGATATCACCTACCCCTTTTTTCTCTCTAAAATTAAACATATGCTGATCATAATGAATATTGGATTTCGCACAAAATTTTCTGATATCATTATGAGATCTCAGCCTTTTATTGTCACCTTTTACCGAGTAGTAAATGTCCGTCCTACTCCCATCAGGCCTAGGTACTGCTTTCCGTACCCAGTTAATATCTGAGCAGGGTGTCAGATCAGAATCAGCAGGAGAGTCCTCATCCCCACTAGACTTGCTAGTGTCATGGCACTCACCTGCTTCTTCCCCTGACACTCCTCCCAAGCATTCTGATTCCGAGTCAATCGACTGAGTAACTTTCGATTTCCTCAAGGTGATCACTTTAGGGTAATTAGGGCCCAGGACGCCTTCTGCTGCCTCTTCCTCCTCAAATCTTACATTACTAGTTTCTTCAACTTTCCTTTTGTTTGCTATATATATCCTATAGCCTTTGGTGCTCTCGGCATAACCGACCATGATTCCTACTTGGGCTCTCATGTCCAACTTGTTCCTAAGCATAGGCGCCGACTACGGGGAGGCAGAGGGGCACGAGCCCCCGCTGAATTTTTTCAGAGGGGGTTTTGCCCCCTCTGGGAAATTTCAAGATTTCTTTCTAACTTCATATTTTACTAAATACCAAAAAATGAAATTTTTTAAACATAAAAATATTTGAATGAAAATCATATCAACGTAAATGTCATATTTCAGCTCAATCTTGTTCACATCTTCTTTACCATAGCTCCCTAAACACAAACGAAGCTCATCTTTACTCCCAGGAAACATGTTTGCGCTAATGATAAAAACACCTGGTTACCAGAACTTTTTCGACTGACCACCTAATTCAAAGAGAAATGGAATATTTACAGCCGTGTTATTGGCATTTCCAAAAAATAGCTGTTTCCCTCCAGTAATAACTATAAATGTTTACCACGAAGTAGAGATGACTTATTTTGTCTACCTAAAGATATCTTATCTGTAATTACTCCTGGATTCTATATACCAGTGCTGTCTTTACAGGTGGCATCCATTCCGTTCGAAGCTGCAAACCCCGCGTGTGGTATCCATTCCGCTTGAAGTTGCAAACACCGCGGGTATCTTTATTCCTGGTGAGCACCGGACGTTTGGCACAGTACCGTACTCAGGCAAGGACCAGAGGGAACTAAGCACCCCCCCCACACACACACACACAAGGTATACTCAGCCCACACCCCCTGATAAAAATATGAAAGTTTCAGTTATGATAAGAAATGTCAACCAACATGTCATCCAAATTTTGCATAAAAAAATTATTTATGAGATTTTTTTTATAAATTGCTTTGTTTTAAAGATTTCTTAATTTAGCTAAATGTGTGATTATAGTGATGATCAATTTATTTATATATTTAATTTAAAAATATTTAAATATAGACAATAATATTTGGTTACTTTTGTATTATTGCTGGGTTCATTGTTTTAATTTATTGTGTCAAAATCAACTGATAGATAGTTAAGAGTTGATATTAAGCGTTAACGTGTATTAACTTTCAGATTTTTTTTTGATTAATTAACAGCTTTGCTACTAGTTAATTCTTATATTAAAATCCATTGTAATTATTATATATTATAATATTGATGCATAGTAACTATATGGATTTTCCTAATCAACTCCTAGCTTACAAATATAAATAGGCCTAAAAAGATTCAAAATATTTATCGTACAATAAATAAAACTGCTGATATCTTTCTTTCGACCCAGCCCGCGCGACCTAACCAAAGGTGTTGAAGACCCAGACCGTCCGACTCGTCCGAGGACTTGAGCAACTATTTGGACGGACGGCTACCCGAAGGTGTAAGATATCTGTTTAGACGGCCGAGACAATGCCATCTAATTTAGAGTGGAACCCAGTGGGGGCGACATCCACAGGGACCGACTCTCTTTCCTTTGCTTCCAACCGCTCGGAAGGACTTTCAAAATCACAAATTTAATGTGCTCGTACACGGGAACAGTTTAGGCAAAGCCGGATATCGAACTCGGGTCCTCCGAGTACAATCCCCGTGACTTAACCACTCGGTTATCTCACTCCAAAACTGCTGCTTGTAAGACAATAACTTACAAAACTTCCTCGAGGAAAGCATATATATATATATGTCAGTTAGGTGACTACAGTTTCTTTGATGGCATTATAATTCCCCCTTTTCAGGCCAAAATAACAGTATGCGCTCTCAATAACCACTACTGCCGTTCGTCGGACAGTTCATTCTTGGCGGTTCTTAAGGGTGCATACTGCTCTTTTGGCTTGAAGAAGGAGTTTAAAATGACCTCGAACCAATTGTAGTAAGTTGTTATATCTTTATCGACTTTGTGAATCTTTTATATAACTTTATTGGATTGTGCCCCCCCTGAGATTTTGAAAACTCGGCGCCTATGTTCCTAAGTTGTTTGGCTGTGCCAACATAGGCTTTGCACCCAAAAACTTTGAGGTGAGCAACGGCTGGCTTTCTACCATGATATAACTCGTGTGGAGTTTTGGTTTTAAACTTGTGACATATCCTGTATTTTGTATGTGCAAAACATAAAATCGCCTCTGTCCACATCCTGTCACCAACCTGACTTTGATCAAGCATAGCTTTTACACAATCTAGTGCAGTTAGATTAAATCTCTCAGAAACCCCGTTCTGTTTGGGCGTATATACATTTGACCTTTCTGATTTAATCCCCAATTTATTTAAGTATGCCTTGAATTGGTTGTGACAGAACTCCATACCATTGTCCATACGGATACACAAAATCTTTATGCCTAGCTGCCTCTCTTCCTTAACTTGGAATTCCTTAAATATTTTAAACACCTCTGATTTTTGTTTCATGATATACACAAACACCTTCCGGCTGAAGTCCTCAGTTATTGTCAAAAAGTATCTGTTTCCTCCCATTGAAGCTGTAGGTAAGGGACTACACACATCCATATGGAGTAATTGTAAAGGTTTAGTGGACCTTATCCTACCAATTGGCTTAAAAGAAATTCTCTTAGACTTTGCTAATTTACAATGTAAACAATTAATTTTTGCATATTTTAGTTTAGGGAGTCCATTAGCCACGGAAACTTTACTTGTCTGATATAAATAATCAGTGTTAATGTGGCAATATCTCCTATGCCAGAGTTCAGTTTTATTTAAAACTTCTGAAACCGAACAACTTGGTTTCCCATTAACTTTTCCCTTTGACTTTGACTTCACCTCAGAGTTATCTTTACTTTTATTTACACTAGGCAAAATTTTCATTTTGTTAATACTGTTCCTCTTTAGGGTTTTTTTTACCTTTCTTGGATTTTTTATCCCTATCTTGATCCTTTCTTTTAGTTTTACGGTCTTCGATATTGTTATTTACAGTCTGAGTTTCATATTGAGGTTTTAAAAAATACAAGCCTTCTTTTCTTTTAGCATAGAAGTATTTTTCTCCCTTTGGAGTGTTAAACCACAATACTCCATTAGCCCCTTTAAATGTAACCCCCTGTTCCTCAAGAACAGATGCAGCTAATAAGTTTCGCCTTAACTTAGGTGAAAACATAACATCAGAAAGAACAATATCACTTCTTACGTTCTTAAACTGAACAAACATTTTGACCATACCGATAGCCTCAACTGGGCTCTCAATATCACCCACTGCTAGCGACATAGATGCACCTTTGCTTTCTTTAAATTTTGAGAACAGATTAACGTCATTGCAAAAGTGCCGCGTAGCAGCGGTGTCAATTACCCAGCTGAGTCTATCACTAGGATCCTGCACAGTATTTGCTTCAAATCTAGCAGAAGAATATAATTCTATTATATTAGAGCTAGACTTAAGAGTAGGGCAATTTCTTTTTAAATGACCTGCCTTTTTACAAAAATAACACGGTCCTATGACCTTTTTAACTGGTTTTCCAGTTTTAAATACACTGTTATTTTTACTTTTTACATTTACATTACATTGAGACAAAAATACAGATGAATTCTGACTTACATGATTTCTGTCACCACGGAGTTGCCGGATACGTCCTTCTTCCTCGGATAGCTTACGTTGGATTTTTTCTAAGGTAAAATCCTTATCCTCCCACCGATAAATCTGCTGGACCATCCCTTGAAAGTCGTCCGAGAGATATCTGATGGCCTGGAATGCCACATAGACACTTTCCACCGTGTGCTTAACGTCCTTCAGCTTGGTGACCGCTTTCTTTAAACGCATGCAGAAGATATCCACTGGTTCATCTGGCTCCGGACGCAGACTAAAGAACTCATCCAATAAGCGCACTAAATTAGCACGAGTCGGCGCTTCGAAATGTGTCTTTAACTTGTCCCACGCATTTGCCAGATCGTCGTTAATGTCTATTAACTCTTGGTAATCAGATGAAACATTCTGGAACATTATAGCTAACGCATGGTTCCTTCTGTGCATGTACTCTTCATAGTCACGCTGTGACGTCTTATCATCCACCGGTAACGCTGTTCGGTCTAAAAATCCGAAACAGCCCTCTCCTTTCAGAGCAAATGAAATTTCATTTCTCCATGTGACGTAATTGTCTCTTGTCAATGCACTAATTTTATTTGCCTTCATGGCAAGGTGGTCTTTTGGAACTGAACTGAACAGTTTTTGTTTATGCTTTCATCGACATGCAAATGGCGCTGTCCGCGGCCCCCGTCGACAGGATTCTCTGCTTCTTTATGGAACACTAACACTTCTAAATTAGATTTTGAACGTTGTTATGGGGGAGCTAGAGCCCATAACCTGTTGGCCCATAACCTGTTGGGTTTTGATGCTGAAGAAGAAACGATAGAAGACGATATGCTCATTCATATAACCTGTCAGGATGCACAGGATAAGCCTTCTGGCTATAAAAATTGATATGAGGTACGAATTCTAGTTGAACAACTTCGCTGGAAATTAAGCAGAGGTTGCAGTGATAACGTCAAATGGTAGTTGTAAAAATACAACTAACTGTAGAGGTGTTGAAAAGAACAGTTCCAATTTGGTTCAAATCACTTTTATTTAGAAGCGAATCCATTACATTTGCGTACAATATATTTATGGCAATGTAAAACAAATCAAAGCATACTATATACAAAAGACATGAGCTCTCAAGCTCATTCGTAAGGTTTCAGAAAAAGTTCCACACTTAGACACATTCCTGGTTTAAGCAATCTTTACACGAGTAAGTAGAATAAAACTTTTCAAAAACTTACGTAACAATGTGCATTTCCCAATGCCACCTATAGCTGGTCACACACTACGGCAAAAACTTTAAACTTCACGGATTAACACTGCATAAAGTCCACAACACGGAACAACATGGTCACCTTAACTGAGATCCCTTAAATCCTTAAGATTCACTAAAACATCCGCGTCAACCGATAAACATTATCATAACATTCAACTACATCGAATAAGACTCTATGTAGATCCGTCTGAGATCAGCGATCTCGATCCAATTCAAAATATGTTGGCTGCATCGATCTCTGAACCGATCGATCTGCTTAAACCAAAAATGTGCCCAACTTTTATATCCGACGATGGGTGCGTTGCGGAACACAACCGTGGCCGGCAACGCCCTATGGATATGCAAAACAGGATGCGTGAGCGGCGAGAAGGTGATTTGCATGATAAGCCCAGTTTTGTCCACATTGCGATTCATTCACGAGAACAGAAAAATCATTTAGAATAATGACGTCATACCCCCGCGAAACGAGAATCGCGATGTAAACAAAACCAAGTTTCCAACATATCCGGCCTTCCAATATCCGGACTCTCCCAAAACCAGAATACGGCTAAATAATGCCAAATTTTGCGTCAACAAGCGATTATTTGCTAAATATTGCACCAAATAGCGATTTTTTGTTTAAAATCCCGCCAAATGCTTTTTTGCTTTAATTAGCAATATCAATAAAAAAATGCATTGAAACCTACTATTTTAGAGGGTTTGAAATAGAATGCGCAAACCGCGAACGAAATTCAAAATTCCCACGCAGAAAAAAATGCCGCGCGCACTCGCTGCCGCTGATTCTTCTTAAATTTCGAAAACGAACACGAGGAATTCTCACGATAGCGAATGAAAATATTCTGTGGATCATACAGGAGTTAGTTACGGACAAGTCGCGGCAAGGTGCTTTTTTAATGGCGTTTCATTTTTTTCTGGCTGTATAGGGCAGAGCCAACACCCTCTATATTGCTGAATATAGAGGGTGTTGGCAGAGCACACTAGGCATAAAGGTTTCGATTTTTCCGAATTCGCTACATTTTCTTTTCTGCTCTTTGTTCCGGGACCTTGATTTTCGGTAAAAGTATTCCAACTTTTTCGCTAAAAATATCCCGATATCACTAAAGAAATCCTATGCTCTTCAAACGCGATGTGCCGCGTAGAATTCACACTATTTTGCACAATTTAATAAACATTTATTGGAAAAGATGGAAAAAAAAAAAGAGGGTCATCAGCGCATTTACGAGATGATAGAAAGTACGTTTAAGTAAGGAATTCCCGAAATTAATGAGAATTAACTTTTGCCGAAATGCAGAGAAAAGTATAGCAGCTATAAAATGTCATTCAGGGCCTTCTAATTGATCTCTTTAAATACTTAACCTAAGCAATAAACTTGTCATTTTCTCGGGAAAATCCATTTTTTTTTTCATCTTCGTGGAAATATACACATCTTCAATATTTTAAAAAACGTTGATGGAATTCCAAGATCAAAATCATTTTCAATTAAATCCTCTTATTTGGGTGAAAATGGCTATTTTGGACTGAAAACTGACCCTAGCAAAAAGTTCCATTGCAGTATATTTATGGGGTTTTAACATGTTACATTTATTAATTAGTAATTTATAGAAGACAGTTTAGAAATATCGTGAAAATTTTTTTATTTAAACACGATCGCCGGTATATTTCGTTTTATTTTTAAATATTTTCCATTTTATCAATCTGCTTCCATCCACTAATATTTTTATATTTTTTGTGCTTTTTATGCTGGGATATTATCTTTTAAATATATTGTTGGTGAAAATGAGATATATATTTAGGATAATGAAATTAAAATTTTTTTATTTATTCAGGCATTTAGAATTATAAAGGCTTATTAGAAACACATTTGAAGAGCATAAATTAGAATTTGATATATTTGCACCCATAGTTGAATATCTCATTTCAATTAAAAATGAACATCCTTCTCATCTTAATTTTATTAAAAGTACTTTAAAATATTTTGAAACATATGAACAAAGGTGCTTCTGCCAAAATATTAGATGAATATGGTGAGAGCCCACTTTAGTTGAAATGTTAAAAAAAAAAAAAAAGACTTCTAATAACTACCCTGAATAATCAACTTTTTTCAAACATTTTTTTCTTTCAAAATTTTTCTTAATCACTAAATTTGATACTATAATTACATGTAATTTGCATTTTAGTTAACCCATATAGATTGTAAAAAAGCTTTTTTTAATACATTTATGTTTTTAAAATGAATTATAATTTTCTATAACGACATTTGAGACCACACACATTCCAGTAAGTTTTAGAAAAAGTGTTCCGAATTACGGAAAAACCCCTTATCCAGAATGCCTGAAGTCCCAAGCATTCCGGATAATAGATCCTGTACTGTAATATTTATGCTTTTTGTTGAAACTAATACATTCTATAAACTAATTATGTAATGCTTTCAACAAGAAGTACTGCAATATTGATAGAAAAAAAGGAAAGGGAAAGACAAATATTTCTCTCAAAAATGAAAACAGTTTTGCATCGGCAGCAGAAGCGCATGAATGGAAATAAGCTATAATCCTGTCCAAAACTAGTTTGGAATCTTTTACCAATTCTAAGAAAAACTGTATTGTCACAGCCCCTCTGGAACCACAAAAGCAAAGAGCTGTTGCTCCCCGAAGTGGGGAACTATAGAGGGTTGTGCCTTTCTTGATAAATAGCTGTCAAACAATCACTTTCTCCCCCTAGTTGTTGACTGCATATAAAGATCTATTGTTGACCGACAGAGGTTGTACGACCCACAAGCACGCGACTTACAGGGTTGCCGTAAACTTAACTTCATTCCGTTTCACATATTTGTACTTAAAATAGTTTATGGATTATTATAAATCGATCTTATAATGATAAAATTTTAATATTTGCTGATATCAATAAAAAAATGTATTACTATTTTATTTAATTACGCAAAATATCCAAATTTTCTTTCAAATTTGTTACAGAAGCCCTTAATGGAAACTTCCGTTGGGATGTTAACTTTTAAATTCGTTTTTGAAACACTTTAAATTTAAATATTTAAAAAAATCGTACTTAGATTAAATATATGTGTTTATCCTTTAATATCGCGAAGACAGTTAACATTTACGGGCAAAATTCACGGAGGAATCTCCTAAACAAATTTTCCCATTGGTTAACATGGAAGCAGCTCATAAGGGCTAGTGAGGTATGAGTCCTCTTAAATATGTCCTGTGGTGCTTATATTTTGTCAAACCAAAAATGAATCAATTTATACATTCTCGCTTCTTCTGTTAAAGGGTTTTAAATCCATAAAAAGCAATGCATTTCTGTTTTTATAACATATCTACATTTGAATTTATAAAATATAATGCTCTTATTTTATAGTGAGAAATAATAATAAGGTGTTTTAGGAATCCCACTACCATTTATTTCTGAATTTTCACAGTTGATAATTAATATTGATACAATATTAGCTTATAACCATGAAGGCTAAAAGGAAGGAGGGGAAATGAAATAGGCTACTCCGGAGAAAAGTGACAATTGATTTTTAGGAAGGAAGGTTCCAGTTTAGTGGCGCTACTGTTAGCACAGTTATGGTTGTTCCATTCAAATAGCATTAGGTTGATTAGAAGTTTATTTGATTTTTATTTATTCTGTTATTATCAGTACTGTTCTTTTCTCAGAAAATGGTTTCTAGTACATGTTTTGTTCCTGGTTGTAAATCGGGGTATGTCAGTGACAGAAAACAAAGTAAAATTGAAGTTAAAAGGAATCCCACAAACACACAGGCAGATTTTCAATTGTACTTATATAGATAACAACTTACAATTTTTTGTTTCTCGTAACATTTCCCTCTATTTGCTTGTGATTAATACATTCTTAAAAACAGTGCATAGACTGAAATATAGATTGCATTTTAAAATTAATATCCTATTAATTGCAGAGTGCTACCTTTTATAAATACATTTTAAACTGAGTTATTGAAATTCAAGGTTTCTGATAATATATAATAATTCTGATAATATATGTTACAGGTTTGGATAAAATTATTGGACACAAATGAGTTCAAATATTAAAAAATTTGCATTATTTCAAGGTAAAGGTAATTTTGCAGTGTTTCAAGTTGAAGGTAAACATTTTAACAGTGGTATATTTGAAACATCCTCAAAAACACAAACTTAAAAGTAAACTTTCTAAAACATTGTTAAGAACATAAAATAAATTTTAAATATGTAATTATTACAATTTGTTTTATGTGCTTAACAATATGCATATTCTGATTATTTTTGTGACAAAAGTGAATTAGAACTTCACTGCAGGAAAATATCAATCAAGAAAATAAAATCTAAAAATATATTATAAATAATGTTACATTTTCATACGTTCATATCCAAAAATTTATACATCCGTATTTTAAAATTAATGAACAAGTGCTATAATTCTATTAAAATTCTCATAGATGAAAAAGAAAATTAGCATGTCTTGCATTTTTTTAATTTACTTTCAATACAAATGAAACACGTTAATATTGAATTAGATGTTATTTTCAAACTAAAACATTTATATTAAAACTGAGTATGACAATTGGAAAAAAAAAGCAGTGAAAAATTAGAGTTTTTAGTTTACGCAATGTGCATTAGAGGGTGGTACTGTTAGCAGAGTTATGCAGTATATCATTCTGCCCATGAAAAAAATGCCATTCCTTACTATGGTGTGTCCCCTCCTTCTATCTAGTCTTCATGCTTATAACCCATTGTAAACACAATGGTGCAAGATATTGTATGTGCTCATACTGAGCCCAACAGAGAATGCCCTTGTTTTTATAAATTTCTGTAAATCCTTTTAGCTGCGTAACAGTTTCTTTACAACAATGGTGATATGAATAACCATTGTTGTAAGATAGTTAAAAATCTGATGTGGGCAGAACATGACTTTCCCTGCAGACTTATATCCACGTTCTCTTTATTTTAATTAAATTTACTTCACTTTTAATTCAATTTTCGTTCTCATTTGGTAACTGGACTTATTTTCAAAGGTGGCATAGGGAAAATACGAAAAACTAAAATGTCTCAAGAACGGCTAGTCCTAGTGTAATGGGGTTGGTCTTATCCTTTTCTTCGTTAAAAATTACGTATAAAACAAGCTTTTAATGGATATATTTGAGCATACGTAGTTTTTTATTTTAGATTTTGACGATTTTTGCAAAAAAAAAAACAGATTATTTTTTTCCGAATCGTACCAAAATCTAATGAGAACCAGGGTGACCCACAAGCGACTTATCTAACGAATTTTGTGAAATTCGGTCCATTAGTTTTTCAGCTAGAGTGGATACAGGCAATTTTTAATGGCCATTTCGCAAAAAAAGGCGCGTTCTTTCATCCTGAATTGTACTAAAAACTAATCAGCACCAGAGTCACACCCAAGTGACTTGGATACATACGTGGATACATACATTGTGACGGGGATACATACATTGCACACACACACAGACGTCACGCAAAAAATAGTTTTTTCGCATTCTAGAGGTTTCAAAACGTGTAGATCCGTCGAAAACTCGAGTTGCGATTTTCGACATGATTCCAATACTTTCTCTATACATTCCCATGTATTGCAGGGAAAGTAAAAAGAGTCCAATATTCAACTTCACATATAAATATATATTAAACAGAAAATTTTAATAATAATAGTGAATCTGAATATTGGACTCTTATTGGATATTTTTGTCAAACCAACTTGGGGATAGTACATACCATAGGAAAAACTTACTGTCACTAAAATACTCATGACCCTTTTGGGGTAAAATCTGACTGCCTACCACATTTTAGCTTCCTATGTATTATGGTATTTGAGATATATTTGGTTGGACATAGGAACCCAACTCATGTGGTTGGGTGGGGGTGGGTGGGGGTGTGGGGTAGTACACTCCCTCTGAAAAACTTCTGGTCACTAAGATACTTCTGCAACTTTTTGGGGTAAAAAACTGACTGCCTACCAAATTTCAGTTTCCTAGGCCTTATAGTTTTTGAGATATTTTTGCATGAACAAAGAATCTCTAGCTTTACTCTAGCTAAAGAATTACTAGCTTTACCTGCACCAGCAACTGCATTCTAATGTCTTTTAATGCACAGTATGTGTTGCTAACTTATTGCCAAATATCTGAAGAGTAAGTTTTTCACTTGACTTGCTCATGCATTCATATTCCATGGTACATAATCATTAAATTATGTAAAAAATTCTCTCCACTCTGACTGCCTATAGCCTTTACATTCCTAATATCTCTGGTCACATACAGATCATGCACTAATTATTAATTATTAAACAATATCATTTAATAATTATTATTAAGTATTAAATGATTTCTAATAAAACATAAACAATATACTTATTATTTATATTAAATTAACTTCAGATCAAATAATATTTAATTTAAATAAGGAAAATCTTAAAGCAGTTTCAAGGATACATTGTATTCCCTTCTTAAGTGATATATATATATATATATATATATATACATATATATACGAGGCATGCTTTTTATGTAAGTACCGTTTTGCGATTCCGCCGCCGCAGCGCTACGGTCGGCGTTCCGCGCTGGTTACCTACATCTCCTGTCTACGCACTGACGCCATTACAGTCTGATTCTTCATTGTATACATTGTTTACTGAGTGTTTAAGATGCCTCCGACAATCGTGAGTCCCGCCGATTGTGAAGTACGGGCTGTTATACGATTTCTTAGTGCTAAAGGCGTAAAACCAATCGATATTCATCGTGAGATCTGTGAAGTTTACGGACAAAACATTATGAGTGATGGAATGGTAAGGAAATGGGTGAGAGCATTTAAAGATGGCCGCACAAATGTGCATGATGAAGAACGGAGTGGGCGTCCTTCGGTCTTTAATGAAGATTTGGTGCAGAAAGTGGAAGAAAAGGTGAGAGAAAACAGACGCTTTACAATTTCATCAATGTGCGACTGGTTTCCTCAATATTCTCGTAGTGTTTTGTATCGCATTGTGACCGAGAACTTGAATTACCGGAAATTGTGTTCACGTTGGGTTCCAAAAATGTTGACGGATTTGCACAAAACCCAACGTTTAGGCAGTGCATTGACTTTCCTTGAGCGGTACCACAATGAAGGTGAAGATTTTTTAGACCAAATTGTTACTGGTGACGAAACATGGGTGGCCTACGTCACACCAGAATCAAAACAACAATCCATGGAATGGCGACATTCATCATCACCCAAAAGAGTGAAGTTTAAGCAAACAATTTCTGCCCGGAAAATCATGTGCACAGTTTTTTGGAACAAAAAAGGAGTATTGCTAGTGGAGTTTCTGCCTCGTAATGAGACAATCAATGCAGCGTCTTATTGTGAGACATTGAACAATCTGCGTCGTGCAATCCAGAACAAAAGACGTGGCAAGTTGAGTAAGGGTATGGTTTTGCTGCATGACAATGCCCGTCCACATGTGGCTAATCGGACCAAAGATCTCATCAAATCTTTTAAATGGGAAACTCTAGATCATCCTCCATACAGCCCTGATCTGGCGCCCAGCGACTACCATTTGTTCCTGCACTTGAAGAAACACCTGGGTGGTCAGCGTCTTCAAGACGATAACAAAGTTAAAACAGTTGTGATACAGTGGTTAACAAGTCAGGTGGCAGAATTTTATGAGGAGGGTATTCAAAAACTGGTGCCACGTTATGACAAGTGCCTCAATATTCACGGAAATTATGTAGAAAAGTAGATTAAGGTACAGGCTTTCATGTAGAAATAAAATTATTGCGATATCTTTGCATGTCTTTTTTTAATTCCAAAACGGTACTTACTTAAAAAACATGCCTCGTATATATATATATATATATATATATATATATATATATATATATATATATATATATATATATATAAACACACACACACACACAAGTTCTTTTTGACTTCAGGTTTGTTGGTCTATTTTGTACTGAAGAAGGGATTCCAATGTATCCTCAAAACAGTTGTATGCTGCTCCGTTTTATTAGTTTGTGCTTAATTATCTTGTTTGACTTTTCCCTTATCCTTTGCATAAAGTGTTTTTACTTATTAATATTATAATTTGTATGCAAAATATGTTAAAGTAATTTAAAATCTTATTTATAAAATGTTCATAGGCCTATTTTGTATGTAACTGTGGAGCTAGACATACACCCTTTACTTCAAAGAATATAACCATTTAGCAGTATTTTTAATCCTTTTACCTTTGTGTTTTAAATAATGTAATTAAGACAAACTTCATTGCCATTCATAAAATTATAACTAGTATGTCTATTTTTCACATTATGTACAAGTGTACCTATGTACCTAAGAGAAATATATATATATATAGATAATAATAAATTCATAAGATTTCAAAAATAACTACTATAAGAGACATTCTATATTTTCCGAAAAGGACACTAGATGGCAGCACTCAACCAGACTTAAGAACATTTGTTCTGTTTACAAATTAGTTGAGTTCAAAATGGCGTTCGAAGCACATAGCTAACTTGTAAGATATGACTAATCCTAGCTATGCTTTGTAAAATATGTGTAATTTTTATGTGTTGTTAAATGTTGCGATGTTTTGTGAAGTCTTAAATGGCGAGTGAGTATTTTCCTAACCTCATTACCAGAAAAAGCCTTATACTATAATAATAATGAAAAAGTACAATGCAACTTACATTCTTCCTGTTTAGGAAGCTTTCCTATCTGAGAATATGCCTGAAAAAGAATGATTAAGCAAGTTAAAATATCAAATGTGTAAGTTATATGTAATATTTATAACAGAAACTAAAAGTAAAAATCAATCGTGGAGTTAGGGGTGCTTAGACTTTAATTTAAAGTAGCTTTAACATCTCCAGTAAGTTTTCAAATGTATACTAGTATTCTATGTTGCAAATGAAATGATTTGGGCTAAAAGGGTTTTAGAAAACCTCAGATTTTAGTATACCAAACTAATAATCTGTGTTACAAATATTAAATATTGTCTAATTCTCATAGAATAATAAAGTATACAATAGAAAATCACAAGGAACCACCAGAAAGGGGCATTCCCCAAAATAGGAAGACACTCCCATTGCAGATAGCAGTATCCATGGACTGGTTTTGCACTTATGCGCTCATCAGCATGTAACCAATAACTGCAATGGCAACAAGAAAACTTGCCATTTGCCGAAATTTGGAGAACTTCCATTGAGCTAAATTGTATATGAATTTTATGCCAGTTACAGGGAAAAACTGAAATTGTCAGTTCCCATAGAAGTTCGCAAATAGCAAGTTTTCTTGTTGCCATTGCAGTTAACAGTTATTATATGTGGTTGATCGCATAGTAAGTGTGATACCGGTCCATGGGTACTCTTATCTGCAATGGGAGTGTCTTCTTTATATAGTGTAGCATGTGACAGAAAACATGTCACATGCCATAATTGTTAGTGTTTTTAAAAATGTTTCAATGTGATTTAACTTTCTATGTACAACTTTGATTATAACATAGTTAGTTATGAATATGTTTAAAATTTCATAATTTTAAAATCAAAGTGTAAGATGTTTAGAATACAAAAATAAATAAATTTAAAGACAATAATTAATTTTATCCATATTAAATTTAAATTGTAACTGTTTGCTCAAATAAATTTTCATTCAATATTAGTTATCTGAAATAAATCAATGGAACTGCATTTTAATTTAGATATAGAATTTATTTAATTTTAATAATTTTATTCAGAATCTAATAAATTAAAATTACAGAAGAAATTGAAAATAAAATATCAGTGTTAAATTTTAAAGTAAACAGTACATACATGCTGGATTTCATATTTTCACCACCAGTTGAGTAATCACACTACAGAAGTAATTAAACTTTTTAGCAATAAATTTAAAAATATAACAAAATGCAACTCTCACTTGACCAATGATTAAAACCAAATGATCATATACTTAAAAATTAAATTTGGAATATATTTCCTCCCTATTAAATTCATAGATCCCATGATGTTACGAAACATGATATCTGCTACATCAATGTTGTATATTTATTTTGCTGCATTTAGGCCAGAACATATTTTGCTGTTGTGTTACTGTAGTTTCAAACAACTTGTTTTTACTGGTACTAGTCCAGAAAGTAAGGATTTAAATTAGTAGGTGAAAGTTGCGAATAGCAAAGTTTTATTTTCATTTGCTAATGTCTTTGAATAATAAATAAGTCTTTAAAAATCATATCTGAATTTATTATGTTTCTGTATCTGGCTCTAATTTATCCATTTGAGTTAGTTCTCCGTACAGTGCAAACTTTTATTACTTAATATGGGATAAAGAGACTTTCATCCATTTGTTGAGAATTTTGTTTTATATGTAATTTAAAAATTTTCTGTTCATTCAAATTTTTGTTTTAATTTTGATCTATTTTCATCTTTTTATTTATTTTGACCTGGTCCAACCTAACCCAATTTGATAAAAGCATGACCTGAACCTGAGCCAGCCCATCTCTAAGATCTAGACCCAGCCTAATTGTCATGTTGGGCTTAAACCCATGAGCCAGGCCCGAGTCCATGCAGACTTTTAACCATTATTCACATATTTAGTTATTCTACATATTTGGTTATTCCTTCAGACCATTATACACGCATTTGGTGAATCATATTTCTAAAAAATGGAATTTGGTGAAGTTTAAAAAATTATAATTTTTACTGTATAATGATTGCTTGTACCTATCTGGGCACTTGACAAATCATATTTCGATTATCCAAATGAACTATATTTTAGCTGTACAGACTTTCCTTACTTGGTCTTCTAGGCATGAACTTTATCTTGAAAAATTATAAATTTATTAACCATACATTCAATGAACATATTTTGAAAAGGTACAAATTTTATTGTGTAGTATTTTAAGATCTTTCAAATCTAATGGGTTTAAATTTCTTTGGAAAGAAAATATCACCTTTTGAGCAGATCAAAGTTTTTGAATCAAATATCCAATAAATTTGAATGGGATACAGGAAACTTACTGGTTCTTTACCATCCATTGCATCTAACCAAAGTCTTCTGTCTTCTTCAGAGATAGCTTGAAAAGTTAATACACCGGGTTTGTCTTCTGAAATTATGTCAAAACAGAATCTTTTATCGATGGAATCTGACATCCGCCTATACAAAAGAGAAATTACAACTATCAAGAACCAAACTGAGAGCTAAATAATTAAAAAAACAACAATATTTGGAATATGGGAGCCGCAAGGTATTAAATTCTTTATTAATAATTTGATAGTCAATGATGGCAAAGTCAATTATTAATTATAATAAAAATATTGATATTTATGATTTATCTTTTTAATTAATCTAATTAGTTTTTGTTTAAATTTTGAATGATTTGTGAAGAATCACTAAACCACTGTTAGAATTAGATAATGAGATATTTTTAAATGTCTCTTTCATATTGTCAGTTTCAGGAAAGGAAGACATTAGTGTTAATTCCACTAACACACTTTTTTATGCTATTTTCATTATGAAGAATATATGGTTTCTTTTTACTTTCATTACAGGAGTAAAAGATGCTTTTACTTTTTTAATAATCTCCTAATGCATGTAAATGTTTAACAATTTGCTTCCCCGAGTTATTGGAAGATATAAATTTAAAAAGATGTAAAGATTTATTGCTATTTCTTTCTAACAATACTGGTCAAAAGATATTTTCATCAAGCAAACTAATGAGTAAATTCTAGAAAGTTTGAGTTGCTGATTCCAAATCTTTTGTTTTTATTTTCTAGCAAGTATAGAATTTCAGATGAAGCAGGGCAAAGACAGGGGGATAGGGACTATTTTCAAACAATTATGTGAATTATTTTTATTTTATTCAGAAAACCTTGGTGAAGTAAGCGAGAAGCAAGGTGGGTGCTTCTATCAGAATAGGGGTAAGCAATGTGAATGTGTAGATAGGACAAAAAATCACCAACTTGGCAGTATCAGGGTTTGATCCTGAAGCCAAAATGTGGTAGGCCGGCATCACAGCTGTGAACTAAAGCCATTTCCACCTCAAGGTATTTAATGCTACCTTATAAGTGTTTGCTACAGTACTCCCCCCTTCCCAGAGTTATCAATTACAGAACAAAATTGTTGGGTTGCAGATGAGGTATGCAAGCTATAAGTTGAAGGGAAGGAATGGTTATGAAACAGTAATAAATTGTGCTTGTAGTGAATTGTGTTGCCAACCATGTAACAGATGAAGAAAGTATGACAAAGTTTGAATCCTTTGTTCAACTGCCTCTTGGTGCCATCTCATGGGGAGTACAGAAAGTACATTTTTTTGCAATGCCTATAATTTTTAGAAAGCTGAGTAATTGAAAATAATACAGGGAAGGATGCTCAGTACCAGGGTATGATCCCAAGGCTAAAGTGTGATAGATCAGCATTATAGCATTGAGCTAAAGACATCTACAGCTCAAGACATTTAATACTGCCTTACAAGCATTTGTTACAATTGCTTCTATTAAAGTATTAAGTCAACAGAATACTTCTATCAAGATTTCTGGAATGACTCTGGAATATGATAGCAGACTGTTGGATGTTACATCACAATGTTCAAACCAGTGTAGGACCAAAAAAGAAAGCCATCCTAGTTTCAACTTTAAATTTTACTAGAACTAATGATGTAGTTCATACAAATCTTGGTTGTGTTCTAAAAGTATTGCCATGTGTAATTTTTGCAAATGTTAGAGCATAACTTACTATAAAAATGATACATGCTTGAAAAAAAAATGTTTTTTTTTTCAACATCTGTGTAAAAATAAATCTAGGAAAGTATTTTTTAAATTCTGAACATAAAATAAGTATGATTTTGTAAAGCAATGCAATTAATGGACTATTTGATAACTTTCATTTGAAAGAAAATTACTACTTTAAAAAATAAAGTTTCATAAAATTTTCGAATAAATTTCAAAGTTTCTGCTCAAATTTAAAAAAGTTCTATCTAGTTCTAGATTTTTTGTTAACAAAGCAGGGTATAAAGTTTCATGAAAATCCATTAATATTTGTGGTCATTATCATGTACACAAGAAATCAACCACAGACTTACAGACAGACAGATGAACATCACTCCAAAAATAGACAAAACATGTTCAGAAGGTCATAAAACGTATAGTAGCATCAAAATCTCGAAATCAAAAATTTTCGTGAAAACAATACTTTATTATTACATAGTATGAGAGAGTAAAAATAAAATATTTATAGTACAGTATAAGACAGTTGATTAAAGAACCACTTTTGAAAGCATGAAACATAACTCCTATAGGTCAAAAAGATAGTGCAGCGACACCAGCCAAAGCAAAAGAGGTTTCTGTTATCAGAAAATTACACATGTGATACAGAAGCCAAAACCTTGCCAAATGGAAATTTGAGAAAAAAATGAAAAGTAGCAAAACTGATTGATACCTTAATCAACTGTATTACACTGTAACAAAATATAATCTTTGTTTTATATGGTTTTCAGATTATTTATTTGGCAGTTTGAGCAAATTTTTTAAATCATTGTTATTGATAATACTTGAACTGCCAGGTTTTTATCATTCTTTACAAACTAATCAAAGGGATTACCCAACTTTTAAATTACTTAAAACAACAACTTCTGCATTTTGTGCTTTTAACAAATATGGTGCATTTAATATAATTCTGAGCATAAATATTTAAGAACATTACTAATTTAGTTTATAGCTATGTCATCTTAACATGCCAAATTAACTTACCTAATACATTCTTTTAAAACAAATGTTTCTGGAGAAGCCTGGAATTTAAAAAATAATAATAACTTTTAAAATAAAGGTAAATGATAGTTATAGAAAGCTGTAAAGGATATAAAACTGATTAAAATGCTGAACTTTTGCAACCAACATAATTGGTAGGAAAAAAAACAGTTTTAATTAGAATTACTTTATTAAGAATAAAAAGATAAATTTGGCACTTGTGTTGATGTCTACTGAGTGAAATCAGCTATATTTTGTAATACATTTAATATGACTTATTTCTTTTTTGATTTCTAGCATTTTGATTAAAAAGTAAAATTGACATATGCATTAAATATTTTGCATATTTCATAGATGTACAAATTTTGGTCTATGGTGTTATTGCCGTATTTTATTACTGGCAACAGCCAAAGTGGTGTGGGACCTAGAGTTTGAGAAAAGGTGTTGGATGAGATAGATGGGGTGGGTGAAGGAGAGAAAAAAAATGAATTCCCAAATACCAGGGAGAGAGGGGTGTGGATATAGCCAGAAGGCATCTGACGATAAATATGAGAGCAGTTATAAAACTAAGCTAGATATCTCAGCTTTGGAGGGTGGTGAAATGTATGCTTTATGCTATGTTCAGGTAATGCACATAGGCACTTTTGCACAATGGCATTCCAAAGATTGTACGCGGAAATACCATCAAGCATGGGAGCATTTTTTCCCTTTGTTCATGTTTCTTAATACTAGTCATTATTTTTTAAAATATGTATCCATGCATGTGTCATGATTTTAGTTACTGTTATTTCTTCCAATGTTAAAGGTGGCAATAAATGTGACAAACAAAATAAAAAGAACACTTGTGAAAACATTAGTTAGTGCCAGTATAACTGGGTTGTTACATAAGCTGTACTGTACCCTTTGATTTAACTAAAAACATTGCCATGTGCAGTGTTTCGCACACATGGAAAAGTAGGATTGTTGGTATAGCTTTCACTGTGTGTATTTTATTGTATTGAAAATATGTGTGTATTAAAATGTGATTTGTATATAAGTACTCAAAACAGTTAAAAAAAAAGGATGCCAGATAACTGTAACTGCATAATTATAATCATCAATCCATAACTGCAACTGTCAGTAGGGTCAGAATAAGACTCTTTGGGGCCCTAAGCACAGAAAATGTTGGCACCTCTTGGTAGAAGAGGGGGGGGGGGGGAGATAATAATTCTCTCATTCATTGAAAAAAAAATTTCATTAGCTGTCCATTGGGCCCATATTGAGAAACAAAAGCTTGTACCGTAGCCCTCATTTGATAGTCAATCCTTCTTACGCAGATCTTGCCAACTTGCATTATTTTTGTAGTATAAAAAAGTTAGATATCTCAACCAGTAACCATATAAATAAGTCTTTGTGATGAAAGCTATGTCCACATAAGATGAAACTGTTTAACCACTGACATAAAGCAGTCTTTGATCAGAATTTAATCTTCTGTTTTAGAGAAAGACATTTTATAAAAATAAAGATTACAGTTTAGAAGATTTTTTAATTTTATATATACTCTATACAACTATAAATAGGTTGCATTGCGTACAAATTTCAGCAGTTCCATAATTAAAAATATGACCTGCAGAGCATCACAAACACCTTTCAGCAGATGTATACTCTACAGAGGACCAGGGGACTACACTTTACTCCATTTCAATTAATGCTCAATATAATTTTAAACAAACTGTTGTAGAATTTTACACAAAATGAGATATACATGCATATATAATAAAAGAATAACATACTATCTTCCCTGTTGTTTGAGAATAAGGAATCATGGTGAACTTTCGGTTTTCTTTCTGGTATTGGCAATAATGCTTTGCCCATGTTGTTCCCAGAGCCTCTGCCAAGTAGAAATGTACTTGGAATTGATACCAAATCAACAAATACATCTGGTTATTTTACATTACAATATACAATGAAAATGGGAGAAAATAATTAATTTATCTAGAGAAGTTTTGAAGCACACCGATATAATAAGTTGTCTTGTTTAATGACAAATTTAATATGAAATTAATGAAGCAGGTCTTTGTTTAAACAATAAAGCCTTCATAGACACAGATTTTTCAGATATATTATTTTTTCTTTTAATGAGAAAATTTTCTGCATCATATAAAAAAATTTGCATTTTTTTTTACAAATTTGTCTTTTAATTGTTTTTTTTCTCAGAATATATATAAACTAAATCACCACACATTAGTCGACCTCCAAACTTTAATAATTCTGTGATAATCAATCTATGGCATGGTAAATTCTGTAGTAGTATATGATGTCACCAAGCTATTACTAACGAGGCCCCCGCAAAGGGGGGGGAGTCAGTTGGTACTACAGTACTGGGGCCCGGCGACTGTTAGGGGCCTGTGAATATTGCTGATGATAAAATATACATTTGTATATGAATATATATTCTTTTTCAAAATTAATTGAACGTTTTGAAATTTACATATTATGTGTAATTACAAAATTACAAATATAAATTAGATTTAAAGCCTAAACACAACCTGTAAGTTTGAATGAAAGAAAAGCACAAAACATTTTGTAAACATCTGTTTGGATTCTGTGTCAATTCTGAAATAGTCAAATTAGCCTTAAAGAAGGGCCCCTTAGTTCAATACAAGCCGTTTGGGTACAGATAGCTTTGGCGTCATTGTGTTTTATTTGTTGTTAAGAAAGGCGAGGTCAACAGGGCAATAAAAACCGATCAGGGATAAATGTTCTATAATTACATCTAAATAGATACGTTTATAACCCTAGTGGGTAAGTTTGCTTTTGGTCATTCATTCATGTTTACAGCTCATATCAATCACGTCCAGCTAACTACTGAGACGAACCGTCTACAGGTTTCTTTTGCGAAATTATCAGTTTGGGAAGGGGGCAATCTTATCTTCCTGCTCGTCGAGGTCGTAAACCAATTAACGTGATGGGGTATCCATGGTGTCACTGAATACAAGGATGTAGGAAGACAAATTCTTGTTCTCCCTCTTGGCATGAACTTGCTTCCCACATTGATTTCAGTGATAGCCGATATAGCTTTGAAGGAAGCACAAAAAGCAAGTTTATTTTAATTTCTCGTGCAATTATATGGTAATCTCATATGTGTTATCAATGCTAGTTGCTAGTGCATCTCTCAACATCTGACTAAATCTTATAAAAAAATTATTCGCTGAAACAAATCCCAATGCTACCATCTAAGATTTAAGGTATGTTCAAAATAATTTTCTTATATTTTTCAAATATTATTTTCAGATATATTAATCTTAAAACAAAGTCAATTTTAGAATGAATTAAAATTTATTTTATCAAATTTCTATGCTGTTTTGTAAATTCAATTCTCTAAAGTAACTATAATTAAATAAGTACAAAACTTCAGAGAAAATATTGCATTATGAAAGGAAAAATAATGCTTTTGTGTTCATAATGCTTTTTTAAACTTTCACGTTATATTGTATGATTTTATATTGAACTTGGTAATTACTAGGAATTGTGCTCATTGAAAAAGAAAATTCACACATTCTCTATTATATATTTATTACATTTTGCCAAGGAAAATCCAGGGGATTCAGCATTAAATTCTGGATTCAAGAAGAATTTTGATTTCCTATATTTTTCTCGTTTACAGTTAAAAAATTTCCCTTGCATCATCTATTTCTTGGAATTGGCTAAGGATAGAGCCTAGACGATGATTATGCAGTATCAAATTGCGAAGGGGGTAGAGGAATTCACTACGAATTTCAACTTTTGGTTGTGGAGGTGTGACTCCATTTAAAAAAATTACATTTTCCTTGCAACATCTATTTTTTTTAAGGATGAGTTTAGATGATGACTGATATAGATTCAGTATCATATTCCAGAGGAAGTAGGAAACCTCCTGCTCCTCTGAAATTTAGTTTTCTAAGGATCTCTACTTCCGGTTTTTCATCTTATGGTTCAGAAACATTTCCTTGAAACATATTTTGATTGACTTTAGAGCTTAGATGATGACTAATATGAATTTAGTATTGAATTTCAGTAAGGGTAGGGGGTGAGGATTTACTAAGGACTTTCACTTCCTGTTCTTTTCCCAATTCTGGATAAAAAAAAATTCATTTTCTTTTAAACATTTATTTCTCAAAATTGGCTATAGATAGAGCTTAAATGATGACTAAGTATAAAATTGTATAAAATCTAAGTATAAAATCAGTTTAAAATTGCTTAGGGGTTAGGAGAATTCATTAAGGATTTCGGCTTCTGGTTCTACAGATGTCACTTCTGATTAAAAATATTACAATTTTTCTTTACAATACCTATTTCTCAGGATTTGGCTGTAGAAATAGCTTAATGACTAATATGGATTCAGCATAGAATTTTGCAGGAAGTAGGGGTCACTAATGATTTATACTTCTGATTTAGGAGATGTCACTTCCGATTTTTCCAAAAACTCGTATGACTATGCGAATAAGTGTGCAACTGAGTATAAAGATATTTCGTTTAAAATGAAATGTACATACCACTTGCCATCATATGAACGATCTTTTATAAACTGTGTTATATTATGTTATATTTTGTGCTTGATACATTTTATTAGATTGTATAAACTGTTTTATTTTTTTGTGTTATATTGTGTTAACTTCGTACTTGATATATTTTATTAAATTCAACTCTACCCCTAAATAATGCATAAAAGAAAACAAGAAAGATCAATTATGCATAAAGCATTGATTATGAAACACTTTCCAACTGACTGCAATGCAATTTTATTTAAACATCTCTAAAATGCGATACATTCAGTGGTAATATTTTTTAAATTATCACAATACTACAATAATTTATTATATTTGAAAACTTAAAGCTGCATCGAAAAAAATGAACTTCATTCAAATGACGGCATTGAAATATAAATCGCCTGGCTCTCTATGAAAAATCTGTAAATATTTCATTCATACACTTTTTTCCATTCCTTTCATTCACCACAATACTATAATAATTTATTCTACTTAAAAACTTAAAACCATGGAGGTAAAAGTAATTTAACTGTATACTTAAAACTTCATCGAAAAAATCGTCTGCTATAAAATCGTCTGTGTCTTTATGTAAAATCAATTAATGTTTCATTCATATCAGCCATATTGCAGACTCCAGAGGTAAATAATTTTGCATTAAAGAAATTCAGCAATTCCTATACAACTCATCTTACAGCTTGATGTGTTTATATTCTCCATAAGTGAAAACTAAGTTTCGTTGTAGAAATAATCAAAGTTTGATGATCTTTTAAACTCAGATATATTGTAATTGCGTTGTTTCAACATATAGATGCACAGAAATGAAGCAAAAATAAAACGGTTTTTGGACGAATACAACACTAAATATAAATTAAAAAGAACTTTAAAAATCACGATTTTGACACAATATGGATGCCATATTTTATTTTGAAGTGGGTCACGTGATCACTTCATATAATATGGGTGTAATTATTATTTTAATTTTTATTTAAAAAACTACCGAATATATTTTGCTGAATTTTTTTCTGTTTTTTTATGGGATAATTTGATAATTTTCTAAAACTTTCAAAGCAATTTGTGAATTTTAAATTCGCTTAAAAAATGTGTGAATAATTAGGTCCCATAGGATTCAATGTATTTCTTTTTTTCAATACGGGTTCAATCCAAAACTAATTGGGTGATATTATTCATTTATATTCCAATAGGTGACCTTCAAATATTAAGGGACTGATTAAATTACCATTTTTAATCATAATTATGTAAGTCCATATATTCAAAGTAGTAGGCATACCTATATCTCAGTGAATGGGCATTCTAATAAGGTTGAGTTACTGGACAGGGCCATCTTTTGCCAATGCACCTTAGGCTCAGACAGTGCCGGATTAACCACGGGGCCAACCGGGCCATGGCCCGGGGCCCCCAACTCTGGGGGGCCCCCAAGTGGCATGAAATTTATATTATATATAAATTAAATATATAATATAAATATAATATTTTATAAATTAAATTTCGACGGTATAAACGTGTAGCTTTTCTTCCAAAATAAAAATTTATCTTATACATTTTTCAGAATTAACTTTCGAAACACACTTTATTAACTGTAAAGTGTAGAAAAAAATTTAGTGAATACCACAAATAGTGGGAATAAAAGATGTCAGTTAACAACGAGTCTTAATAAAGAAACACTAAATTTGAAAACTCCTTTTCTTCTTTTGGTCTGGTAAGCTGCCAGAGTCAGACCTAACGAAAGAAAGTGACGGCAACTGCACATTAATTTATGATTCAAAGTAAGTCCAACAGGTGGCGGGGTGGGGTCACAGTATCGTAGAAATTTTAACTTTAAAAAGGAAATTTTCTTCTTTGAAATGGGAAAAGAAACTCTGAAAATCTGGCAACACTGGTCGAGTATACAAGGCATATGTGACTTACTTCGTTTACACTGTCACACAAGCATCATAACAATTCCGAAAGTTTAGTACCTAGCTTATGCTTTAAGGCTGAAAGTGAGTAGGCCCCCAGAAATGAAATTTATCTACGCCACTGCTAATGGCCTATACGGGCACATAGACCTGTATGAGCTAGCAAAGGTTTTTGTTATTATTATTTTAATTGTTGATGTGTTACATTTTTAACTTGCATATGAGTGCAAGACCGTGCATATGAGTGCACTGAAGCAGACAAGAAAGTTATGAGAACACGCAAATTTCTTCCTTCGTTCTTTTACCGTAAACTCCCAAATGGAGAAGAAACTAAGCGTGATTGGTTTCTCTATTCACCATCCAAAGGTGAAGTGTTCTGCTTCGTTTGCATGTTGTTTTGTCCTAAACAGATGTGTACTGGAACATTCTGCTGTGGGGGTTACAGTGATTGGAAACATGCTTCACGATCCCTCTCAGGCCATGAAACGAGCATCGAATATAGAAAAATCTGTTTACGTATACATGAGGCGAAGCAGAGAACAAGGACGAGTAGACACAGAACTTGAAATCCATATGAACAAAGAAAGAGATTATTGGAGAGAAATATTGCGAAGAGCGGTCGAAGTCATAAAATTTTTAGCATAGAGGGGTCTACCATTTAGAGGTGACGAGGAAAGATTTGGATCAGCAAAAATGGGAATTACATGGGAACCTTGGAATTAGTTAGCAAATTTGACCAGTTCTTAGATGAGCATATTAAAAAATACGGAGTGGCAGGAAAGGGTAACGTGTCCTATCTTTCGTCAACAATTTGTGATGAGTTCATTAACGCCATGGGTCAGAAGTTGTTAGCAGCAATTGTGGCTGAAGTGAAACAAGCAAAGTACTATTCGATATCTGTGGACTCTACGCTTGCCGTATCTCGCATAGATCAACTGACTTTCATAATTAGATATGTAAGAAGTGACGTCTCTGTAGAAAGGTTTTTAAAGGTCATACCAATTTATGGACATAGTGCTGAAAATATTCTCAATGCAGTTACTGGACTTCTGAAGGAAAACCAAATTTCCCTGTCTAACTGCAGAGGTCAATCTTACGATAACGCGTCTAACATGAGCGGCAGGTGCAATGGACTTCAGGCTAGAATTAAGTGGAAAACACTTTAGCATTATTCATGCCATGTGCAGCTCACGCCTTGAATCTTGTGGGTGTCAGAGCAGCTGAAAGCTGCAGAGAAGTTGCTGCATTTTTTGACTTCGTACAGAATCTGTACACCTTTTTTAATTCCTCAACGCATCGATGGGAAATTCTCTCATTCATGTTAGGTTCAAAAAAAAATCTGAAAAATTTATTTGATACCCGGTGGTCTGCTAGAGCAGATGCAGTCATAGCCTTGAAAAAGAGCTTCCATGTCATCAGACTTGTTTGAATCATCTGAAACGAGATTGAAAGCTGAAGGCCTAAAACAGTATATGAAGAGATTTGAGACACTCTTCCTCACATACTTTTGGTGTGATTTATTGAGAAAAATTAATAAAGTCAATACTTCTCTGCAAAAATCAACTGTAACATTGCATGTCGCCGTGCAACTCCTGGAATCTCTCACATTGTATATTCAGGAGAAGAGGGAAAGCTATGATTGGTATGAAGCCTTGGCCACATCAAAGAAAGAGCTTAATTAACAGGATTCCATAATCCAAACAAGAAAACGAAGTTCTAGATTGACATTTTATGATAACGAAGGTACCCTAGATGTTGTTTTATCTGGTAAAGAAAAGATGAAGATTGAAACTTTCCTTTCTGTGGTAGACAATTTAATCAATAACTTGGATGCTCGATCTAAAGCTTACCGAAACATCTTTGAGATTTTTGGATTCTTTGAGCATCTGCTTTTCTTAGAGGAAGAATATGTAAGAAAGCATAGTGAATGTTTTGCAAAAATATACAAAGATGATGTTGATGGAAGAGAACTTGCAGAAGAATGCATCCATATCAAAGTATACATTAATGCAAATTATCCTGAGACAGCAGTGCTCTTGATGGACATCTCTGCTGATGACGAAGAAGAGGAGAGTGATGAAGACGATGAGGGAGAAACATGTTCCAGATCCATCGAGTTCCAGATGAGATGCATACAGGAGAAAAAAAGGAGACTGAACCTACAAAACCTTTACAGCTATATGCATGAAAGTGGAATTTCATCTGCTTTCCCTAACATAAAAATAGGGTTGCGAATATACAGTTGCATGATGGTTTCCAATGCAAGTGGTGAACGTTCATTTTCGAAGTCAAAAATTATAAAATCCGAAAAATTTAAGCATTGAAAACGAGTTACTTAAAGTAATGGACTTTAACGATACAATTGATGATTTTGCTACTAAAAAGTCAAGAAAAAAGATTGTGTAAGCCAGAATGTGTCTTGAGTCTTCTTGTAACTTGTTTTTCAACAAATCGTTATGTCACAGTCTCATTTTTATATTTTAATATCCCCCCTAATATATTGTAAAGAATGTAAACACTTGATGTCAAAAACAAATTAAATATTCGTTGGAATCATCTAACTGGTGATTATTAAAACAATTTTAGCCATTTGTACATATTTAAGTATACGTTTTACAAGTTAGTACTATTACTGTACGTATATTATTGCGAAGAAAGAAATTTGCAAAAATTACAGTGAACAGGGGCCCCCACTCTAAGTTCTGGCCCGGGGCCACAGATATGCTTAATCCGGGTCTGGGCTCAGACTTGGAGTAGTAAAATTATGGGAGGTAGCAAATTTTGAATTATTGATATTAGAAATATGATTATAAATTTTGTGAGGGAGTAATATATTATAAATGTTGTATACAGCTTGGATACTCAGAATCATTACACCAGCACTAGATGCAACAAAATGAATGACATCATAGAGACTAGAACTAGATTTAGTGCAGAATTTAGTCTAATATTGTTAATCCACTATTGGTCCTAATTTAGACTAATACAATTTAGTTCAACATATTATATATATACTGGTAATCCACCACTTGCTCAGATTTTGTCTAATATTGTTAATCCACCACTGGTCTAGTTAGTTCAATACTGATCAAGGAGACTAGAACCAGATTTAGTGTAGAATTTAGTGCAATTATAATGGTAATCCATTATTGGTCCAGATTTAGTCCAATAATGGTAATCCATCATTGGTCCAGATTTAGTCCAATATTGTTAATCCACATCTGATCCAGACTTATTTCAATACTGTTCGTGCAGATTTAGTCCAATATTGTTAATCCACCACTAGTCCAGATTTAGTCAAATACAATTTAATCCAATATTGGTGATCCATCATTTAGTCTAATACAATTTAATCCAATACTGGCAATCTATCATTTATCCAGATTTAGTCCAATTTTGTTAATCCACCACTGGTCTAGATTTATTTAAATACTGTTAATCCACCACTAGTCCAGATTTAGACTAATACAATTTAATCCAATACTGGTAATCCATCATTTATCCAAATTCAGTCCAATACTGGTAATCCACCACTGATCCAGATTTAGTCAAATATTGTTAATTTATCACTGGTATAAATTTATAGTCTCATACAATTTAGTTCATAGCTGGTAATTAACCATTGGTTCAGATTAATCCAAATTTAGTCCAATATTGTTAATCATTACTAGTCTTATTTTCCTTTTGACTGGTAATTATTTATATGCATTCTTCGCATTTTTTTTTTTTTTTTTGTTTAAAAAACATAATTTCAAAGATGATAAAATTTATCATAGATGATATAAAATTACAATACCTATAAAACTATCAAAGATACAATTTAATTTTTGTAATACTATGAAAATCACTTCATATTTATGCATGGCACTTTTATAATTAAGTTCATAACCACTGGTTACCTTTACTGAAGTTTGTGAATTTTTTCACTTCAGGATACTTTCGAAGTGTAAACTTTATGACAAGATTTTAACAGTAAGTGTTGCCAAATGCCAAATTACTATACTAGAGTCTTACATTCAGATAGTATACACTAAATAAATTTACCCAATATTGGTTATAGGAATCTGCAAATATTGTCAAAATGCAAAAGCAATATTAGAAAAATATTGGTCCAGTAATGCACATATAGGCAAAAGGGCCATATTAAAATTCCCTGAATTTCCAAATTTTACTGAAAGGGGTAGAACAGTTCAATGGTTAGCATGTAGGGATTGCACTCTGGTGATTCAAGTGAAAGCCCCACAATCCAGAAAAAATCTGTTATATTCAATCCACTTCAAATTATACTCAACATATATGAATAAGAATAGGGAACATACTAACTATGCATACTAATTTTTTAAAAGCTATTAATGGCTAATTCTAGAGGGGGATAAAGAACTTGATATTTCAATTCAACTATTAAACAATTTTACCTGTACTTACTCTTTTCCATCAAGTATAAATATCCCTGTCGTGTGAACATTTTGTTTAAAGAACCCGGATCCTGTGGTTTCTAGAAAAAGTTTGGATTTAATAATCAATTGGCTTTAATATTGAGATAAGTTTATGACAGATGCTAAATTCATTAAATTACTTTAAGGCTGCTTTATGAACAGATTGCTACCAAACAAAAATAGAAAAAATATGTTTCAATATATCCCAAAATAATTATTAGTTGCAAATCAAAAGCAAAAATGCACCTACACACTGTATTTTGTTTTCTAACCAAGACAATAAAAGGCCAACAAGGGCTAAGCTCTCTCTAGGGATTCAGGTCTCTTAAAAATATTTTTCAATTATAAGTAAGGACAAATTAAATTTCTATTTATGTAAATCCCAAAGTTAACAGCAGGGATTTTTCTTTTGTATGTGTATGTGTGTGTGTGAAACTTCTTTATTATAAAGAAGCCATAACCCACAGTATAGAACTAAATTTAGAATTTTACTGATTATATTAATAGTTAAGTAATGGTAGGGTGAATAAATGGTTTGAATGATCTGTAGATATATATATACATATATATTCCAGACTAAATTTTTTTAGCAATAAAATCTTATAGAAAATGAAAAATTATTATAAAGAAAGAGAAGAAAAAAAATAAAGAAGAGAGAACATTTTTTTTTTGACCATAAAAATGCAATTTTATATACAATAAACAGATTAGCATGAATTACATCAAAATATTTTTAATTTATTTTAAAATTTAATCATGAATTTTATTAATAAACTTTTATTGTAAAATTATTTACATGTAAAATGGAGCAATAATATGTTTTTCAAATAACCATTTTAGTGAGCTTCTCTATTAATCCTCCCAAGCCCCCTCTGGATTCTGTTTCTGCCTCTCTACTATTTTGGGTCTGGTTACCACCTTGTTTCTAACTAAGAAGGTTTGAACCCATGCCATCCATCAGTAGCACAGTTAAATAATGAGAATAAAAGAGGCAGACCCTGGAAAACATTCTAAAGAGGCGAACACACATTTGATGGTACACATTTGGTATGGTACACACATTTATAAACCTATCATTAATAATTTTCAAGATATGTGTACCAGTCGTTACATTGTGAGAAATGATATTTAAGAATATAAAATTTCAAAATTGAACTCAAACAACTGAAAAACTTGCAAATGAACAATAAATTCACGTTATGTTTACTTATTAGTTTACAACATAGCATGAACTGTAATATGTAATATGACATTTAAAAAAATTTACTAATTGTTAAAAGTTTTGGTATGGATTGTTAAAATTTTTCTCCTCATCACTAAAAAGACTACATGAAGAATTTGAGCTATATATACATTTCTAGTTGGTTTTTGAGAGATATAAGGTTAATTTCAATGGGGCATACAGAATTCACAAGAAATAAGTGACAGTAAATTTCATTTGAACCTATTTCCTTTTCTATAATTCTTTTCAGGATGACAGCACTAGATATTGTTTTCAAACTCTGAAATGTACTAAATCACAGCAGATGATATTTCAAATTTGTGTTTATTCTTTACGTTTATCAATATGGATGCAAAACGGCATATGATAGTGAAAGTACATTGGAAAGGCAAAAGAAAATTGTGAAGTTTTGAAAGATTTTACAGGATATTTCTTCAGCAAAACATGCTCATCAAAGATTCCACAAACAACTTTTTGTAATAGTGTAAGCATTTTTTAGGGGGAGGAGGCATAGTACAATAGACCTCCAGTCACTGTGCTAGACTCTTTTTGAGTCTATCCCACCTCTAAATCTACACATATGTAAAGAGGTATTAGCAAAAGAGGCAGCCTCTTTTCTTCATTGAAAAAGGAATCAAAATCAATCGGAATTACTATTTGGAAAATATTTTGAATGGTCACATGATTAAACAAGCTAAAAAGTTGTTCCTGAATGATTCACTTACTTTTCAGCAAGATTCGGCACCAACACACAAGGTAAAATATGTACAAATTTGGTGTAAACTAAACTGTCCAAGTTTCATATCTGCAGAGGAGTGGCCAGAATCAAGCCCTAATTTCTATCCCCTATATTTTTGCATATGGGATTATATGAAGAGTATATTGGCCAATCTAAAACTTATGCCAGCTGAAAAATTCAGAAACCGGTATTGGAGATATGGAACAAAATTCCAGCTCACATAGTGTGCACTGTGGTAAAGGTTTTTTTGAGAAGATTACAATCTGTGGTTAAAGTTAAGGAAAAAAGTATAGAAATTCGTAATTAAATTTTGAATACCTGTCCTTAACCTATTTAGAAAGTGTAATGTTTCCCCAAAACTACTTTAATACCATCATGTATTCATGCTGTCACTTATTCCTATGCACCCTGTAAATAGATTGTGAAAATGCTAGATATATATATATATATATTATTTCATTTATATAGAACTAAATTCCTGCCACCAAATCAATCTTCTTTTAAAATTTATTTATCTATAACTATTGTAAATATAGGATTATGCTTCCATTACAGATAACAGCATCTAAGGACCGGTTTTATTTTTAATGCATGCTCATAAGAATGGAGAGTCCACGGATGATGTTATCTTTAATGGAAATATATTCCTAGCTTTGAAAAAGCTCCTTACAGATGGTTTCTGCGATTATGAACATTGCAAACATATTCTATTAAATTGCTTATACATTTAATTTTTTTTTACCTAATTTGAACATTATACATAAATTTAAAATACCTGACCAGGTTTTAAGTATGGTTGGAAATATTAATTTCCTCTTTTACTTGTAGCAATCTGATCAAATAATAGCCTTCAATATGGATATATTTGTTTATAATAGAGTTTACCTCTAAAAATCTTTTCATCAAATTGTCCGCTTCCACATGAGTAGCAGTAAAGTTCTCTCGAGTCTAAAAGAAAAACAGGACATTTGGTGAGGCACCTTAAAAATGTCAATAATAATAATTTATTTTACAAAATATTATGCAAAATTGGGATCTATCATGTATTAAGCTATATGGGCTCATAAAGCTCGAGTCTTACAACAATTTGCCCACTCAATATTTTTTCTTTTCATTTTTTTTTCTCTATCTTTCCTTTTTTTAATTGCATGCACAATGCATTAATATTTTCTGTAAGTATTTTATGTAGAACTTAGTTAAGCCTGTCCAAGACATGGAAATTAATACCTTTAAAAAATTAAGTTCCAACTCTTTTAATAGGATTTTATTTTGTTAGTTTAATCCATGTATGGTGCTTAACGTTGAAAATAGTCGTCTTAATTTAATATTAGCTCAGTTAAGTTCTATCCCATAATTCATACTATAAGTGTTGAAGACCCAGACCGTCCGACTCGTCCAGAGGACTAAGAGCAACTATTTGGACGGCCAGCATACTATAAGTGTGTAAATTTTTTTTACACACTTATAGTATGCCGTCCGTCCAAATAGTTGCTCTTAGTCCTCTGGACGAGTCGGACGGTCTGTAAATTTTCAGCCTTCTAGACCACCAAGAAGCTTCTGGAAAAGTCTAGAAAGACTTTTTAACCCCCTTCCCCCCTTTGTCCATCACAGGGGAGAAATCAAAAATCCAGCTTCATTCTGTTCTGTTTCATATATGATACTATAAATGTGTAAAGATTTAGGCTTCTAAATCTCCAAAGGCAGGCTTTTTGAAAAATAAACCACATTTTTTCTGTCCCAGGGGTGGAAATCGAAAGTCTGACACTGTTTTTGCAGAAACATGGCCTTATTTCGCTACTGTTAATTTCTTTTGATGTCTTCCTGGATTCGAACCCACGATGTGTTGTTTGGGGACCTACTTCTTTAATTATTATATGACATTTGACTTATGGTATGTCAAAATATTAATATAACTTAATATTTTATGAATATTTTTTTCTGCATTTCTAAATTTCTGCATTTAATAAAATTTAATTTATAATAAAATGAAGTCATTTTTATTTTCTAAGATATCAGTATAAGAATTAAAGAAATTGGTACAAGAATTACAAGAATTATCGTAATTCGAATTGTTAATCATTGTACAAAAATTATCGATTATCAGTATAAGAATTGCAGAGAAATTAATGTGTTGATAACTATTTTTTCCATGCAAAATTCTTTGTGATTCTCTTCTCATCAGCTGAAGTTTCATTTTTAGAGGTACTGCAATATCAGTTACTTGGTTGTTATGTAAATTTTGTCACTGCAGACGTTTGTAACGTAGTTATCTTGACAAATATCTGAATTTATACTAATTTATATCTTATACTAAGAAAATGTAAAATATTAAAAATATCTAAAAATTACTATAAATTTCAATAATAGTGCAATAAAATTCCTAGCTTGAATATCATTTTGATTTTAACAAGTTTAACCTGGTATAAATATCAAATATGTGGTTCAACATGACATTAATAGTTATTCTGTAAATTTTAGAATAAAAATATAGAACAGATGGATTCAACTTGAAAAATAAGCAACACAAGTAACAATGGTCATGAATGCAAGATAAAGAGCAAAAAGCTATGCAGTGTTTTATTGTGCAGCAAGATTTTGTTGAACACAGGATTGATCTATTTTTTTGCTTATGATGGATGTAATATGGATATGTACTTTGTCCATATTATGTTGTCTATGGATGTGCAGTGAAAATCAAATCTAGTTCATGCATAGCATGTAATTTGCGAATGTAAATTAGACAAGGAACACGGGATTGGTTAATTTTTCATCCATGATGTTATATGAATGTATGCAGGACTAAACCAACAATTATATTATATTTATCATGGACAGCATACAATTTTAGAATAAAAATATAGAACAGATGGATTCAACTTGAAAAATAAACAACACATTAACAATGGCCATGAATGCAAGATAAAGAGCAAAATGCTATGCAGTGTTTTATTGCGCAGCAATATTTTGTTGAACACAGGATTGATCTATTTTTTTACTTATGATGGATGTAATATGGATATGTACTTTGTCCATATTATGTTGTCAATGGATGTACAGTGAAAGTCAAATCTGGTTCATGCACAGCATGTAATTTGCGAATGTAAATTAGACAAGGAGCATGGGATTAGTTAATTTTTCATCCATGATGTTATATTAATGAATGTAGGACTAAACCAACAATTATATTACATTTATCATGGACGAAAAATAGACCAATCCTGTATTTATCATCCAGAACATGTAAGGAGGATCCAAATTACTTACTCTGGATGTATATTTTAATGTTTGGACATGTTTTGAATCAATGGGATGTAATATGGATAAGATCTGGATATTTGTGCTGTGTGGGAAATGGAGACTTCAATATTCAGCAGTGCTCATTAAAAGAAGTTTTATGTATATATATGTAGTACAGTAATAAGCAATAGAAAATGGGCAGGTTGCCCCAGTAGCATGTCAATATGTCCCCAATATTGGCAGCCAAAACAGACACAATATTGGGCTTATATTAACAATATTGGCAGCCAAAACAGACACAATATTGGGCTTATATTAACAATATTGGCAGCCAAAACAGACACAATATTGGGCTTATATTAACAATATTGGCAGCCAAAACAGACACAATATTGGGCTTATATTAACAATATTGGCAGCCAAAACAGACACAATATTGGGCTTATATTAACAATATTGGCAGGCCATTTATAGTCAGCATTAGCATGTCAATATATACCTCATATTTAGCTAGTATTGATTGCTATATTTTCCAAATATTGGAAATATTTCCAATGTAACACCAATATTGATGTAATATTGTAATGCCAATATCTAGCCAATATTGATTGGCAGGCAATGTATCCCCAATAGTGGTGTTATATTAGAGATTTTTCCAATGACATGCCAAGATATATAATACTGGCCTAATATTGGTATGCCACTATGGTGTGTGCACATGGTATGGGTATAACTTACTTTTTGAAGTCTTTTCTGGAGATCTGTCATGAAAGACTTAAAATCTTTTGCTACTTCATGTCCTAAATAATTAAAAATGTGCATTAAAATAAAAATATTATATCATATTACAATATACAAATGAATAATACAAGTTATTAAAAATAGTTACCTTGATGGTAGAAAGTCAACCAGCCATACATAAAGCTTAATATCTGTAAGTGAAATGCACATAATTAGAATGCTTTGAATTATACAGGTCTTAAAATAAGCACAAGAAATTTAGAAGAAAGGATCCTTCATATGGTGGCAGATGGTATGTATACTTCATTTTTGATGGAACTATTAAGCATTTGTATTCTTTGCATACTTATTTTGTACAGTCATATGAATCCCCCCCCCCTAAAAAAAATGGAAGTCACATATCTAGAACCAGAAATGAAAGTCCTTAGTGAACCCCAAATCCCTCTGGAATTCAATGCTGAATACATGTCAGTCATCATCTAAGCTCCATCTATAGCCAATCCCGAGAAATAGATGTTTCAAGGAAATTTTTTGAACCGAAAATTTAAAAAATCAGAAGTCTTAATGAACCCCTCTGCCTTCTCCGGAATTTAATGCTGAATCCATATCAGACATCATTTAAGTTCTAGCTATAGCAAATCTTGATAAATAAATATGCTTCAAGAAATTTTTTTTTGAAAACAAAGTTGAAAACTCCAGTGTCCCCCCCACCCCATTCTCCTCCGGAATTTGATGCTGAATCCATATCAGTGTATCGAATTATACCGTCTGCAACGAGGGTTACCAATGGATGCACATCCTCTACCTTTGTATTCCGTATTATTTATGAACTACATTTCCGGAAGGTATTAGAAGGCTAGAAGAGATCTGATGAGGACGATTAGACAGCAGCATAACTAGACTTTTTGACCAATGCTTCTTCAGTGTCTTCCATATACTGTTTGTTTTTATTCTGTTATGCTGTTATGCTGTTCTGCTTGTTTGGTGGCATATAATAGTGTATAGATGTATGTTTAAGTGCTATTGCTTTTATAATAATAATAATAAGAAGAAGAAAAAATATTTTCTAAATGCAACAAGACTTTTTTCCCCTAAAAGTAAGCAAACTCTTTCAAAATTTACCTACGCTATCAGTCTCAATTGCAACACCAATAAGAACTTTCTCACATAAAGTAGATTGCAAATCTATTAGCGGAATTTAACGAGAACGGCAAGGTCAATTTGTATTTATAGAGACTTACAACTACGATGCTTTTCATTGATCGGTTTTCGAAATCAGGGTGAGATCGTCGCATTGTTTTGTAGTGGGAATATAATAATGTGTAAGCTTTGCAATAATAAATAGTTCACTTCAGATTGCGCCTGAATACATGTTTAGCGTATTTACATATTAATACATACATGTGCGGTTCACATATACTATGTAAAAGTAGTATATCTGAACGTGAACCCGTAAATTCCAGTAATTAGAGGCTTTTTAAAAAACCTTTTCAGACTCTCCAGAAGCCTCTGGTGACTTAGAATGCTGAATCTTTGCGTCCAGTATCGATTTTGGGGCAGACATATCCTTAAGGAACTGAAATTTCAATTCCCCAATATAATTCCCCAGAAAATAGGGTGTGTTAGTGTTGAGATCCAGACCATCCGACCTACCAGAAAAGTGTAAGGTAGCAGTTTGGACGGCCGGGAAGAGCCACCCAATTTAGACTGGAACTCAGTGGGGGGAGGACCTTACCCTTCTTCCTCTACCACCAACCTCTCGGAAGGACTTACTGACCCACATGCTTAACGTGATCGTACTCCGCATGAATACGGCGGCAGTTTTGGCAGCGGAGGGAATCGAACCCGGGCCTACCGAGTGCAATTCCCACGCGCTAACCATTGGGCTACCGCGCCCTAAAAATTGGGTGTGTATGAAAGTTTTTCTAGACCCTCCAGAAGACCCAGTAAGGTGTAGATTAGTCCAGTGGTTAGAGAACGGGGATTGCAGTCAGAGAACCCTATTTCGATTCCCGGCTTTGCCCAAACTGTCCCCGTGTTCACGCAGAGTACGGGCATGGTAAATATGTGGGTCTAAAAGTCCTTCTGAGAGGTTGGTGGTAGGGGATGGAGGGTATAGATGTCGGCCTCATTGGACACTGTGGATGGCTCCCCCATTGGATTCAAGTCTAAATTGGGTAGCACTGTCCAAACAGATACCTTACTCCTTGGGGTAGGTTGGACGGTCTGGGTAGAAAGAAAGTAAGAAGACCCAGTAAGCTGAATAATTACATCGATCATTGAACAGATAGATCCTAAAAGAGCTGAACTTTTGATTTCCTCCCCAAGGCAGAGAAAATTGACAGGGTCGAAAAGTCTTTTCAAACCCTCCAGATAACCTAGAAGCTCAATCTTTTCATACTTATAGTATCCACCTGAAGACAACGCCTAAAGGAATCAAAGTTTCGATTTCTCCGATGGGACAGATACTATTGAGTGGGGTCGAAAAGTCTTTCCAGATCATCCAGATGACCTAGACTAGGAAGCTCAATCTTCGCATGTTTATAATATCGACCTCAGACAAAACACCTAACGAAATCGAATTTTTGATGTCTCCGACGGAGAGCGGACAAAATGGAGTGGGGTCGAAAAATATTTCTAGACCCTCCGGAAAGTCCCCTCGGTGACCAAGAAGGCTGAAACTTTGATATACTTATAATACTGACTACGGGACAAAATTGATTATGAGCCAATACTTGATAACTTTTTTTTTCTATGCTAAGTAATATACATTACTAAATAAAACAAAACATATTTTTTAAATGCAGTTGAAATTATGAGAGTGTTAATTTCCCTGTCTAAAAACTGTTAAGTCTGAGGCTTAAAAACTGTCAAGTCTACAATTCACAAAGCATTCCAAATATTTGGCATAATTTAAATTCAGTAATGGAAATAATTCTGAGAGTGTTACCGTTTCGACGAATTCGAACTTCTTCCGCTCTTGAACCTCTTGCAGGAAGATTATGTACTCCAGAGATGCTTGGAAGAAGTGGCGTTGCTCCATCTCCAGGCTAGCATCCGCCTGCAAGAGATAGAGAGAAGAGATTACATACCAACCTTCACTTTTATGAGTAACAAAGAACACAAGTTATACAATGAAACCTCTGCTGAAGGACACCGCCAAAGTAAAGACAGTTTTTTTTTTTTTAAATCCATCTGAAACATCTGAAGTGAGAATTTCCACTCAAATTTCTCATACATACATATTCCATATTATTTTGGTCTATTTTTTATATACTCAGCGTAAAAACATATTTTTTACTTTCTTTATATACAATACATGATAAAATATAAGGAAAGTATTGGAATCGTATCGAAAATCGTAGCTCGTTTTCGATGGATCTACACGTTTTTAGGACCTCTAAAATACGAAAAACTATTTTTAACGTGAAGTCTGTGCTGTTGTTGTTGTTGAAACCCAGACCGTCCGACCTACCAGAAAGGTGAAGTCTGTGTGTATCTCTGTCTGTCTATCCAATGCATGTATCTACTCTAACTCAAAAACTAATTGACAAAATTTTATAAAATTTTATAGGCAAGTCAATTGTGGATGACCTTGGTGCTGATTAGCTTGTGGTACGAATCAGGATAAAATAACTTGCCATTTTTTTACGAAATGGCCAGCAAAAATCACATATATCCACTCTAAAAACTACTATGTATCTACTCTCTCTAGTTAAAAAACTAATGCACCAAATTTCACAAAATTTGGTAGATAAGTCACTTGCAGGTTACAGTGATGCTGATTAGATTTTGGTAAAATTCAGAGAAAAAGTATCTGTCTTTTTTAAGAAATGGCCCATAAAATTCGAAATCTAAAATAAAAGATAATATGTATGCTTAAATGTATCGATTACATCATTGTTTTATACGTAATTTTTGGCGAGATGAAAAGAATAAGACCAATCTCATTACTTTAGGACCAACCGTTCTCGAGATATTTTAGTTTTTTCGCATTTTTCTACGCCGCCTTTGAAAATACATCCAAGTATCCAATGAAAACGAAAATTGAATTAAAAGTGACCATTAAGTATCACTTCAAACAATTATGCGTGCTATTTTGTGGAATTAAACTCAGTCTAATGAATTGTTACAGAAATAAAGATAAAATGAATGAGTCTGTAGGGAAAGCCACGTGCTGCCCACATCAGATTTTTTTTATCAGCTCTCAATGTCACTTTAACGAAGACATGATGTCACCCACTCCCTCGGATTTTTTTCATATTTTATACAAAGTTACATGACATGCATTCCTTTTGCATCAAGTAGTACCACTACCATGTTTAATTCTTCAAGAAAGCACTGCCATTAGATTTAATTCTCAAAGAAACACTATTATGAAGAATATGAAGAATAAGTGTTTATACATGAACACCATATATAAACACTTCAGGAAAGCACCCCCATTATGTTGTTGCCAACGGCCCTACCGTGCTGAGAACACCGGTTCTCGTTAGATCACCGAAGACAAGCAGCATCGGGCGCGGTTAGTACTTGGGTGGGTGACCACCTGGGAACACCGCGTGCTGTTGGCACATTTCGGGCTCGGTAGCCCTGTGGTTTGCGCGCTGCCACAACTGCCGCCGTGTTCATGCGGAGTACGATCACGTTAAACATGTGGGTCCGTAAGTCCTTCCGAGAGGTTGGTGGTAGGGGAAGGAGGGTACGGTCCCTGTGGATGCCTCCCCCACTGGGTTCCGGTCTAAACTGGGTGGCACTTCCCGGCCGTCCAAACGGTTACCTTACACCTTTCTGGTAGGCGGACGGTCTGGGTCTCAACAACAACCCCCATTATGTTTAGTTCTTCAATAAAACACCTCTACTATATTTAATTTGTCAAGAAAGCACCACCACTATGTTTAATTCTTTAATAATGCACTACTACTACCATGTTTAATTTTTCAAGAATGCACCGCTACTACGTTTAATTAAGAAAACACTAGCACTATATTTATCTCTTCAAGAAAGCACCAGTACTACGTCTTTGAGAAAGTGCCACCACCTTTTCACCATTTTTTCATTTCTTCATAAAAACAACATCCTTATGTTCAATTCTTCAATAAAACACCACTACTACACAGGGTGCCCACTTATATCCGTTACACCCCCCCTTAACTTCTAAACGGTGACAGCTTAGGCCATAAAGTTGGTGTCTAGGTATAGTAAAAAGGCTATGCGCTACTCGATGAGACAACTTACAACGCCATCTATCGGCAAATGTTGGAATTAGCGGTCCTATCTCGTAAATGGCGAAAAATACGTGAAAAAAGTCAATTAGAAAGTTGTAGAGCACTCTCGATTTAGTACGAAAAGATACCTTGCGCACATTAATACTCAAAACAGAATGCAAAAAATGAACATTTGTTTGATTGTGAAGCGAAGTGAGAAAAGGCCCCCTTACGGACTAAATACGAGCCTGTGTTGTGACGCAGGGGAAACGCATGTGATTCGTATTCATGAGGACCATAGTTCTGTCCCCACCGGTTGCGTGTTTTACTGAATGGCTCTACAAACCATGAAAACTTTCTGCTGATCTTGCAAAATCGTCTCTCCAAACACACAGCTCAACTCAACCATGTCTGGTATAAAAATCACATGGATTTCATGTATTATGCAAATGAGGATGGAACGTCATACCTGTTCACCAGAGACTACTACTATAAAAAGGATGTTTCTGCTGGGTTGTACGTTAAAGCGGAGAGTTATGGCAAAATTTGGCAGTAACGAGTATTGTGAGATGTTGTTAATTTACGGTGAATGTGGGCGTAAGGCAAAATCAGCTGCAAGGCTGTATCGTGAACGCTTCTCCCAAGGCCCGCATCCTACACGGCAGACCATCTTAAAAGTTGTAAAACGTTTAAGGGAGACGGGCTGCGTGACCAGCCGACCTCGAATTCGTACACCTCGTAATGTAGGACGCAAAGTGCAACCTGAAGATGTGCAAGCATACGCTCTCGCCCATCCTCAGGGCAGCACAAGAATGATCAGTGAAAATTGTGGCCTCTCAAAAAGCCGCGTCTGGAAAATCCTGAATGAATCAGGTGCTCATTCATACCGATCCACACCTGTGCAGGGATTGCTGCTAAGAGATGCTGAGAGACGTTACACGTGGTGCAACTTTGTGATGAATAACTTAGAGGTCCACCCAACATTCCTGGCAGAAATAATATGGACGGATGAGGCATGTTTTTCGAGGAACGGAATGTTTAATAGACAGAACGTTCATACCTGGTCGCTGGAAAACCTGAGATATGCCGTCGAAGTTCGACATCAACAACGCTGGTGGATTAATGTTTGGTGCGGAATTTTTAATGACAGGCTCATTGGACCAGTATTTTACAAGGGCATGTTAACGGGACAACGGTACTTGCAGCTTCTGCAGGATGTAATAACCGACTTTGTTGAGAATCTACCGTTGCACCAACTCCTAAATGTATGGTTCCAACATGACGGCGCACCTCCGCATAAGGTTTCAAACGTTCAGCAGTACCTAATAGAGACATTCCAGAATCAAGTCATCGGGTATGGTGGTTCCGTCGAGTGGCCCCCGCGCTCACCTGACTTGACCTCATTGGACTTCTTCTTATAGGGACACATAAAAGGGCAGGTATATGCGACCCCTCCGCCAACATTGCAGGATCTTCGACGACGCATTACTGATGCTTGTGCGTCCGTAACACCTGCCATGTTACACAATGTGCAGCGAGAAATCCAGTCGAGAGTGCAAATGTGTATAATGGCTAACGGAGAGCATTTTGAGCAATATACTATTGTAAATAAATGATTCTGAAGACAGGGAAGTGTCTCAGTTTCTTTCACCCACTCTTTATGACATGACAATTTTCGAAATCGTGACCAAACAAATGTTCATTTTTTGCATTCTGTTTTGAGTATTAATGTGCGCAAGGTATCTTTTCGTACTAAATCGAGAGTGCTCTACAACTTTCTGATTGACTATTTTTACGTACCTTTCACCGTTTACGAGATAGGACAGTTAATTTCAAAATTTGCCGATAGATGGCACTGTAAATTGTCTCATCGAGTAACGCATAGCCCTTTTACTATACCTAGACACCAACTTTATGGCCTAAGCGGTCACCGTTTAGAAGTTAAGGGGGGGTATAACGGATATAAGTAGGCACCCTGTATATTTAATTCTTCAAGAGAAAACCCCCACTATATAAATTTCTTCAAGAAAGCACCATCACTGCGTTGATATTTTCCAAACAGCACTAACACAGTATTAAATTGTTACTGTTTCATACAAGGGTATAGAATATGGAAGTATTGTTTTCCCGAAATCTTTCTAATTCATTCAACATACGCTAAAATGGTAGGACCTGTGCCATTTTTATCCTTTCGGTTTAACTCAATAAAAAATATATGTTTGAAAAATTACATTTAAGTCAAGCTTTTCAATGTTAAGCCAAAATAAAAGATGACTTAACATTGAAAATATGAATACTTCCCGTAATATTATATCTCAAGAAGGAAGTACCCCCCCACCCTCAAATTAAATTATAATACTTTTAATTTATAAAATTTATTTTTATATCTATTTCTTTATTATTTCAATCATATAAATTGAATAAAAATCGTCTACCTGATAAATACATTTGATTAAATTCCATTGTTAAGCAATATATGATATCATTGTCGTTAAATAAA
Organism: Amaurobius ferox; assembly: GCA_951213105.1. Lineage (NCBI taxonomy): Eukaryota > Metazoa > Arthropoda > Arachnida > Araneae > Amaurobiidae > Amaurobius > Amaurobius ferox. The sequence goes on from OX578151.1 coordinate 39,908,882, forward strand.
TTCTCAGAAAAACAAAATCATTTGCCATAATGCTATTTCATAAGTTTTAAATTTGCGTTTTTATTAATACCTTAACATCCCATATAGTCCAAGAAACACGAACGAAGTTACCCGTAACGAATATATATATATATATATATATATATATATATATATATATATATATATATATATATATATATATATATATATATATATATATATATATATATATATATATATATAAATTGAAAGATTTTAATCGAAAATGACGCATAAACTACTGTATGTACAAAAAAACCCATCTCTAGCATATCTGTTACAAATGAGTAACTATAGACCAAGACTAGGGATAAAGATAGAAGGTAACATATCACTACAAGGGAAAGGGGGATGAGAAGAATATTAGGATACAAAATTCACAATTAAAAGTATATAAATATATTAAAAAGAAAACACGGCAAAAATGAGAAAAGGCAATAATAATTAGCTCAAGATAAAAGATTAAGACAGAGAACAATCAATTGAAACTACACAAAAAATGGCGGTTAGTTCGAAATTGCATTCTCATCAGGACAGCCATACAATTCGAATTAAAACCGATAGAATAGCCAGTTTCTGACAATGGCGATAGTATTTAACTATAGACACCATTGGAACTGTCTACTGGCTAGTGGAAGGAGGAAAATAAATCCATTGAATTACAAATCAGAAAAATAATACTTCCTCGAACAGAAATATGAACTCACAAGCATTGTTACCACGAGTAAGTTGAACAAGCGACTGAGCATTTCACCTCACTTCGTCAATGTGAGCCAGTGTCTATTTCCTCAACTGTTAGTCACAGAGATATACTTCCAATTTCAAAAATGTTTTAAATTTTAAAATCTGTTATTTTAGAAATAGTTTAAATCAATAGATGCATTTCTGAAAGAAATACGAAATATAAATTTTTATACGGGATCCCGGTCCTTCCAGTTATATTTAGGAAAATCATCCTCATACAATTTCATGCAAAATAATAATAATAAAAAAAAATTATTCTTTTATAACCAAAATTCACCGAGGAAGCATTAAACTTTATGACTTAAGTCAGTTTTCCGCGCATAAAAATGTCCCGTTTCAGGCAACCTTCAAGGGGCCGCATAAATATTGAAATTCCGCATTCTAAGTATTATGTTTCGATTGCATTTGCTGACTGGATAGCGTGTTCGGCTGATGTGTGGAGGGCTCGGGTTCGAATCCCGAATAAGGCATGGAGGCTTGTGTGGCTACTGTAACTGGATTTCGATCTGTTGTTGCCACGTTAATTGAATTAAAAAAAAAAAAAAAAAAAAAAAAAAAAAAAAAAAAAAAAAAAAATAATGTCGAGAATGAAGCAAAGCTTTTTATCGAATATGTTTGATATTTTTTAATATGTAAATAATTATAACTTTAATATTATTTAGTGTAATGTATATTGTTGCCAAAAATATTGAAATTGCTGCGAAATATTTTTCTCTCCAATTATTTTGTGTATATCCCCCATTTCTCAGCATAAAATATGCTCCAACTTTAAGCAGCTGTAAGTCGGTAATTTTTGGTCGTAAAAGGATGTTTTTTTTTATCTTGCATGAAACTGTATGAAGATGATTTTCCTAAATATAACTAATAGGACCGGGGTACTGTATAAAAATTTATATTTCGTATTTATTTCAGAAATGTATCTATTGATTTAAACTATTTCTAAGATAATAGATTTTAAAATTTAAAACATTTTTGCAATTGGAATTATATCTCTGTGACTAACGGTTGAGGAAATAGCCATTGGGCACCGACAGCACTTAGCACCCATATCACTTTGATGTAATGAAATAAAAGGGAAAAATTTGCTATATTAAATTAACTCTAAAATAGTTCGTTACATAAAATACAAAACAAAATGTAAACATTACTCTGTAATTCTAAATAATTTCATTCACTTCGTTATAACCGTAATTTCGCTTTGTCCCTTCTTCATTATACAGAGGTTTGACTGTATATTTATTATATTTTGAAACCAAACCGCATCTAAACACTCAATTCGTCATCTCTTCTAACCGAGCAGAGTCAGTACACAGGATACCATTTCGAACCAGATTCCTGTAAAGGTGTTTACGCATCGGGGAACGCCTTACAGCAGGAAAGCCAAAATGAATAACAGCGTACAACATATTCCATAAAAGAGACTTATCTAAAAAAAACTAATAAAACGTTTTATTACCCATTAGGCCACCAACCTGTATCAAGAAGTGGTTCTCAAACATTTTCGACCGCGAAATTTTATTAAATAATCAATATACGTTGGATACTTGATATCTTTTGAGCACATTTGAAAATCAGTATCCTTGTTTTTATATTTAATGACAAAATTATATATATATATATATATAAAATTAAATGAAATAGTTTTAACATAAAGGAATTTTTAAAGTCTCGGTGAAATTTGGTTTTCATACAGAAATTTTTAAAACGAAAGTAACGGTTTCATTTTAATGGATGTTTCTTGAATCACAAATTTACTTATATATTAATAAGAAAGATCAATCATGCATAAAGCATTGATTATGAAACACTATCCAACTGAAATGCGATTTTATTTAATCATCTCTAAAGTGCAATACATTTAGCGGTGATATTCTTTTAATTATCACAATATTACAGTAATTCATTATATTTGAAAACTTAAAACTTCAAAAAAGCCAATTATATAAATTGTCTGCTTCTGTATGTAACATCAATGAATATTTCATTCATATCAGTTATATTCCAGACTCTAGAGCTAAATAATTTTGAGTGAAAGAAATTCAGCATTTCTTATACAACATATCTTACGCTCGCTTGATTGGTTTACATTCTCCATGCTATAGAAATTAGGCTTTATTATAGGACTAATCAAAGCTTAGTGAACATTTCAAATCAAAAATATTGTAATTGCGTTGGTACAGAATTTAGATAGACAGATAATATACAAAAATAAAGCAGTTTTAGGACGGATGCAACACTATAAATTTAAAGGATCTTTAAACATCATTATTTTTACACAGGGTAAAAAAAATGGATGCTACATTTTATTTTGAAATGAGCCAAGTGATCATATAATATGAGTGTAATTATTATTTCAATTTTTGCTTAAAAAACTACTTAACATATTTTGCTGGAATTTTTTTAACTCTATTTTACGTGATAATTTGTATATTTACTAAAATTTTCGAAGTAATTTGTGAATTTTAACTCCGCTTAAAAAATTAGGTCCCACCAGGGTTCAATGTATTTCATTTTTTTCAACCCTGTTTAAATCCGAAACTAATTAGGTGATATACTATATTCATTTTCATTCACATATGTCCTAGAAACCGTCTCTACAAAATAAAAGTCATTTTTACGGCAGTTATCGTGCGAATGGACAGAGAGACATACAGACAGAATGAAGAAAGTTATAAACAAGTAATAACTATGTTGGTAAATATTAAAAACAGTTCTAGAAAGTTTAATAGACATTTAAAATCTATTGTTATCCTTTCATAATATAAAACTCTAGTCTGAAATAAATATACAGTAGTGGAAGAAAGTAACAGTCAAAATAAACGCTTTATTATCTTATACCGAAGATATGCATCCCTTTTGTATCAAGAAGTACCACCACCATGTTTAATTCTTCAAGAAAGAACCGGCACCAGGTTTAATTCTTCAAGGAAACAACATCATTATAAACTCTTCAAGAAAGTGTCACTATTATGTTTAATTCCTCAATAAAACACAACTACTACAGAGTGTGTTCACACATTTTTGTAACGATTTTGACTTTCTCCATGAATTAAATTTAAATTAAAAATAAAGAAAACCTGACTGACATCAAGTCGGAATAGGGTTTAATTATCGTCTGCATCAATAAAAATATTCCTTGCTTTAAAATGTCGCTAGGAAATAAACAATGGATCGAAGGCTATATTTTTGCGCTTTCCGAAAAGAAATACTCTTATTAAATTATAATACTCTTATTCAATTATTATAAAAAGATGTGAAAAACATGGTTTTAATATTGCTACACGTAAATTAAGTGACATCTATATATATAAAGAAGAAACGTATGTATGTATGATCCAACATCACGGGAGAACGACTGAACTGAATTTGATGAAATTTGGTGGGTAGTCTTGAAATAGCCTCACTTAAAATTTAGTCTATATTTTGAGTTTCTACAATCAGGCGTTCTCGAGACATTAATGAAAAACGAAACTTTCGTTTGTCTCATCATCACGGGAGAACAGCTCCACCGAATTTAATGAAATTTTGTAGGTAGCTTTGAAATATCCCTCCATAAATTTAGTCCAAGTTTCGAGTTTCTAAGTCCAGGGGTTGTTGAGATATTAATGGGAAACGAAACTTTTCCCTAGGAGTTCTACTCTCTAACTTCAGGATTCCCAATGAAAAAGGTTGGAAATCGGTGGTTTAAAACGTGAAAGTAAATTAAATCTCTGAGTTTTGTGGGAATTTATTGAACGTATTAGTTAGTCACTTTGGAAGATCGCAGGTTTGAAATACGAATTTAAATGGAAACTCTATTACCATGGTTTATTTTTCACAGTCTTATTCAACAACGAAAAGTATTAAGAAATCAAAATGACTATTTAATTATCAGCATTTTGTGAGGATTAATGGTTATTTAATTATCAGCATTTTATATCATGACAAGTCATTTGACTCTGCAGTGGACACCGATGATGCCGTTACTGGCTATAATTTCTGAACTACCTTGAGCCATCTGGGATGTCTTCCTATATCTTGAAGTTAAAGAAAGGATCACCAATAATGCTTCTGCGGAATCTAGACCCACCAAAACTATGCAATGGAACACGGCTCTGTGTCAAAAACATTTTACCAAATGTCATAGAAGAGGAGAGGACGTTACCTCACATACCGTTGATACCCACCGACCTACTATTTAGCTTCAAACGAGTCCAGTTCCCAGTTAGACTGGCATTTGCCATGACCATCAGTAAAGCTCAAAGACAAACCCTTAAGTTTGCAGGCATGAATTTACAAAGTTCTTGCTTCTCTCATGGCCAATTGTATGTGGTATGCTCAAGAATAGAAACTTCACAAAATTTGTATGTTTTAGCTCCGGGAGGAAAATAAAAAAATGTGGTTTACAAGCAAGTATTGCATTAAAACCTAACAAATTAGGATAATGTCATTTAATTTGTTAACATTTGCATTGTTGCCTAGCGTTTAAGAGTCATTTTAGTTTTCCTTTCAAACTGTACATATTTCAAACTGTACATCAATTATGGACACCTAATAATCACATTCTGAGACGCTGCCCGGAGGGCCTAGCTGCGAAGGGCATGCCGGAAGTAGCTATGACTTATATAATGCAATGATTTTTTTTTCTTACATAATGCAATGATTTTTTTTCCTTACATAATGCAATGAATTTACTTCTTTCACAGTGAAAAAACAATGTATATGATTCACGGCCCTATATTTTCCGGTGTAATTTTTATCAGAGTTTTGAGTTGTAAATCCCGAGCAAAGCCGGGTAATCGCTGCTAGTAATTAATAAAAACGGAAAGAAACGTCAAAGTTTACATTTGACTGGGAAAAAGGTAAAAAATGCATATCCAACAAAGGTTGGTTCAGAGAAAACAAGGAAAGTTTTGCTAAAGGTTTTATGGTTATTGCTGGATTCTCTTATAACGGAAAACTTAAAATAAGGAAAGTAGAAAAAAATGTCAAAATTAACTCGGATTACTATCAGAAATATGTTTTAACACCTGTTTTCAAAAAAGACATTCAATCACTTTTCCCAAACAATCTTCACTGTGTTAAGTTCCATCAGGATAAGGCTACCAGCTATACCTCTAAATCTACTGCTATATTTTTTGTAAAAATGAGAAATGAAACCGGAATTGAGGCTATTCTATTTAAATGCATCCCAACCAAGTCCTATGGATTGCAGTGCATTTGGTCTTTTAAAACAAGCTCTTTATAAGCGGCATCCCAAAACATTGGATGGACTCTGGAAGATTCTGGTGGAGGAATGGAACAAAATCAACCATGATATTTTAAGAAAAGTTCTTTTATCTTGGAAATCAAGATGTAATATGATAGTTCAACAAAAGGGCTATCAGATTGAACATATTAGAAAATAAAATTCTTATCTTTGTTTATATATATATTTTTTCAAAATCGTTACAAAAATGTGTGAACATCTTCTGTATATTAATTTCCTTGCAATACATGGTAATGTATAGGAAACGTATTGGAATCATGTCGAAAATCGCGATTTGAGTTTTCGACGAATCTACACGTTTCGAGACTTCTAGAATACGAAAAAACTATTTTTAAAGTGACGTCTGTGTGTGTGTGTCTGTCTGTGCAATGTATGTATCCACTCTAACTAAAAAACTAATGGACCGAATTTCATAAAACTTGGTAGGTAAGTCACTTGGGTGAGACCCTGGTGCTGATTAGTTTTTGGTAGGATTCGTATAAACAGAACCCGCCCTTTTTTGCGGAATGGTCCGTAAAAAATTCATGTATCCATTCTAGCTAAAATACTAATTGACCAAATTTTACAAAATTTGGTAGATAAGTTACTTGTAGGATACTATGGTGCTGATTAGATTTTGGTACGATTCGGAAAAGAACAACCTGCCTTTTTTTTTGCAAAATGACCCTCAAAAATCGTCAAAATCTAAATTAAAAAACTATGTATGCTCAAATATATCCATTAAATGCTTGTTTTATACGTAATGTTTAACGAAGAAAAGAGTAAGGCCAACCCCATTACACTAGGACTAGCCATTCTCAAGATATTTTAGTTTTTTCCCTAAGCTACCTTTGAAAATGAGTCAGTTACCAAATGAGAACGAAAATTGAATTAAAAGTGAATTAAATTTAATTAAAATAAAGATGACGTGTATATAAGTCTGCAGGGAAAGTCCTGTGCTGCCCACATCAGATATTTTAATTTGTTAAGAAAGCACCACCACTATGTTTAATTTTTGGAAAAAGCACCACCATATGTTTAATTAAGAAAACACCACCACTATATTTATCTCTTCAAGAAAGCGCCACTACTACGTTTATGTCGTCGAAAAAGCATTTCTTCATAAAAACAACACCCCTATTTTCAATTCTTCAATAAAATCCCACTACTATATTTAATTTTCCAAGAAAGCAGGCACTAACACAGTATTAAATTTTTTACTGTCTCATACAATTGTATATAGAACATGGAAAGTATTGTTTTCACAAAATATTTCTAATTCGAGATTTTGGAGAATAAATAAGTCTGACCCCCTGAACTTATTTCGAACACTTTGGGAAACATATCCGTCTGTGCTGTGTGTGTGTGTCTGAGTTGTGGATCCGAGCACTCTCAAAAACGAAAATACAGACACGAAATTTTATGTGAGGATACATTACGCAACAAACTAGAACTAGATAGAAATTTTTAGCAATTTCCAGATAGAACTATTCGAAACCAGATAGAACTACACGAAAATAAAACAAACTGTGAGTGTAAGCAGATTCAATTCAAAACAATAGAATATAAATATTAGAATTATCCATAATTGATATTATGTAAAATTGTTGAAGGAAAATGATGTAATACCCTGCAATATATAGAGCAAACGAATTAACGTTTTATAGCTTCAACAAAACCATACATTTTCAACCTTTCCGAATATCCTTCACGATACGCTGACCGCAAGTGAAGGTTTGGCTTATTCAACTTGGCAACGAAAATATACGGAGGAATAAAGCGGAGAATAAAGCGAATTCCTGCACCCAATGACTGCTAGACACGCATGTTACATCCTCGGTAATCCACAAAAGGCAACAAAATTATCAGTTCTTACAGAATACTACTTGTTCGTACGAAAAGAGCAATAAGGAACTTCATTTCCCATTAGGGGCTCCCCTATCTTGAAATCAATTACTGCAGACGAGAGCTCCGCTGCAGTATAAAGAAGTAAGAAGTTCGCCTATTTGAAGTATAATAATAAACGCTCTCTCTCTCTCCCTTTCACTGGTAATTTTCGGAACTTTGTTGTTTCAGCTATTAAATATCTGGACGGAAATTAATAGTTATATAAGCACGTTTGAGATAGAAAAATTTCGACAATTGTAACAGAATTTTATTAACGTAATAAATTATGAGGTAATTTGTTTTTCAGTCACAATAAATAAAACTGCTGCTTGTGAGATTAAAACTTTCAATACTTGTAAAAAGGCTTGCTACCCCAACCGGGAATCGAACCCTGGATCTCCGAACTGGTTAGCCGACGCTCCACCGTTGAGCTACTGAGACAAAATTGCGAGTTCTTAGAGTCGACGTGGACTCTGCATTCTTCATTAAAGAACGCAGGTATATGAAAATTAGGTGACTACAACTGTTTCGAGGGCGTTCTATGACCCTCTTCTTCAGGCCAAAATAGCAGTGTCTTTCTTCTCTTAACAACTGCTAAAGAGGAACTGCTGTTCTTTAACGGTTGTTAAGGGAAAAAACCGTTTTTCGTCCCGAAGAAGAGGTCTATAAAACCCTCTCGAAACAATTGCTGTCAGTTAATTTTCATATGCCTGCATTTTTTAAGGAGGTATTGAATGTTTTAAGTTTTTCAATGTTCATCACCTACAAAACAGTGACGTGTGGAAAAGTAGAAAATAAATTTGAACCACACACGAAAATGAAACAAATTGAGAGTGTAGGCAGATTCAATTCAAAACAACAGTGTATAAATAATTATCACTATCCAAAATTGATATTATGCAAAATTGTCGAAACTATTTCATCTGCATACACCCTCATTCCCCCGTCGACAATTTTGGATAATGGTAAGATTTATATAGTACTGTTTCAAAGAATTAAATCTGTCTACACATTCAATTGGGTCCAATTTCGTTTGTGATTAAAAACGAAAAAGTAGAAAATGAGTTATTTTTCAATCACACACGAAATTGAACCTAATTGAATGTGTAGACAGATGTAATTCGAAACAATACTATACAAATCTTATCATTATCCAAAACACATTTGTCAGTTAAACATTTTTCACAAGTTTGTTTTTATCGGATATCCGCCCTTTTTGTAGGTTTTAAATATGATATTTGTTAGTTAAGCTTTTTTTTTACAAGTTTGTTTTTATCGGATATCAATACTTTTAATATGACATTTGTCAGTTAAGTATGACATTTGTCAGTTAAGTATGACATTTGTCAGCTAAGTATGACATTTGTCGGTTAAATTTTTTTTATAAGTTTGTTTTTATCGGACATCAGTTCTTTTAATATGATATGTGTCAGTTTTCGAATAGTGATTAAGGTTTCTTAAAATTTGAAATTTTTGAGTTTTATTATTTTATAGATTGTTGCAAGACACTCAGCATACCGAATTTGAACTATGTATCCTAAAAATATTTTCTGTAATATTTTGATTTAAAACACCTTACTTGAGAGAAAAAATTATACGACAAATTTTCTGTAGAATTTTGATTTAAAACACCCTATTTGAGAGAAAAACTGATAAATACAATATTTGCAAGTTTTTGAAAAGTCACTAAGGTTCCTTAAAATTTGAAAATTTATGATTCTACCTTTATAGATTGATAAAGGCTATTTATCATACTGAATTTGACTATGAATCTTAAACGGATTTTCTGACGAATTTTGACGAATTCCAGTCTATTAGAAAGAAAACTGAAAAAAAAAATGATAAATACAACATTTGCAAGAATAGTAATTACAGTTATTTAAAATTTGATAAATGAGAAAATTTTTTTTGTTTTGCTTTAGAGAAAAAAATAATCATTATGGTTATTTAAAATTTGATAAATGAGAAATTTCTGTGTTTCTCTTTAAGAGTATTAGTAGAATACTTAACATGACGAATAAGAAATTTCTGACTTTATTAGTCAGCGTTACAGAGTTTCGGTGTAAAGGTGACAATATCATAGAAATTCAAAATGTAACTTATTGATACATTGATGCATTGATACAACAAATGTGCTGAGGCGAAATAAACCAAATTAATGACGTTTTGCAATAAATACACCCCACCCCCCCTGCTGCTTGTAATAAAATAATTTATAAAACTCTTTGACCTGCTTTCTTCAAGGAATTTTTGTAAGTTATTTTAATAACGTCTTATCTCATCATGCCTACTTGTCAGAAAGATCAAAATCAATATTCTGTTCCTTTTAGTTTCTGAGATAGAGGGGGGAGGGGGTGAAAACGCCATTTGATGGCGCGTGGAAAAGGTGTCAAGGTCTCTTCAGAGCCTCTAACATAAATTTTTAAACAGAACTTGGCTGATGATCTGCCATGT